>VYXD01002373.1:34405-64011 GCA_013397195.1 Hylia prasina
AAAAAAAAAAAAAAAAGTAGGATTCATAGTAGTTTTGCATTCTTGATTTTAACATGTCACTTTTTGGGTTTGCAATATTTATTTATTTTCTTTCATAAGACAAGCTAAGAAACAGTTTCATTATTAAGTATTTCATTACCCTGACCTTTTTATTACAAACATTTGGGCACTGATCTCCTACAAATGGGTTAGAAGGAGATAAATCGCTCTCCTTGTCTCTTCTCATGGTCTGCCAGCTTGGTAAGCCAGCTTCTGCAGATGCCTTCCCTGACATCAAAACACATGGGCCTGTAGAAAACAAAAATGCCAGATATCTCCTGATGCCCAGGAAAGTTCTGTGTGCTGTAGTAGAATTCTGTGTGCTTTGATAAGTGCCACTGTGCTGAATCAGCGTGGTTGGCAGGTTAACTTTGTGACCTTGAAGTTGATTTCTTTCCCCTTGGACTGTCTTTGACACAGCCTATAACACAGACTGTCAAAAGTACTGAAGTAAAAGATAGCAATATTTATTTTATTGTTAAGTCATCCTTCCTCTGTGCAGATCTCAGGTGTCTTGGCAATCTCCTGGACAATTTCATATGCTTTATTGTTTCCATCAGCTGTGTGCAGGGTTCTTTTTGTGGGAGGGAGTGCATTCTTTGTACAACACCATTCTGTCACCCTGACATTTCACATATGCTTTGAGTGTCTGGGGCTGGTTTCTAGGAACAATTCAGAACAGTTTTGTAGTCTCCTGCAGTTTGAATATCACTACTGTTACATATTTGGAGACACAGCAGCTTTTGTTTTGGGGGATTGTTTTCAAAGCAGTATTATTCACATTAAAAATTAAAAGGAAATGCAGTCTACCTGCACTGGAGGAAAAGAACTCCAATCAGACCTAAGCCCTATCACACCACCACTACCACCAAAAAAACCCACCAAAAATACCAAAAAACAACACCACAAAAAACACCCCCAAAAAACCCCTAAACCAAACCAACAAGCTAAAACAAATCAGTCTTCTCTTACTACTGCAGATGCAAATTCTAAGAACAACTTTTAGAGGAGTTTAAAATCTTGTGTGCAGATTTCTAAGCTTCAAAGCTATCTCAGACAGGGTAGGTAGAAACCAAGCCTTACCTAAGGATAAGGTCAACAGTCCCTAGGACAACCTCTTTGTCTTTTGAGACAAAGAGGTTTACAGAAGGCTGCAGTTAGTAAAGTGACTTTTTCATTCCTTCCACCTCAATCCCTAATATATTCTGAATCCTTTCTCACTAGCAATAGCAGATGGGGTATTTAGGGTAAACATTTTTAGGTTAGCTGTTGCTACTTGTTTCCATGGCATTGGCTCAAAAGGCCTTTTGCTGCTCTCAGCAGCCTTCTGACTCATGTAGCTGCCTACTTGCTATACTATATAGTGCCTAAGGCCAACCCTAAGTCTTCCTGTTTCCCTCAGTAAGACTGTTTGTAGAGTGGATAATGATAAATCAAACAGTGCAGTGAGATCAGCTACGCTGAGAGGATACCAAAACCAAAACAAAAGATCTTGAGGTAGTATGTTCTGATCACTGTCACTATCTGACGCTGTGGATGATAGACTGAAATAACGAGATGTGCCTTTAAAAGGGAACATACTTTTATAGTTTTGTTATCTCATGGTCTAATACATGAAAAATGGAAACATGTTTAAATTTAAATAACCACCTTTTCTATATTGATTTCCTTGCACCAAAGAACACTCTGTGTTCTTTCATATCAAAGAACACAGAGTTCGATTTTTAAAGAATAGAAAGATTATAAATATACCTGATTAAATAGCTGTAGTAGAGACTGTCCTCTGCTCAGCATCTACAGGCATCAGGCCTGCAAGGATTGTTTAAGTTTTCCACAGAGTATTGTTCCAGATCTCTGTGTTCACACAGATTTAAAACATCAAAATGTCCTTTCTATTCATTGTAAGTGCATAATCTCATAATCTGTAAGTCACTGTAAAAATAATGAGTACCTCTTCTTTACCATTTGGTTTTCTTCTTTCTTTTTTCTCCCAGCATACATCAATTTATTACATCTTAAATTGATTAAACAGTTAACATATCCCAGATATATTTTTGTCTTGGTAATATTCATCTACTAGGCATTATATGATGATATTTTATTTCCCAGCACAAAGATGAAGGGAGATAATATATAGATTTTTCAAGCCGTTTTAAATATTTAAAAAAAAAAACACAAAATGATAACTAACATCAGCAGAAAATATCAGAAGACAGGCTGAAAAAACACTTTTTATTACAATTTCTGATGCACAGGGTAGTTTGTTATATAATGTTAGCCAAAGTGTTATCGCCCTAAAGCCATGAAGATTGTGTGCCCAGAAAAGGATTTTTGAAATCCAGAAAGAATCTCACCAACATTCAAAATTATAAAATCCATCTGCAACTTAGGTCTTGTCTTTTGAAGTCACAATACAACCTAGTTTGATCCCACTGAAGGAAAATAAGACATGGATGCCATCATTCAAGAGCATTCTAATTTGTAGTAGAATAATGTATCAAATGCAGGACTAGTGGTCCTGGTACAGTGTATCCATGTCTGAATTTGTGCACATACTGTGCCTGTCTGTGCACTAGAATATATATATGGTATAAAGTAGATAGTATTTTGCACTAGTCTGATAAATAACAAACAACCTTATAATCAAATCCTTCCCTTTTTGGGTTTGTGTCTTCTGAAGTTATATACTTATGTCTGTGTGCATAAGAATTACTGTATGTGTACCCCACAAATACTCACCAAAATACTTCCATTGTGAGGAGAGTTAAAAATCCTGTGACACCAATAACATTTTAACAAATCCTACCTGTAGCTGTATCTGTG
Source organism: Hylia prasina (assembly GCA_013397195.1). Lineage (NCBI taxonomy): Eukaryota > Metazoa > Chordata > Aves > Passeriformes > Sylviidae > Hylia > Hylia prasina. The sequence continues at coordinate 37,268 of VYXD01002373.1, forward strand.
TGATAGCTTTTGGTGGGTCCATCACATAGATGAAAAGACCCAGAACAGAAAGCTCAATGGCTTCACGTGCTGTACTGACCCTCCAGCAGTGGAGCAGTCCCAGTAGCTGTCCTTTAGTGCTTGTTGCTGCACGTCCCACCGCAGGGTAGGACTGCAGCCTCCACTACTGAGTGTGCGCTGTGGCAGTCTCCACATTGCCTGGCACAATGCAGAGTAAGGAGGGTACTTTATCAAGCAAAGAGTTAACTTCAGCCAACCACGTGAAATTTTTCAGAAAGTCTGATTGATATTCATACAACACATCTTGGGATAGCAGAATTACATTTAACTGTAAAGAAACAAAATCCTTTACAATGAAAAAACACGAAGGAACCCTAACAATTTTAACTCTAGTTATACTTCTCATAGAAAATAAATCTTTGAAAATCAGAGGCCTTGGAATTACAGAATCATTGAAATGATAGTCATAATCAGACGCTATTTATCACTTCCTATCCAGTATATTATGGCAGGAAGATCTACTGTGTGAGGGGAGGATATGAAACGTATTAACATGTGTGGAGGGTTGCACAGATAGACTCAGGCACAATGCAAATAGAGGAGCAAAGAGAAAAAGATAGGGAAAAAAACAGCATTGTGTCATTTACTGTCTCACCTATGAATATGCAACATACTGTGCTCTTGTCTAGCAATGCAGGATTCTGGTCAAGTCTTAGACGTCTTTGTTTTCTTCTTTTGTATAGGAATACAGGGTGAATACAGAAAAATACATGTATGTATAAAGAGGAACAACTTTGATTATCAAAATGATTGGCTATCTTCAGTAGGTTTTCTTGTTTTACAGTTTTGTGACCTTTGTATCTTTTGACGTTTTATTCATCTTACAGAGTTTCTTGTAATAAGAGACGCTATTTGTCTACTGCAGTATGTGGGCTAACAGCCTGATTTGCCTGCGTTGTCCTACAGCTTAGTGTTGAGTGCAATAGGAACACTCTGAAAACTTTTTTCAGATCCTGAATACTAAAAATGTTCTTTAACGTGAGTGGTACACTATGTCTTCAGGAACAAAATATTTTTCAAAACTTTTGTGAAAGTAAAGAAAAACTGCCTAGTGTGTTGTAGAGTTACATTACGCTGGCACAACAAAGATGGCATCCAAGATATCTCATGTGGGAAAATCTTTTTTTACTACCATAGCTTCCTTAGTCTTACACCATTTCAGTGTTTTATTACAAGTGACTAATATTTTTATTCTTTGGGGGAAAGCAGAGTAGCTTTGCTCTTTTTTTGCACATATCTGTGAGCCTGCAGGTGCAGCTAACATTTCCAAAGACAAAACAGATGCATCACTTGACAGAGACAATAATCAAAGAATTTCACTATACACACTTTTTTCTCCCTTGCATTAAAGCTCTAATAGATGTAAAAATCAAAATTATTGAGGACATAATAACTGGATAAATTTTGCTTTTACACATGAAGCTGACAATAGCATGCAATATGTAATTGCATACAGTAACATACATAAAAAAGAACAGCTTTACAGATGGGAAAATCTCCTTCTTCTGGGTCAGTGGTAGCCATAGTGAATGGTCTGTCTGATAGACCCAGTAATCTGGTAACTGCCTTTTTAGAGAAAAGAAAATTTATTTCAACATTTTTCTCTCTAAATGTCCATTCTAATGTAACAGCCACTGATCATTACATCATGTAATCACTCAGTAAATTTTAGTCACCACTGTTGTTACCTGCAGCTTCACTATTTGCATATAATACATGATTGATGAATAGAGGTAAATTGTCTGAAGAACAAGCACTAGCTGCACTATCAGCTATTTCTTTTCTCAGCATCACATGGAGAGACTTAGTGATTTTGTGTTCTGCAGACACACCCCTATGTAGTGCATTTTGAGATTTTTCAGATAAAGCCACTTACAGAACAAAAATTAATTTGCTTTTAGAAAACACTTGGTGTTATCTTGACTCCTCCCACGTAGATCTGTTCCAGGCATTTGGTTGGAATTTCACGGATTCATACCTTTCACCTGGGTGGAAATATATATTTGTGATTTGATACAGCAGATGGGATATGGAGTCAAGAAGATACAATAATAAAGAACACCCAAGCCACAACTATTTACTTGTTCAGACAATGGTTTGAGAGAGCAGGCAAAGGATCTAGTAGGCATCACACTTGAGGAGAATGTGAGTGATTCAGAATATATTAGATCAACTGTGTTTTGCGTAAGTGATTTAGAATACAATATGTCAAAATACAGAAGCCTTGTGGCTTTTAAAGAGAGGTGCCACAGTAAATTTGCATTTTATTATTTCCGTATTATATCCTGTAGGCCTTAGTAATGACTACAGAAACCAATTCCAGATGAGTAATGCTTATGAAAACATGCATATGTGGCTGCTGCTAGCAGCAACAACCTTGTATCTGTCCAGCTAAACTACAGTGACAAGTACCAAGTACTTCAACATGATATTAAATTGCTTATGTCTCTAACAAATGTCAAAAATTGGACACTATCAGTCTGAAACAGCAGACTTTGTTTTTGTAAAGACCTGATACGACAAACATCACCAAGGTCCCACTGAGCTCCCCTACCAAATAAAAAGTTTCACTTAATCATGTCTACTGGCAAGTACAGCTCTAGAAGTGCACAATGTGTTGCTGCTGCCCCCTTAAGACAAGTAAACATAAATGTTGTGAATGTGCTGTAGTTTCTCTACATTTCTCAAAGGTCATTCTCGATAAGCTATTAACGACTAATTATCATAAGAGGCTTGCACAGTGTAACCTGCTGCAACAAGAAATACAGTATTTCAAGACCTATGGAAAAGTAAGGTTTAGTTTAAGGATATGAGAGAATAAGAAAAACAGATATTTTTAAGTAATTTTATTGGAACTTGAAAGACAGAAAGGCATAAAGTGTGAAAACAAAAATACAGTAAACACTTCTAAAACTTGAAGAGATATTGTCAGGGAGAAAAAAGGGTCAGTCCGCAACTATGCACTTTAGGATGATATGCAACTCAGTAACCTTGGTAGGCCACGAGGTGATTGTATGAAAACTGCAGCAAGGATAAGTTATCACCACTTTCCATTCCTTTAACCTTTGTCAAGAGACCTGATTAATATTGGATCATTTCTTTAAATTTTGTCTCAGACTCTGATATTAGAATTTTAATGGTTGCTGGTAGATATCTTTTTAAACTGATTTGCATAGTTTTATTTTGACCTAGGTGAATGCTCTCCATTTTCACTTGGCTGCTCCCTTCCTTCTGCATCTTTGAACTGAGCTCAGTCAGACACAACAGGAAAAGCAGAACAGTTAAGTCACTAAGTATAGAAGGATGAAGCCTCTTGCTCTCTATTCAAGAACTTAATACCACAGAGGCACAGTGAGGTCTAAATTACTGCAATTACTGAACATACAAAAGCTGTAAGGCCCGCTGCTTTCAATGGTTTCTGATGACTTCTAAACTGTAGAACAAAATCATAGAACCATATAATCATCTACTTTGGAAAAGACCTCTAAAATCATCAAGTACAACCATTAGGCCAGCATTGCCAAGTCCACCACTAACCATGTCCCTAAGTGATGCACTTACACATCCTTTAAATACCTTCAGTGCGTGGTCTAACTGATAAAGGAATCAAGCCAATTTATCTACAGTGTAGTAAGGTACTAACTGCACATAAAAGTGTTTGAAGATTTATCCAGGTATAAGCCCTTACTGCATCACCCTTAAACTGTGTAGGCAGGTGTCACACTAGGAAGGACAATCTATCCCTGATCATGAAAGCATTCAAGGACAACTGAACATTTTTAAGCAGGGACAGAGAACATGAGATCGTATGCTTTCATAGTAGAAAGAAAGACATAGTGTGGCATAGCCCCATTATCCTCACATTAAAGATTCTGCTTAGGGAGAAGTAGCCCTGGCAATTATACCTATTTATTCTTGGCAGGTACATATACTTTAAGTTCAGACTGCCAAGGAAAAGCTGATTGACCTCTAGCAACTTACTAAAATAATTGAAGTACTGTAGTTTCTTTTACTATTCTACTGTAGTTTCTTTTACTACTAAAATACAAGCCTTCTGGAGACTCTTTCCTTAAAATTAAAAAGTCATAGAAGATATGAGTAAACATTTCCCAGCTTGTTCAATGAACATATCTGAAATCTATTGTGTATTGACTGGACATAAACAAATGAAGGAATGAACAGATCTCTGTGAAGAATAGCTAAGATTCAAAAGAAATGTCATTTTCAGAATGGCACCCATGTTTTCTGGAAAAATAACTGGAGTAAAGACCTGAAAACTTACCTGTGTTTCTCTCTATAAGTTGGCTATTTAATAAAATATATAGAGAGCCTGTTCTATCCTTATGCAAAAATCTTTAGATTATCACCAAAACAGTACTTTTGTTAAGATTATTTAAAACTGAAAATTAAAGAGCAAATACAAATCTACATGTATTCTTTGTTTATTGAGTTTAAAAGTATTTGTTCACTTAATACTCCTCCTCTCAAAACTCAGTGCATTTGTCAGAGGCACAATTCCACAACTCCAAATTCAAATCCTGTGGTCAGAGTGGAATTCTCCACATGCTGAAGTATTTAAAATGTTTTTGTTGGAGCAAGATCACAGCACATAAATTAGCTCCTGAGGATCCCAAGGAGATAACAATACAACAAACTGAAAATTTTTCTACAAGTATGTGCAAGATCTTGAATTATTATTTGGGAAATTATTAAAAATTTTCAATGATGCTCTCTAGAATTTTACAGTACAGCTGTGAATAGAACAAAAGTAGAGAAAAGGGGGAAAATTAATTGGACTGTTTGCTCAGGAAGATTTACAAATTTCCAATTTTTTTCTGGGTGATATAGAAGAAAACACCATGTCAGAGGCAGAGCATGCTGAGCACTTGTCACTGGGCAGAACTCAGAATGGCTGCTGCACAGTCACAAGAAAAGAGCAGTCCTTTCTACAACACCATGTTCAATTCAAACAAAACAATGCAATATGTCTAGTCTTATTTTTGTCAGAAAGATTGTACTCTTCTTAAAAAGAAGGCAAAACACATTTTGAAGATGATTTACAATATTTTTCTCTTGCTTTTTTCAACATGCTTTTCATCTCCCTTTTATTGTTAGTATTCATTTGGTTTTGATGTTTATTTCTGCCTATCCAGCTAAGGTATCTGGGCTACATTTTATACTTTTCTATGTATATATAAAATCCTGTATGTTCTGAGAAGGTTTATTTATCATAGTGAAGCATTCCACTACTTTTGTGGTTACATTTTGGGCAGAACAGATTTTCAATGCTTTCTTTGATACTATCTAGCCTGTGTCTGACAGCTTCACCCAAATCACTTTCTAAAATATCACTGGTATTTTCCCTTGCGCTGGTAGTACTAATTTATGCAGAAAATTCTCGTATGAAGCTTCTTTTAGAGCTACACAAATCTTTTATATTCTGCTATTTAAATTTCATAAAAGAAAGGATAGGGTTCACACTACATTCTGCTGATGAAATTTCAGCCTTTCAACTATTACAAGCATCTTCTGATTTTAACGTACTTTAACAAAGCATTGATTTTATCATTATGCATTTGTTCTGCAAAGTTTTATGTATGTGAGTGCTTAAAACCACTGGTTCAATATTAACCATAAAGAAAAAGCTTTATTGTATCAGAATCTTGCTCAGAATATGAATCAGATTTCCACAACTGTGCAGCATAAATAACTGCTTTCAATGCATCCAGCTGGCACAGCTTCATAGCATGTGTACATTACCAGTCTCTGGTCAAAGTATGGGACAGAGTATTTTTATTACATCATTGGGATTCTGATCTTCCTCCCTTTATTGTAAATAAATTGAACTTAATAAAATAATTGTAGCATAAATCTGAACCATATTTTATGACTCAGAAACAGGCTTACTTCTACAACAGGATGACACTATCCTTTGCAGATTGTTTCATATCATTTATTTCAAAGGCTTTGGCTAGTCATTTCTCATATGCTACCCAGTCTTGCACTTCACTGTAATCTTCCTTCTTCCCTTAACCTGTCATATTAAATTTTTTTTTCTACTTTTCTGTACAATGGAAAATCAGGTAGATTATATGCTGTGACTATTTCTTAACAGGGAAATATAAATCAGTGCCTTCCTGGCTTTTGAACTCACACAAGTGGAGAAATCCAACTTACTGAACTTAAAATGTCACACAAACTCATTTCCTGACTTATTGGAATGCTTATGGTCTATTACTAATGTCAGCCAAAAGTAGGCTTTCCTTCTAGTGTTTAATTTTGTGTCTACTTTTTGATTTTGTGGGGGTGTTTAAATTTCATATTCATCTTCATTGTGCGTACAGAAGTACAGAAGTACTCAGCTGTCAGAGAAAATCAAATTTTGCAAGCTCTTTGAATATTTGTATGCATCACAGACTTTTATCTAGCCAAAAAATTGCAATGCTAGATACAGATTTTGATATAAATTTGTAGATTGTGTTTTATTCTGGCCAGTTTAAGATATCTCATCTGCTGATGCAAATAATTCTAGGCCCAATTTAGATAATTTGACATAGAAAAAAAACATCTATTTGGATGTCAAGCAACTGTATACGTCTGTTATTTAGGCTCATAAATTTAAACTTATAAGGAAAAGGTAATTTGAATAACTCTGTCACCATTATCTTTAGGTTGATTTTGCATTTGCTTCTGATCTGTCTTTTGTTTTCATGCATCATTTGCAAGTATTTGTTCTACATCCCTTTGTTAGCTGCGCTACCATTACATATTAGTGCTATTTCCCAGCTGGTTTTACGAAGATCAGTGGGGGTGGTTTGGAGTTTCTGGTGTCAAGACATGCTGGAGCCTGACTGTTTAACACACAGCTTAACACAGTGTGTTAGCATTCTAGTGACAAACAAGAGAAAATAGAATTGGAGAAGCTGAGGGGGAGGAGGGGCTGCAATAACCCTCAGCGTTTTCTTGACCAGTAAAAGAAAACATATTTATACACTAGGTATAGATACTTCTGCTTTAACAGCATATAGACTAAATAGTGGGACTTTTTCTTAACAAGGAAAAATAAATCAGTGTCTTCCTGGCTTAGATGATACCTGTGTCCAACGTTAGGCTGCAATGGCTGACAAATGAATTAAAGCCATTAGCATCTGTCCATTCATATTGTTTCACTATTAATCTATTTCTTTGCATAGTTTTGGTCCATACCTGCTAGTATGTTTTAAAGACAGGCAAAGAGCCAAAACAGGGAGGAGTGGTAGACAAGTTGTTTGTGCTGTGATTCAGAGGAATAAGGAAGGGTTGGAGAAAGGGGCTAACAGAAAGGTCATTCAACAAGAGGAAGTGAAAAGCCTTGCAGCTGGGGAGGAACAACCCCAGGCACCAGAAAACACTGGGGGATGACCTGTTCTTTGCAGGTCTGCTAAGAAAGTATTGGCAGGCTGTCTTGGCCAGCAAAATGTTGACCATGAGCCAGTGAAATGTTGTCATGGTGAAGGCAGCCAGCAGTGTGCTGTCAGAGCATCACCAGCAGTGTGAGGGAGGTCATCTTTCCTTTCTACTAAGCAGAAGAGGGCTATGAAGCTGATTAATGAACAGGACTATGTCTCATGAGGAAAGCCTGAGGAACATGGGCCCTTTTGGATAAAAGAAGGCTTGTCAAGAGATCTTACTATTATGCAAACAGAGGGTAAAAAGAAGATGGCATAAGGCTTTTGTCACTGACAAGAAGCAGTAAGTGTAAAGACATAATGAAATTGTATTTGAAGACAAGAAATCTGCTGTTGCTGTTTTTGTTATTGTTTTTGTTGCAAGCATCATTAAATTCTGACACAAGTTCCCTACAGAGGTTTTAGAATTTCAGTTCTTGGAGCTATTCAAAATGTGACTAGACAAAGCTGTGGTGAACCTGCTCTTGCTGGCCCTGCTTTAGCAGAGTGTTTGCACTAGACAGTATCTCACAAGGTCTACTTTCAACAATGTGATTCTCTGAAGTACAGTTTAGGGAAGTTTAACAGATCCTCCCAATGGGCTGTTTGTATGAAACTGCACTACATTAGGTTCTTTCACCTCTCTGTAGTCCTTTACCAGTACATGTTTGCTATTTCCAATACATCCCTATGCATGGAAATGCAACATCCCAGGGCAGGAAACTAATACAATAAAATGATCACCCTGGAGGGCAGTAGTGCAGTAAAAAGCACTTATCACTAACAAATGCCTTGTGTTCTCTCCAGAATCCCTGGAAAAATGCTTGGTAGAAAAGGACTTAGGGGTGCTGGCCAACAGATGCCTGCCCATTAACAACATGGGCAGTATGCCCAGGTTGTCAAGAAGCCCAAGGGTATTGTGGCTGGAATCAGAAATACTCTGTCCAGCAGGATCAGGATGATGCCCATCCCTTGCACTCAGCACTGGTGAGGCCACGCCTCAAATTCTGTGTTCAGTTTTGGGCCTCTCATGACACAAATGACATTGAGGTTCTGGAAAGAGTCCAGGGAAGGGCACTGGAGCTGCTGAAGGGAGCGCAAGTCTGATGAGGAGGAGCTGAAGGACCTGAGGGTGTTTAGTGTGCAACAAAGGAGGTTCAGGGGGGACTTTGTTGCTCTCTACAACTGCCTGACAGGAGGTTATAAACAGGTGGGGCACAATCTCTTCTCCAGGGTAACAAGTGATGGAAAAATAGGAAATGGTCTCAGATTATGTTCTTCATGAAAAGGGTTGTCAAGTACAAGGTAGTTGTATGGTTGGCTCACCATTCCCTGGGGTATTTCAAAGACATGCAAATGTGGCTCTGAGGAGCTTGGTTTAGTGGCAGACTGGACAACGCTGGGTCAGACTCAGTCTTAAAGGTCTTTTCAAACCTAAATAATTCTATGATTTAATAATTCAGTATTGGGGCTTTTTGTTGGTTTGTGGTTTTTTTCCCCAGCCTGCTTTTGCTTGTTATAAGTTACAGTGCATGACATTACTGCTGCAGTTGGGTAGCAAAGAAACTTTCAGAGTGCAAAAATCTTTCTTACTTTCTTCACATGAGTCCATGGGACACAATGGGATGCATCCCAGAGTCCTGAGGGAACTGGCTGTTGTAGTTGCCAAGCTACACTCCATGGGATGTATTTGAAAAGTCTTGGCAGTTAGGTGAAGTCCCAGGTGACTGGAAAAGAGAAACATTTGTACCCATTATTAAAAAAAGTAGAAAGGAGGATCCTGGGAACTCTGATCTGTCAGTCTCTGTGCCCGGGAAGATCATAAACAGAGGCTCCTAGAAACTGCTAAGGCTCATGGAGGACAAGAAAGTGATTCCGACTGCTAGTACAGCTTCACTGAGGGCAAGTCCTGCCTCACCAACCTGGCTGACTTCTAAAATAGGGTCACTCTTTTGACACAGTTCCCAACACCCTTCTCTGTAAATTGGAGTGATATGGATTTGAAGAGTGGATTGTTGGATGGATAAGAAAGGGGTTGGATGAGCTCAACCAAAAAGTGATCATCTATGGCTCAGAACCCTGATGCACATCAGGGACAAGTAGTGTCCCTCAGGACCCAGTGTTATTTAATACCTTCATCATTGACACAGATGAAGAGATTGAGTGCACCCTCAGCAAGTTCTCAGATGACACCAAGCTGAGTGGTGCAGTTGACACTCCTGACGGATGGGATGCCATCCAGAGGGACCTGGACAAGCTCGAGCAGTGGCCCATGGGAATCTCATGAGGTTTAACAAGGCCAAGTGCTGGTGCTGCACCTGGGTCAGGGCAGCCCCCAGTGCCAGCCCAGGCTGGGGATGAACAGATCGAGAGCAGCCCTGCCCAGAAGGACTTGGGGGTGCTGGGGGGGGAGAACTGGACATGAGCCAGCCATGGGCACTGCCAGCCCAGAAAGCCACGTGTGTCCTGGGCTGCACCCAAAGCCCTGTGGGTAGCAGGGGAGGGAGGGGATTCTGCCCCTCTGCCCCGCTCAGGTGAGACCCCACCTGCAGAGCTGCCTCCAGCCCTGGGATCCCAGCACAGGAAGGACATGGAGCTGTTCAGCCTGAAGAAGAGAAGGATTAGGGGCGACCTACTTGTGGCCTTCTAGTACCAGAAAGTACCCTCCCACATTAAAGATGAGAGGGATTATTTGCAAGGGCATGGAGTGACAGGACAAGGGGGAATGGCTTCCCACTGAAATGAGGTAGGTTTAGATTAGATATTAGGAAAAAATTCGTTACCATGAGAGTGGTGAGACACTGGAATAGATTGTCCAGAGAAGTTGTGGGTGTCCCATCCCTGGAAATTTTCGAGGCCAAGTTGGATGGAATTCTGAGCACCCTGATCTAGTGGAAGATGCCCCTGTCCATGACAATAAGGTTGGAACTAGATGATCTTTAAGGTCCTTTCTAACTCAAATCATTCTATGATTCTATGATTCTAATTGGATAAAATCAGAAAAGAATAATTAGGCCATTCTCAAGCTTATAGATTAATCAATCACAGATTTTTTTCAAAAACAGCAAAAGTAGGAAACTAGTCTTTATATGTTTTTTCTAAGAAGTATCATCTTTAATTCCATTTTATAATTTTTAAGTCTAATGGTAAGTAATTCAGAAACCACTTCCTGTGTCCAGCAGTTAGTGTAATTGAAACCGTCTTGAACTGTTTGAGGATAGACACTGATGTACACCACTCTTCACAAGTTTGGGACACAGTCTCTTTTGTTTTGTTTCCTTTGTTGTACTCAGTGCATGCAGATAATGTTCTGGATTGTGCTCATCTTAACCTACAAAAAAAAAAATAGAATCTATTCAGAAAGCAGTAAAAACTTCTGTTTTCATTTTAGAAAATACTTTTTTTTATTGTCAATAATAGGAATGAGAGCTGATTGAGTGATAATGTAACTTAGATTTTGAGCTTTTTTTGTCATGAGTACAAACATCGATTAATTAGAAAACAAAGTAATATAAGAAATCTAAATATTTTACTTACACTGTACTTGAAAATCTATAGAGGATAAGCACCTCTCATGAGTCTTGACTGAATGAGTTTTAGCTCAGCTAGCATGTTCACTCCTGAGACAAATATGTATGCATTTTATTATGTTTTTCTGCAGCTTATAATGCAATAAAAAATATGGCCATTAGGGGCTAGGGTAGGTAGTAGTTACTCCAGTTTTTTTATTTGACTACTAACTAACAATTTATTAGTTGTTGTTATTATTATAAGTAACTTTTTACTTTTGGAATACAAAGAAAATCAAAGAAAACTGGAAAGACCAGGTTTTCAGATTATCTCCTTGATATGAATGTTTATTTGGTCTGTGTTGGTCTGATTTGTTTAAATGACATTCATTTTTCTCTGTTGTTTTGTTTTGTTTTCTTTTATACATGTTGACACAGCTGAATTTGAAAGAATTTTAATACATTCAATTTCTGAGTTTAGATTTATTCAGATATGCAATGATGTTGTGTTATTCTTTCCTGCACTTATCTGAATCCTGCAGCCTTTTATTTTTTAGTTTGTCACTCTCATTTTTCCATATTTTTTAAATCCATCTTATTCTTTAACTAAGGAACATGCAAGATAAAACTTTCTCAAGAAAAAAATTGCAGTAATACACAGTAGAACATGACCTTGTTTTTCAGCATGTTTCTGCTTTCTTCTATTATTAAATTCTCAATTTTTAACCCACACTGAAGAAAATATATTTGCTTTTTAAATTTAATCATAAGATGCCACACAGGTAATTGACATAGTACTTGAAATAGCAAGTTATATGTGATTATATTGGTGTCAGTTCTCAATAGCATTAATTTACTGCTGTGACAGTAAGAATCCCCGGAGCTTCACATCCTAAATATTTTCCCTTGTCTCTGATAGTCAATACATTACATAAAGAAGTGCACTTAAGATTTATGACATCAAGCTGGTATTTCCAAATAAACCTTTCTGAATCTTTCCTTTTACAGGAATTAAAGAGATATCTTTTAGGTTATCTCCAATAGTAACTAGGATTTCTTTGGTCTTAAGGCAGGTATATTCAGCCAAATCACTTCAGTGGTGATAAAGAGTTACCTGCCTTTCTTATGTAACTAATGGAAATTTTCTTTTTTTCTGGGCTAGAAGTCCATTCTTTTTAAGTGGTTACAATGTAACCCAGCAAAAGCATACTAAAAGAGCAAAATACATGTGATTTTTTTTCTTTAGTGAACCTCAAATGTTAAGCATTTTCCTAACACAGAAACAAACACAAAGTCCAGCATATTTTCTGAAGGACAACTGATTTCAAACACTGAAAAAGTTATAATCTAAAAATCTACCAAAGTTGCAGCATTGTGAGATATATTACCTTAATACAACCGAATTGCTATATTGTATAGGTTATCTTAATATAATAGAACTGATATTATCTGAGCACCAGTCCATTCTGCAGTCCCTTTTTAGTAACGTTCTGCATAAATGAGGCAACAAAACAGGGACACAACTATTAATGACATACTACAGAACAGGTAATAATTAGAGGGGTGGAGAAAGGAGACAAAAATTTATACAATCACTATTACTTTTTCTCCTAATTTTGCTATTCCTCCTGAAGTCCTCAATGTATTTCTGTTTGCCTTAAAAGGCTTGTTGATTTGTTATTCATTCATTAATGGATGCTAATTGATATTGATCTCAATGTCTTGTTTATTATCAACTTCCGGTGAATTATTCTAAGGTGATATAACTGGAGTGAATTGTGGTCCCAAAGGCAGAATCAATATCCATAGCAAAGTTCTGAAGAAACATTTCTGCTTTGAAGCACATCACAGTTAAGAAAGATTTGTTTAGAAGGCACAGATAAAGACAGAGGAACAGGACACCTACAAAGAGATAGTAGGAATAAGAGCTATGAGAGATATCAGGAAAGAACGAGAGAAGGTTGCTGACACCACAGACAGGTTTAATTGGAAATCAACTCCTATCCTTCCCTGTCTGCAGTGCTGGATCAGTATAGGATTAAAGAGTCATATACAGGGAAGATGAGATACTTCCTTACTCTTTTTGTAGGTTTGCAGTTGGCAAAACCAATAGAGCTAGAAATAAAAACAACAGCCAAAGCTGCACCTTTCATTGAAGTAGAAAAACTCCTCTCATGTCCTGGCTTCAGCTAGGATGAAGTTGGTTCTCTTCCCAGTAGCTGCCCAGTGAGCGCTGTGCTTTGTACGCAGTGTGAGAATCATGTTGAGAACACACTGATGTTTTGCCTTTTGCCAGGCAGTGTTTTCCCTGAGTCAGGGAGTTGTCAGTGTCTCAAGTTCTGCCAGGGCCTGCACAAGAACCTGGGAGGAATCGCAGCTGGGACAGGTGACCTGAGTGAGCCAAAGGGATATTCCAACACCATAAAATGTCATGACCAGCATATAAACCTGCTTATATGGTAAACCACAGCAGCTTGCTGGGCAATGGTCAGTGCATGGTGAGCAACTATATTGTGCATTTCTCTGGGTTTTATTAATCATCTTTCTCTTCTTCATTAAACTTGTTTTTATTATTACTTTGTTGCTGCTATTATTATCAAAATAATCTTTTATTTATTTTCTCTAGCTTCAGTTACCAAACTATTCTTTTCTCAATCCATGAGTTTTATTTATGTTTTTCAATCTCCTTCCCACCTCACCAAGGGGGTTGGAGGGGAGTCACTGAACAACTGCCGTGTACTTAGTTGCTGGCAGGGACTAAAGCGCTACATGTGAAAAAGTGTGTAAAGATTTGTTGCATCATTATTGGCATCTGTCTTCTGCAGGTGCTTGTCATTGCAAGTTTCCATTCCTCCAAATTGTCCTCAGAAGAGGGAGTGCCCTAAAAATTGTGAGAATCTAGCCGAGTAATGCAATCACACCAAGGTGGCTACATACATTCTCCTGTATTTCAGACAAAATGGCAGCTTATATACAGTACAGCATAGTTTACATTTCCAGACATCCCCGCATTGGGGTATAGTGCACAAGAATGTAACTAAACTATGTTTATTCTTACACTTAAGGCGGCTAAAGCACTCAGACTAACATGTGCATCTACTACTAATTAGGTGTACTACTTTCTCCATGGGCATACATTAAGATAATTTCTAACAACGCCACAGGCTGCAAGGCCTAACTCAGGCCTGCACCTGGATCAGGCTGGGTTGCCCAACCTAATTCCAGAGTACATTGTGCCCCTGCTCTCTAAGAAATTCCTCTACAGTCCTCCTTTCCATGTACATTCTATTCCTCCCGCTCCCTCCTGTGTATGCCACTGAAGGAATCTCTTGCTGTTTTGTGCAGGCTGTGGGTCCCCTACAGCCTGCACTTGAAACCATAAACTCTAACTTCTCAGCTAAACAGTTTATATTATAAGCAAAATCTCTGAAAACTGAACACTAAATACAGTGTCTGGAGGCTTTGTTGTCTAGTCACAACTGAGAAGAGACTACAGTCAGAAAAAATTGCAAATTCATTTCTACCATATAAATTAGGGGAGTTATACAATTATAGCAACTTGATTAATATCGTATTAGAAATATATATCTCTCTGTGGTACTTAGACCATATTGAGGACTGAATGGTGAAAACAATTCTGTGAGCACTGCCACTGCAATGTCATTGGTATGTGAGAGGTGTTTCAATGAAAAGCCACTTATTTTTGTGGACAAACAGATTCTGAAGTAGGCTGGTCCTGTGCCAGAGAAGACTAGGGTAATAATAAAAGCAAGTCCTTCTTTGGAGATTTGTAACTATAATGGAGAAGAAAATAATATATTTACTGAGCAGTAATAGAATGCTTTCTAATAACACTCAGACTGAAATATTGCCAAGTCTTAAGGAGCAAGAGAAATGATACATCTCTGTGAATAGGAAAGGATTATTTTCTCCAGCAATAAAATGAATGATAGAATGGTTTATTACTGTTGCCAGAAAATTTATACTGACAAGTATACCCACATAATTCATTGCATGACAAAGAACATTGCATTGTCTTGTCAAAGAAAATCATCATTTTAATTTAAGATTAATTGTATTTTAGTAGCTGATACAGACTTCATATATTGCAGATCTGAGTAATGAAACTGATTTAAAGAAAACAACTAAGAGATTACTTTAACAGTTACCTGATTAGAACAACTTAGCCCTTTATCAGGACTGTAACAGCAGTCCTTCTCTTTTGTATATTTTGATTGTTAAAAACTAAGGAGAAACTAAGTATAACCATAATCCATAATTCTGAATCGCATAAAACCTGGTGCAAATTAGATTAGAATAGAATTAGATATTCAATTGTATCCATTACAATAAGAAGAGACATGAAACAAGATGAAATCAGGCAGTTACTCTGTTACATTTAACAAGTAGGACACACAAATTACTAAATTAATGGAAGCTCATTTAAGTTGTTGAATAAGGAGACAAATTTTTAAAACAATTTTAAGTTTATTTTAAATATAACTTAGGGGGGTTGTTTTGGTTTGTATTGTTTCTTTTTTCTCTTTTATTTCTGAAAAAGATCCATAATATTTCCAGTTTCAAACATTAAAACACCAAAAATAGGCTCATTTTAAATGTTTTCTCTATGAAAAAAAGGAATGTTTCCTCTAAGGAAAGACATGATGCCCATTTTAGCTGATCAGAATATGTCCCTGGATTGAAATAAATGAAACTTGTTGATTCCAACACTCACATCCGTTGATATACTATTTTTAGAGAGCAGTCTGAAGCACTACTGACACAACAGTGTATTCTGTATCATACGAAGGGACTGCAGATCCTGAAGTAGGGTTCCCTGTTTCAAAGGACCAATAAAAGCTAAAGTAGAGGAAACAGGATGGGAATCAAACATAAAGTTTCTCTAAAATTTTCAGTGATGGTTAAATTCTCTCATGTATTGTGTGTCTAGCATTTAAATTCAGAGTTTATTTTAGTTTTATGTTGAGGGTTAGATTTCTCTTTTTTACTTATAATTTTTTTTCCCATAAGTTGCTAGGAGACTAATTGCTGGGTACTTATGGGTGACCAAAAGTCAGGAGGGGGAGTTTTGAGGCAGGTAAAGGACAGGGCGAGAGGCAGCTACTCCTCTCTTGCTCTCGGCATCGGAGAGAGGACAGCGAAGTTGCTGCTTGCTGAGGGAGGAGTTCACTGTCACCACCATGTCCGGTCCTGGGAAATCTACCATCATCGGCTCATGTGCCCAGGAATTCTGACCTTGCCTCCTCCTGCCCTGCTGGAGCTGGACCAGTCCTGTCCCGCTGTCGCAGCTTCTTCGGCACTGCTCTTTTTGCTACGCTGTGGCCCCACACCCCCCTGCGCTGCTGGGGACATCCTGCCTTTCCAGCTACGACCACGGAGTTTCTGATTTATCTCATTGTCCTGGGGCGAGTTTATGATGCTTGTATCCCCAGTCATCTGTTCTGTTTGTGGCGTATGCTGAGTTCTGCACCTTTAAGACTGATTCTGAGAGGGTAACAGGGAAAGAAAAAGTGCGGAGTTTGTTTTGAGGAAACTGCTTGACGACTCCACATTCTTTTCTCCTGACTGGGTGTTCGTCTGAGGCACGGACAGCGGTAGGACAGAAATCTCCTGTGCTTTTAGTTATGTGATAAATAGATATGATTCATGCTAACAAGATTGTAACTATATCAATATTTTAGAAAATAATTGTTATATATGTGACTTAGTATTAGTTACAAAGCAGATGCCACCCCCATCCCCCCTTTTTGGAAATGTTACATGTAAAAATAGGATACAGGATGTAGTTTTGAGATAAGTAATGCCTCAAGACATCATCAGCCTTGAGATGGACAAGTTGGGACAGTTTCAAGGACAAGATCTGAAGTTATGGTTTTGTCTATGAAATGCAAGGCTAATTTTCTTGGAACATAACGCTTACTTACATAACACAACACTTAGTACACATGTGCAACCTGTAAGGTTATCTATCCAGCAGACAGCAGGGAAGACTGGGAGCCTTCATCCAAAAAGACCACCAAAAGGAGACAGAAGACCCCCTAGCAACAAGTGAAGCATGTGCCATGAAGTATAATGACGTAGCTTTCAAGAATCGAAAATAGGAGGAGATTTATGGGAAAAGTAATGAATATGTATTAGCATACCACATATAAGTTTAGTTTGGGTTGCTTTGTTTCATATGTGAGGTAGGGTTAGAAGCCTTCCCCATACCCCGGGTGGTTTTGCTTATGCCTTATCAGAACCTTAAACATACTTAATCCCAGCAAAATTATATATTGTATTTCATCTCAATTAAAATGCTGCTAAAATTTAATTTTGTTGTTTATTTTATGGGACATATGGGATTTCATTCATTCAGTTTTAGCTAGCTGAGACAGAGATGTTGTTGTTGTTGGGGTTTTTTTTGGTTTGTTTTTGGTTTTGTTTGGTTGGGGTTTTTGTGGGTTTTTTTTCCCCTCCCTTTTTCTTGGGACTGGTTAAATCTGCTCTGGACTGAAAAAACCCAGAGGAGCACTGAGGGCTGGCACCTGTGGCCTGCCAGGGCCTGAAGCTCTGGAGGGACTGGGACTGATAAATGACTTGAGTGAGCTGAGCTACACCCACGGCAAAGACTTTCTCAGTTTTGCCATCTCTCTTTGGAGCAGCGAGAGGTTTTATTGTTTCATATTATTCATTCTTTGTGCTTGTGGGCATTTTGTTTGTTAAATAAATAGCTTTTTCCACTTTTCCCCCAAAAAAGTTCTTTTCCTGGAGCGGCTACGGGCAGAGGCCATCTGGGTTTGCTTTCCAGAGGAACCTCCTTCAGAGGTTTCCTCCCAAATTTGCCCTAAACCAAGACACTCATCCACTGGTCCAGGATTTTCTACCATTCCAGCTCGGTGCTCGGACAGTCCTGCAGGGGCACTGAGATCAGACTGCCTGGGCTTTGTGAAGCAAAGCCCCTTGAGGTTCCTGGTTCTGTTTTGTTGTTAATGCTGTAGTTGTTGTTGTTTGTTTAGCTTTGTTATACATACTAGTAAAAAACTGTTATTCCTATTCCCATCTCTTTGCCTGAAAGCCCCTACTTGCAAAATAGTTTGAAGGGAGAGGGTTTACATTCTCCATTCCAAGGGAAGATCCAGCTTTCCCTGGCAGACACCTGTCTTTCTAAACCAAGACATTTTACTATATTTCCTCACTCCTCTAGTCAGCTGTTCCTTTCATCTAAAAAAGGCCAAGATGGAGTTTCTGTGGGAGGGTCAAGAGCTGTAAATCAGTTTCATGACTAAGTGGAAAGACTGTCTGATCTGCAAAATTACAGTGGCATAGATTTTACTATCTGTTGTCTGATTAGAGACTACTGAACATATATTAGATTATATTACAAGATTATAATTCTTGAGAGAAAAAGAAAGGATCAAAGAATATAAACAATAGGAAGCTGATGCAGTCTGTTCTGCAACTTCAAGTCCATTGTCACTCTCAGGCAGTGAAACACCTACCTTAGTGACAGAGATTTTAAATCTGTCTTGGCCAAGTTGCAATTATTTTTCTTGAACAGTCAAATCAATTAATTTTAAATTCAGAATAAAGTTTTGGGTAGTTAGAGATTTTCTTCTCAATATGAGAGTGTAATTGAAGTAGTGATTTACACAAAAAAATGACCCAGTTGTGACAAAATTAATTCAAAGAGACAGTGGTTTGGTTTTGAATTCTGCCCAGCAGTGAAGGAGAGTACAAGATGCCAAGTATTAAAATTATATTCCTAGCAGGTCATAGATTTTTTAGGGAGAGAGCTAAAATCTCCCACTCCCCAGTTATTCCTAATCTAAATCTCTCCCTACCGGGTGTTTTACAAAGCACACCAGGCTGTTGACAAAGATAGATTTGTCCTACATAATCAGGTGGATCTCATCTCTTCCAAACAGCTATTGATCCCCAGAGGATTAAAAAATTCTATTGTTCTCTTTATTTTCATCTGGAAATACTATAAACCATCTTCACTTTCTCGAAGACTCTTTTAAATCCTTCATGTCATTTTCAGACAATACAAGGTATTTCAGTTGATTCATTAAATTTACAAGATGTATGTCCTTCTCAGGTTTATTGTGCAGCATAATTATTTCTCTGTGTAAAATATTAACCAACAGAACCGTTAGTTTTAAAGGACATATTGGTTCTACAATTACTTCTCTTCTTTCAGTAAACATTCTGGAGATCTCAAGTATTCATTCTCAAACACATTGTTTCCACTGTGAAATGGTGGTGTGCAATTACTACATGTAAAGACATTCTGGGCAACTCATTATAAGTGCACACTGTATGAGACATTGATAGCTCATCTTGGTATGATGTGATCATTAAGATTACAGAATTCCGATAGCCAAACTTAAATAAAGATATAAAATTCCACATGCAGTTTTATTCACTCATCCAGATTCCAGCAGACCTAGGTGCAAATAAAAGTAAGCTTATCTTTTTGATCAGGGTAGCTACCTATGCTTTTCCTCAGAAATAATTCTATATAAGCTGGTGAAAAGATTAGATTCCCTAACGTGCCCCTTTTCTTCTCATCTATCTTTATTACAACTCGTATTGTACTTCCAATAAAATCAGTTGAATTTTCACTGGTATTGTAACAGAAGCAGAATCAGAACAATTACTTCAGCAGCCCTCCTAACCTTTGTAAACTGCAGCTTAACATACAGTGGGGAGTGGAGATGTGGGATACTTTGCCTTTACCATGCTCTGAGGTGACCTGGAGCAGAGTGATGCTGTTCAGAGCACACAACATGAGTGCCACTCTGATACAGCTCTGATGAAGCTTTACATCTCCTACGTATCTGAGCCTACTAAGCCTCCAGTCAAAGACAACTTTAGACAGCTTTTGTAAATATGGGAGAACAAACAGCAAAATGGTTAGTTAAAGGGAGAGTGTTGCCCTAGCAAAAAGCCCTGTGTCCCATCTACCACAACCATCAGCTTTGCAGGTGGAGAGCTTCTGTTTAAACCTCACACTGAGTTTACCACTGTCTTTGAAAAGGATGCCAGTACGTTAGCACTGCTAATAAAAGAGGAAAGGTTCCATCCAACTGAGATGTGGCACGAAGCAGACATTTACTGAAATTCATGCTACTTCTGCAAAGACTACAGCAGGTTTCAAATCTCTCAATATTTTGATGAAAATGAGCTGTGCTTTCTTCAGAAACAAAGGGATTCTGAGTCTTTTAAGAAAATATTAATTTATAGCTGTTGTTCAATTTGAAGCAGATGCCTTTCATCAAAGGGCTGGTTTCCTGACAGAGTTTAAATTTCTCTTAAGAAGTGGACATTTTTGATGGTTAAAATGCACAATAGGTTTTGCTGCAGGTGTTTGTTTTCCTTTTTTTTTTTTTTTCCCTCTCCTGTTTCCTTTGTCATTGCTTTCTATGAGTGGCTGGTCACTCCAATTTAGATACCAGCAGTCAAAGGCAATGTTCAAAAACTAGTTCACATCTGTAAATCAGGTAGCCATCAGCCCTTCACAGATTATTTTCCTCCTGTCCTCCACCATCTTTTCAGCCATACTAAGCATGCCTGTTTAAAAAAGAGTATTTAATATTGATTTTCAAGGTAGGCTCTTTACAGAGTGAAAAAAAATTAAGATTTAATCAAAATAGTAATTTTTTAAACATGTCTTTTTTAATGTGCTAATGGCATCTGAGTAGAAATCATGTCCATGTAAGTGTTTGGATTTGCTGAAATTTTTATTACATTTACTATCAGATGCAGGAGCTAGCTGAACTTCGAATAGAAGAAGCATCCTACTTTTTAAGCAAACTACCTTATTTAAATGTAACAAGGTCAGCCTACCAAGAGATGCCTAGAAGCTAAACGCAGCTAAGGGCTGCTTAGTGTGCTTAAGAAAATTAAGGCAGAGTGACTGTACATGTAATAGTGCAAGAAGTTTCTATTTCTATGACCATTTCCCATTCTAGCTAGACATCATAGATGTGCTTAAATTGGCAAGAAATTGCATTGCAACTAGGACATGTAAACCATTACCTGCAGTAAGCCACTCTCTTGTGTATGATCTCAGTTTCAACCTGCATGAGTTGGTACAGAAGGATTTGCCTGGAGGCTAGAAAGTTTGAAACAACCAAAGGTTTAGATTAAGTATGGCACATCCTTATACCCAGTGGTTTGCAAAGTTATTTCATCCGACCTTCAGTAAAGTGCCTCTAGCACTTGAGATGATAGTCAGATTTATTTTTTCTTACACTCACTGGGGATTAGGCTTCTATTCAAGTTCTTTGTTAAGGACAGATTTTTGCTATCTTTCTGATCAGCTTAAATATGATTTCCCTTTATTTACTCTTCTTAAGGATAATTTTCTTTGTATGGATTATATATAAACTGTATGCAAACTTACTCAACTGCTAAGTTTCAATCTTCAACAAAGACTTAAAAGACTACACTTAGTAACTCAGTTTTCTTATTTTTAATCTGAGAACTTTGCTTACAAACTTTGCTCCTGCATTTGAGGAACTTTAAATTCTAATCTCTGCTTGCAGATCTGTGACTTTGCCTAAGCAAGGGGTTTTTTCCCCCTCCTGTTCCTAGGCAATTTCTTTAGCTGTCAGCACTTTACCAGGTACCTAGGGCAGTAGGCTAGCATCTCAGACAGCTTCTTAATGAAAGATCCATGTTGATCCTTCCATTTAAGCATTAGATCATTGACTGATCTAGGACTCAGTCTAGACCTGGAAGGTACACCAATCTTGTTTTAATCAGCTGGAGTTCCCAGAAATGCGCATTCACAGTGCAAGACCCCTCTAACATGGGAGCTTTCTTCAAACATACCGCAGTGTCCTAAAGTATTACATTTATAAATGTTGATTTCTGAGGAAAGGTATTACAACAAATATAACCTTTTAGCAAAACCATGCTATGCACTTAGAAACAATCAGGGAGCATACAGGAAGATGTGCATGTAAAAACATGCTTTCAGTCTTTAACGGAACAGTGGATAAATCCCAGGGCTGCCTCCTCAAAGAAGGTTAAATTCATCTTTAAATGCACGATTTTACACCAGAATTACTCTTATCAGAAAAACTCATGTATATTTGTATTATAAAGTTTAAAGTTATTTGATTAGTAGATAATTACAGTGCCTGTGGTATAAGAAAGGACACTGCAGCTGTGCATTTATTTTCATCTGGATGAGCATCAGGGGATGATTGCTCTGGAGTGCTGAACACGTGTCAGAGACAAGGTAAGTCTGGTGTCTGGAGCCTGTGTCTGTGTGGTTGGGGGCTGGTCAGGCCTTGCTTCTGTTGAGACAGTGCCCTGTCCCCAGACCCCCCAGACTAGGACAACTGTCAATCAATCAATCAATCAATCAGCCAACCACACAGGGACAGTGCTGACCCTGCCCCTGCCTGGGCCCAGTGACCAGAAGTCCCACCTGAAGGAAAGGCCCATGAAAGACCAGGGTTTAAAAGGGGGTGACTATGAAGTGGACATTCATCTAGACCCTGCCTTCTACTGGAGTTTCTAACTCATGCTGGAACTCTAGAAGTTGGTAGCTGTATGTCTTTTTTTCTGTACCTTTTCTGTCTTTCTCTCTCTTCTGCTAATTCTCTTTCTCATGAAATATTTTTTTTGTAACTTAGTATCTTATAGTTTTAAGGGTTTCTATGTTGAATGGGCTAAGTAAATGCTAAATTAATGCTAAGTAATGCTATAATAAGTGTTATATATTGACTTTGGTGTTGTATTTACTTTTTTGTCAAAGTTTCTTTAACTTCCTGTATTTTTGCTAGCAAACTTTTGTGTGATGTTTAGCTCTTGAAAAAATCTGGTCAGTTTCTCCTTTGTATCTACCCAAAGAAAAAGAACCTTGGTTTAACCCATACATTAAGTGTCCCACGTGTAACAATGTGCAACATATTTATAGGGCTTTCTTCAAATTAAAAATGGCTCTTTCTTTGTTGGTTTTGGGGTTTTTTTTTCCTTCTTTCCATTGTGGATGTAGTTTGCTATTAATGTAAAAGAGAAATATTTTTCTACAAACATAAGCCTTCCAATAAATGTTTATTAGGGATTTACTATATTTTTTATGTTTCACTTGCGTGAGTGTGTACAGTGCATAATAGTCGCCTGTGTACTTTTCTCCATTTCTTTATATCTGACTTTGAACAAACATTTTTGTTGCTTATTTCTTTGGAACTATGTTCATCCTCCATCATAACAACTGATTGTCCCAACCCCATGTGATACTTTCTGTGTATATTTCCTAGACATCAATTATGTAAGGGAATGTTTTAATTTGTTTATTTTTTTTTTTTTGCATTTCTCAGTGGTTTCATTTGTATATGCTAAGTTTTGCCCCACTAGTATCAGCAGTATTAGCACTGGCTAATAACTTAATACTGGCTGTAACTGAACTGAAGCCGTGGCCTGTCTTCCTTGGACACTGTAAGTTTTTGTCATTCTTTTTATATTAAGCAGATAGCAAATCCCTGTAAAGCTTCAGAAATGAAAAACATTCCTTTGTGGAGGTATTTGATCACAGATTTCAGTGACTGCAAGATTTCACATAGTATTTTCAATGCTAGAGCTTGAAATCACTCTTGAGTTGTAAACATTTGTATTTCCTCAACAAGTTGAAAATGAAGCACTGAGATAACAAAATGGCTTCAAAAATGCTCTCAGTGGATCTCACAATTTGCCATTTTGTCGCAGTGTGTGCCTTGGAGATTGCTCTCCTATCCTGTCTCAGCCAGCCCTGGCGCTGGTGACAAGTACAGTACAGCCCAGTTTATGGATAAACCAGGCTGATCCGGTGGCTCCTTGCAACGGCAGCGTAGCGTGATGAAGGCGAGAGAGAAGGAAGGGCACTGCAGAGGGGTTTCCACACACGTTTATTAGAGTCCCTGGCTGGAATCTCCTCACCCTGGGGAAACTGCCTCAGCAGAACTCCAAACTGTGGAGTGCAGCAGCTTAAGTATGGGGGTGGGGAAAGGGAAAATACAGAGGATTAACCAATGAGGGGAGTCCAGAGAGTGGCTCGGGAGATGAGGGGCACCTCAGGGGGCCACTCCTGGAAGGGTAGGAGGGACCTCCTATGGTCCTGTCTTATCACATGACGCTCTCCCCTGAACTTTCTGAAAGCTTGGGGGGAGCAGCCGATTGACAGTCAGTGGCCAAGAGGAGGGGAACAGGGGATTGACAACAAGGAAGGGAGGGGAGAACTTAGGATACAGCCAAATGGAAAATAACAGTAGGGGTACATAGATTGAACCAACTGAACCATACATTAAACATAATAAAATACATCAAACATAACGAAACACACCACTACACCATTTGGCTGGGGGAATATAAAAACTACATCAAAATCGAAAGAGGAGCATATCCTTCTTTGAACCAGAACTTTACTTTACTTACTTTACAAAAATAACAGGCACACCAAGACCCACAACAGACCTTAACACTGAGGTTTAAACTGCTTGCTAAGATTTTACAGAATTTTTCAGATTCTTAGGTATATGCATATATTTTATCCAGTCAAGAAAAACCATATGTATATTATCTAACTGTAAGCATGGTGGTCTGACCTCAGCTGGTGGCCAAGTGCCAAAACTACTCCTTGTTACTGCTGCTGTGCACGACAGGGATGGGGAGAATGTATACAGAGAATACGACAGACAAGACTAACAGGTGGAAATAGAATATTAAATATTAAAAAAAAACAACCTCCCCCCGACAAGAACAAAACTCCCCAAACAAACAAAACCTAAACAAAAACAACAACAAAATAAAACAGAAACAAACAACCCCCCCATAGAAACAGAGAGCAACCTGTCAGCAATGGCTGAAAATTGACTTGCTAGCTCTTCTAAAAGCACAGCTCTGATTAACACCAATCCCAGGGAAGTAAATTTAGAAACATGTGTGTGAAAATATGTAAGATGTGATGCATAATAAATGAAGTTACATTATCTAATAAGTACTGAGATTCAAACAGTTTTGCAAAAAAATGTCCCCAGTATCTGTTCTTATTTAAGTGGTTTTCCCTACCCCGTGTTTTGTCTATAAATCATGGGCTAATCACCTGCCCAGATACATTTTGTAGGAGTACTTGTTGCAATCACTTTCAAAATGTTCCAAACTTCTTCCTTGATTTTTTTCTTTCCCTTTTGAAACACAAAACAAATGACCAATTAATTTCCTATTCTGGAGGAGAAGAAAAAAAAAAAAAAAAACCAAACACAAAAAAAAAAACACCAAAAAAAAATGAGGACGTCTGTGCCACCTGCCTGGAGCAAATTTGCACTGTTAAATTATATCAGAGCATTTTAAACTTGAAGTGATGGCATACCCTTGACCCCAGCAGCATGAATAGCTCAGCTAGAATTGCAAATGACTTTATGTATGTTGTCAATAAGACACCATTCATAGCATGCTGTAAAAAATGAACATGAAGTAGTGACGAATTTGCTGCTGCTGTCAATCAAGGATGGTTTTGTGTTACAATGAGGGCACAATTTGGATGCATAATACTGCTCTGAAAATGCAAGGTGGAGTATAAAATACTGGATAGAAAAGGAAAATGATTGATTAGAAACATTGCTTGAAAGCATTAAATAGACTCGGCAAATTGAGGAAATCTGTAAGGATGACTTTCATCAGAGTTCATAGATAGTATTTATGGATTCAGATACAATGATACAGTAGATTTGTGTAATGCCACTTAAAAAGGTTCTCGTTTTCATTTTCACTAATAACATTACTACACCATAAGTCTCTATAGTTATTTTACACTCCCAGATTTTTTTAAAACAAAAATACAAGTTTTAATTATGCATCCGTGAATCATGGCATACAACACTTCTGAAAGATTCCTTTAATGCAGAAGGACCACTACAGAATCTGCAGGTCATCTGAGAGGTTTTGTGGAGTGTCACTTCTGTGATATTAAGGGGAACAGGTCATGCCTGAACGGCTGTTGGTACAGACATTATTGTTGGTAAAAAAAGCCTTAAATACCTCATAATACTCTATCATTCAGGAATAGTTGAGGACAGATGTTTTCCATTCAACGGCAGTATTTTCACACTGCTTTCATTAAGCTGTCATTTTTAAAACTGCTTCAATTTGAGTTCCGTTTCTGCTTTGTTAGTTTTAATGTATCCCTCTGCATCTGGTATGACAGGAAAGGTTGCCTTTGTTCTTGTGTATAAATTTACTAGAAATTAGAGCAGACTCACGCACACAGTTATCTACACTAAGTCTAAATGTAATCATGCAGTACCACCAGATTTGAACAGTCTTAAGAATTTACACGTATTTATGGTCTAATCTGGAAAGCTTTATAATGTATTAAGGAATTGTGAATTCAAACATTTATGCAACTTTGATTTGAAGGAATTATTTACTAATGCTGTAAAACAAATTGTTCACTGAGCACAGAAAAGCAATGCTTCAGCTTTCCTGAACAGACATAAAATAAAATTAAAAAGCAGCAATGATTTAGAAAGTACTGCTAACCAATGTGAATAACTGAGGCAAATAAACCTTCAGAAAGTTTAGAAAGGTGCAGACACTTGGGTCTCAAAGTTTGCAAAAGCTGTGGATGTAATTTTTTCTTTCAGAAATTCCATTTTTGTGTTTCTTGGTCTCAGACGTTTTCTATTCCTGTAAAATGTTGCACTGAGGAGCTATAAACTTACAAGGGCAATAAAATATATGTTTCATGAGAAAA
>VYXD01002373.1:70123-85807 GCA_013397195.1 Hylia prasina
TACGTTTCTGTTTTCTCTTTGGGTTATATAAATTAAAATTATTTCACTTCATGTCAATTATTAAACTTCTCCTAACTTACAAATTTCTTATATTCTCCTAACCATTCCCTTGGGGAAAGAGGAGGGAACTGAGCTAGTGGCTTAGTTCCCAGCTGGCTTTAAATCGCAGCAAAGGTAAAATATGGACTTTTCTGACACAACTGCATTTAAAAAAAAAAATATTAGTTTTTATTATTTTATATTAACATGAAATCTGTAGAACTTGAGAAACTCTAAATTATATGATGTATTGGCTCTTGTTTACTGCCTTTTTTCCTTTATGTGCAATGATTTTACAGATTCTTCTTTATTGCAACAACTGTGAATAGATTTTATATTTTTATATTAAAAAATTCCTTCTCTCACAAGTTCCCTTTTACCACAAAGTTTGATATGAAACCACTGAATAAATATGCAGCTGAAGATATAAATGTTTATTGTCTTTTAGTTTAAGAAAAATAAGAGTGACATGTAAATAGAACAGTTTTCTGACACTATTATGTTAGAGAAAAATGAAAAATTACTTGTAAAATATTCATTTAGGTTTGAATAGTGTAGTTTAATGATAACCACTAAGCATGTATCTTTACAAGATTAGTTAGAAACTGTGATTCAGGGTAATGTAAATTTTGATCTGAGACTGAAACCTTAGATTTTTATTTGACATGCAGTATGTACAGTAGCATTGTTTCATGATAGTAATATTTTTCCCCAGGATTAATATGATAAACTGTTATTTAGAATAATGTCTTGGTTTGGGAAGACAGAACAAAACCGTCTTACCTGTATATAATCTCCAATTTGGAACACCACAAACTGCCTCACCTCCTGGATTCCCAGAGGAAAAGAGCTAGATAACCACCACTGAAACTTTAGAGGAAGACCAGACCCTTCTACAAGATCAGCACTTCAGCAGAACCACATCTGTCACTCCAACAGGACCTCAGCCACCATTTAATGGGACTGCTACCAACACCCTGAACAACAGGGTGTCAGGGTGTTTCCTGACTGTTAGGTTAAGCCAGTGGGTTGTGCATTTATTTCAATTTTCTATCAAATTGTAGTTCTGATTTGGAGTTTCTCACTGATTTGCTTTCAAATTAGTACAGGCAAGAATAAACCTGTAATAGAAATCTAAAATTAAGAAGAAAAAAACCCACATTATTTTCTTTACACAGTGCCCTTTTATTTGAGTTGCTAGTCCATCAAAAACTAATGTGGGCTACAACAGAAGTGAAGGTATGAGGCAAACACTAATGACTAAGATTCAGCCCAGACTTAATAGTATTTAGTATATTTAAAATTAATCTGTGCATTTTTTTAAATGCATACAGGAAAATATAGAGTGTGGAGGTTGGACTGGCAGGTTCTGACAGCAGGTTAGCCCTGATCGACAGTGAAGTCAGGATCAGTCTGAGGCCATGGAAAAAGGGATGCTAAGAAGGGAAAAATCTTGTTAGGTTATGGTGAGAAGAATGGGATTATGGGTATAGTTATGTTAATGAAGTTGCACCATACAAGTTTATGCTCTGAGTTCTTGCATATGAATGGTTAACAACATTTTACATATGAGGCAATGTAATTGTTCATTGGTTCACTATCTGAGATTGAGTTGCATATTGTTATATTTGCCTCATTGTGGGGTCTTTCGAGATTGCCCTGTATTGTGTTTGGGTTATGTTCTTTGGTTGGCTTATGCTATTTATTAAAAGTTATTTTCTGGACTTACTTGATTGCTCCCATCCATATTTCAGTTGCCACCCCAGCTGGTCCAGTTCGTGTCGCATCACCAGCGACAGTAGAGTTCTTCAAGACAATGAAGTCAGCTCCATAGCATTGAGCTGAAGGTGAAGTACAGGTTAGTAACTATATTCTGGTTTCAGAATATTGCACTACTTGAAGGGTTTTTTTATTTATGACCTGTGAAAAGGCTTACTTGAATTACCAAAGAAAATGCATGGGAGAAAAAAAAAGTTTATAAGTTACAATAAATATAGTAAAATCATCTCTACAAGCAATGGTAGGACTTATCTTGTTGGTTACCAGATGCTTGAACTGTAGTTAACTTAATTTTCATGAGACATTATTCTTTACTCAAGACCTTGAAGAAGCATTATCGTCCCTAAAAGTGAGATTCATCCTCTGTTGTGCAGTCAACCAGTCTTACACATAGAACTGGGCAGGGTGGGGGGTATTTCATATTGGTACAAAGATGGGTCTTATATGGTAATTCTACAAAGCTAGTGCGGGATTCATAAAACTTTACGCTGTTTTGACATTTTACCAAACAAAAGAATGATGGTTCATTGTCTGCATGTTACCACTCTCTGGACACATTGTTAACTGTCCCTGTTGAGATGTCAGTATGAACAATAGAATGTAGCTGCTTTTGAAAGTGATAATTGTTTTTCCCCCCTGCTGCAAAGACCCTGTGGTCTTTGCTGCATGTGCATACCGGATGCACAAAAAGCCCTGCTTTGTAAAACTGCTGATAACATGGAAAGCATCATTCACCTGTTGAGGGAGGCAGAAAAGGGAGATCAGTGGACAACAGAACTGATAGGAATAATTAAAATGATATGTTAAAATGGTCCTGAGAATGAGAATTTATTGTCTATGTTTACTTCCACATACATCAATTGTATTTAGATAATGTAAATATAAAAGCAGATTTTTTCTTTTCAAACCTGTGCTGTGTTTTCTGTCTAATCCACTTCATCATCCCCCAGAATATTTTTTGGTAATCTCTATCAATGTCCTCCACTTACAAATATGACTTTACTGAAGTGCTAGCAAGGTCAGTGTACAAGTTTTCCTCTGTTTATCCAGACACCAGTGAGAATCTCTGCTGGATGCCAAGGCTGGGAAACATATTTCACCATATTTAACCCTATTTGCTCACGAAGTCTTTGATCATTTGGTTTCAAGTTACTGTCTTCCATTCAGGACTTTCATTACACAATCTCCCATATAAAGACCTATTTTAAATATTAGAAGTCTGAAATACTTGGCTGAGATTGCTTGGAAATTATTCTAATTAATTCAGAGAACTAGAATGTCACAAGTAGTCATAGGTCCCTTAACTTCCTGATAATCATAACCTTGTAAGCTCAGTTTCAGCTTTTTCCTTTCTGTTATAACAAACAGACCTTGCATTCTGATTTGTGGATAGTGTCTTGAACAACAATAAAAAAAATCTGATTTGGGCTTAAGATTAATCTTTTCCTAGATTTTTACCAAATATATAATTGATTCTTCCAGTTTTCCTTCACAGAGGTTCTGTTCTTCCGGCCTGAAGCCATCCTAGTTGTGACCAGAAGCAAGTATTTTGTGTTTTGTGATTTATAATATGCAATGCTTACTTCACTCTGCAGGGCTTTCTGCCTTAAGTCAGGTTATATCACCTGTAAATAGAACCTTTACTGCACAGAGCCAAAAATTGTCCAGAGCAATGCTGAGCATCTTCTCATACAAGGGCTGTAATAGAAAAATTGTCAGGTTTGGTTTTGCTAAAAAGTAGTACTCTATAAAGGGTATGGAATGAGAGAGAGAGAGAGGGAGGGAGGGAGGGAGGCGGTGGAGGAGGAGAGAAGAAAGTGAGTTGTGGTTTGGTTTTTATTTCTGTTGTCCTAGGGGATTGAACACTAAATTGCTGGACTAAGAGTTGGAGGACAGGAACTCTTTAATGCTTTAGTCCTGAGTCTCAGGAAGGTCATCTAATGCAAGGTGAAAGCATGTCACCAAATTTTGGAATGTTTTATTTTGACATTAGGTGGTGTGTGAAACTTCAGTTAAGGCCTGTATTCACAGAAGACCTTAATGAAATCTGGATTGAGGTCTGAGGTTTCCTTCTTTATGAATGGGAGTGACTATTCAGCTAAGTATTCTCACTGAGAGTAATCAGATTGCTTACTCATATGTGAAGGAGCAATCTCTTGACTTTTGTGGTTTATAAGTGTCATTATTTCTTCGAGGATTGGGAAAATACTTGGTATAGCTGATTTGTAATTTATCAGTGTATTTTAAAAATACTTTCAAAAGTCATTTTGATTTGGATTGCAGAATTAAACTTCTACTACTTTATATGTTCAATTAAGAACTAAATCAGCAGGCACCTTTGAAATGTTAGGAAAATAAATTAAATTAACACTGTAGTCAATCTTTTGCCTTTGAGGTGGAAAACAAAGAGGTGATCTAATCCTTTTTAATCCTGAGGCATGTTTTCTGAAATATACTCCATTCAGGCATTCCTCTGAAAGCCACATAAAGCTGCTGGCTAATGTAAAATAAATGGCCTGAAATTTTAATGCATACAGGGATTGATGTCACCAATATTTTGTGTTGTGTGTGTAATTTAGTATCAAAAATATTTAACAATTTCTTTTAAAAGGTTCGTGCAAACTTCATGTCATGCAGACTTGTAGACTTGTGGATCATGGCCATTATCTGCTGTTTGGAAAAAAAAAAAAAAGAAGAAGAAACAGCAAAATATTTTTTTTATTATCATGATCTTCATCATTGTGACACAGCTTTGTATGGATCTTTCGTCTCTCTGTACATCTGGCTTTGCTGGAAATTTAGTATAGAATAGACTGTTTCAAGTGGAAGGGACTGTAGCTGGATGCTGTGCTTGGAGTGGGCGTAAAACACCTTGAACAATGCCCTATTTGCAAAGCTACCAGTGGAGAAGGTGTTGAATAATGTTGAAACCAGCCAGACTCTAATCTCAACCTTAAACATGCTTATAGTGAGGTGAAGATATGACAGACCTAGTAAAGTTCCTGATAAAGGAATTAACAAGTGATGGTGCTGATAACTTATCTAAAGCTGTTGAAGTGACACAGCTGATCTGGAGACATCTGATGGTCAGTTACAGTACTCAGTAAAAGCTCAGTCCCTTTTTTTAACCATAAGGAATTCTAACATACACTTTCTCAGATTGTGCAGAGAGATTCTTGCTTTACATGGGGTTACTCAAGGATGAGTGAGAGAGACTTGCCCATAGTCACAGTCTGAGTGAGAAACATCAATCTGTACTTAAAACACCATGTGTTCTTCCTCTAAGAATAAAGAAAGTTCACAGCTGGGGAGAGGGAATTTGGTCACAAATTTTATTGGGCATTTATCGATCTAGGCTTTTTAAATTAAAAAAAAAAAAAGAAATCTGTTTATTAATATTTCAGAACAGCCTTAAGTTGCTGCTTCTAGCCCCCTAAAATAAGGAAATGTAATATTATAACCATTCATGACTTCTGATATTAATTTTTGGAGTAAAATGCCTTATTGAAGTTGAGGACTGGCATGAGTTTCTATTTGCATTACAGTAGAAATTGTGAGGTTTGGATAAAGTATCTGATAAAAACTTCCTTCATGTTGATTTTTAAGTAAAATGGTAGGAGGCATGTCATGGAGCAGGAAGACGACATGTTGCAAAGGCTTACTTTTACACTGAAGAACTAATAGGATAGGAAGATGTCTATATTCCAGGACATTGGACTATGGACATTTGATTCATGCCTTCTATGTAAATGAACTCTGTCCTGTCAATATCTAGCTCCCCTACCCAGCTCAAACATTTGAACCAGGACCAGGAAAGAGCAACACAAAACCCTCCAGTAGCCTTCCCCACCCAATCCCCACATTTTCCCCTTCCACTACCTCTCCAACCCCACAAAAAACAAAAAACAAAACAACAACAACAACAACAACAAAAAAAAAAAAACCACAACCAAACAACAACAAAAAAAAAAACACCTATAGCTGTCTGTGATTAAGAGATGATTCACTACCTAACTGTCCTTAGAGGGTCAGAATCATGATAATGTTAACATGCTTTGGATAGTTTAAGGCTGTAAATGGCTGCAAGATAGAAAAGCAGTTATTTCTTGGTTAGTGTGCAAACTTTGCTTCTTTTGCTATATTTTGCAATGAATGTGGATGTCATTACGTGTGGGACAATGCTGACTGTTTCAAAGGTTTAGCAGACTTGTTTCTGTATTTTAGTGCAACTGCAAAGATTGGTGATTGTAGGTTTGATATTACTATATTGATCAGTCACAAAGTCAAGTGATCAACTTCCTTTTAGATTCAGTGGGCACATGTTGGGTAAACAGCTCCAAACCAAACCCTACAGTGACTGAACAATAACCTGAATAAGCCCATGCACTTTTTCCATTCAAATCATTCTATATGGTGTATGTAATGATATTTTTAAAGTGAAGCTAACAATTCATTTTAATCACTGGAAGTGATATTTTAAAAAGAATGCTTTGTGTACTTATGGTCATGGAATATATGTATATATGTATATATTTCAAGGCTAATGTATCTGGAAAAAAAAAGTCATCCCATTGCTCTTTGTGTTATTAACTTACTGGTCACCGCCATGGGGAAGAGAGTTAGTCATTTTTAAAATGATACTTAAAATCTAATGGCCTAAGTAAAGAACATTCATAATTGTATATAGCTGCCAATCTTTGAGTGCTTTGTTTGTACAACTCTTTTCTAATGTTAAAAACTTTTCTAGGTTGCTCATCTAAACTACTTGTAACCTGTCCTTCCATGAATGATTGTTACAGAGTAGATGCAGCCAGAAGTGAAAGCTAACTGGACTCTGATGCGCAGATGTGAGTGAAAGCCCTAGATTTATCTCCCATCCGCCTCATGATGTATAATGCTTGAATTGTAGCTTTGAAATACAGCAGTTTGAAATGCAATTCACTGGACCTGTCTAGCAGCTTGGAATAGTATTATTAGGTTGGAGGCATAGTTTTTAGAAGTTGAAAATGTAGCAGTCCTTTGAATGGTTAACTCAAAATAATATTTATGATCAAACTAAGCTCAAATTTTTGGAATTTTTGGAACATTTCTCAGAAAACTTTGGCTATTACAGGGCTAGGCCTTTTCTGATGGATTCTTTATAGATTTTAAATGTATAAGGCATTACATTGGATATTGTATTTGTTAGATCTTCTACCTTAAAATCTGAATTAAAATTGAGATGTTAATTCATAATGGCACATTCTGTATTGTCTGAAGGGAGGGAGACCAGAAATGACAAGGTGGCTTTTATGTGAATTGCTAACTATATTCGAAATACAGATGGAAGAGAGATGTTAACTGGAGAGGGTCCCGTCAGCCTACAGTGGTGGGTTTCACAATTAAAAATGTACACACACACACTTGTACGTATGATTTCTTCTTACGTTTTCCTTAAGTTCCATACTTTTTTAAATGGTTTTTGTTGGATCAGTGGATCAGTTTTGATTTGCAACATGGTGAACATAGGTACAATTCCAGGCATGTTTACTATCCACAAGGAACTGCATTCTTGATGAGCATATGATTGACGCTTGTGTGTTTGTATAGATATATGTGTCATTTCAGTAAACTTCTGTCTTCAACTCTGGTAGCACTATGAATGAGTACAATTAAAATGCATATTCTGCAGAATTGTTGTTGGTATATTCTAGAGCTTTGTGTTGCAGTGGTCTATGTTGTAACTATTTTAGGACTAATGCATAAGCATTTTGTGATGTAGGCACGTGATGAATGCTTTGTCTTGCTCTAAGAAATATTGTAATTTTTTTTTCAATTTCTTTTTTTTCCTGTGAGTGTCTAAGAGAGAAACATTCCTTCTTAAGCATTGGGTCTTGTTTTGATGTTTCTTAATATGTTGCCCCTACAGTAGGTAAAATATCTGACAGCTGGTACAGCAACATTATTTAGAAGTCAGTTGTGGCCTTCTTGCCTTCCAACTTCTTATTATGTAAAATAAGAAGATTCTACTTTTTTCTTTTTGCTTTCAAGGCGTTTCACACACAATCTGCCTATATTTGTCTCCTTTCATTCACTACTGAAAAGTTGATTTGTGCCTATGATTAACCAAGGATGATAACACTTGTTACTTTTTCAAACAAGTATCTTTGGCTTTCTACTCTGCAATGTTGTTTTGATCATAAAAGTACAAGATTTTTAGTAGCTTTCTAGAAATCTTTTATAAAATTCACCTTTGACTAGAACCTACAAGATCTATCTTGACAGATTGCTGTGGGGCTGTTCATATTTCTCATCATGCCAACCAAGTGTCAGCACTAGTTTGTGAAACTAACTTTCTTATTGTTTTCACCTGCTCCATGTCTTTTGTTTTGCACTTCACGCATGAAGAATTAATTTATTTTTTCATACTTTATGTGCTTAATGGAAACTATTCAGGGTCTTTCTAATTATGAACTCTTTTTAATGAAACTACATTATGAGTCCTACATTGTCCTGTGTGATGAACCAAAGAGAAAATCAACACACAGCCTCTTAACAAAAGACCACAGGAGTGGCAATGGCTTTACAGATAAAACTGCTGAATTTAAATTACAACCCAACTGGGCTGTCAGTTTTAAATCTATGCTACAACACAGCATAATTACCTGAAAAGACATGTAATAAAATTACTACAATCTGCAGTACTTGTGGTAAATTTTATCATGGAAAGCATAACTTAAAAATACTTAATATATGCATAATATTGCTACATTATGCTTCAGAAGTTTCATATAATAATGTTCTGAGCAGGTTCAGTTTTTAAAGGTTGTAAGTTATGCCCCTGCTCAGTGCCTAAAGTTTTAAATGTTTAGCTAAAAGTAGGACCTGTGTAATTTTATTTTTAGGAAAATATACTAAATACAATATATATAAAAATAAACAAAAGAGAATGACTGTTCTTGTTTGAAAATGTCAAGTTCAAATTTTGTAACAGGATGCATTATTCTATTTTTCTGTTAGTTTTGTTGTGGGTTTGTTGGTTTGTTTGTTTTAAATTACCTTAAAATGAAGATCCATAAATTATCCTCAGACAGTTGAAGCAAAAATATAAAAAATATGCTATTAAGTTGTTTTTTATATTTTTGCATATACAAAGCTTGTATATTTTCCATGTGAAAGAATGAAAATGGCAGGTACACCTTAATGAAAAGTTGGCCTTCAAAAAGTGGTTTTTTTCTGGGCCAAGTAGGGTGAAGGAAGTAACATCTATGCTGCAAAAAGCAGCATGTCAAACAGAAACAAACTCATATTCAGAGATTTGATTCTGTGCTCCTTAAATTCAGTGAAAGATTCCCAATGAAAAGACCAAACTCTAGAGAAGTCTCATAATCTTAGGGGTTTTTCCCTCCATTCTAACTGAATAATCCATGAAATGCCAGTATTTTACAAATCAAAACTGAAACCCAGCTTAACTGTACAGATACAAATTCAGAAATTCAGACGACTAACTGAATTATTCACTTTTTTAAACTCAGTTATACTACTTGATTATTTTTAAGCTCCACTTGATGCATATCAACCAATGCAAATTTTTTTTAACTACCTCAAAAGATTTTCTACCACCCAATTCTTTTTGAGGTGGAAAAGCACTTGTTCTTTTAAATATTTTATTTTATATCATATATTTTCCCCTGCAATTGTGACCTTTACTCTTTTTGGGGGAGGGACATGATTTTGGGGCATTGATTTTGCTTATTGGTTTTTGCTTTGGGAGGATTGTTTGTTTGCTCTTTTGGTTTGAGGGATTTTGGCTTTTTGTTTGTTCCTTTCCTTTAGTTTTGGCTGGGTTTTGTTTGTTTTAATTTGTTGGGGGGTTTTTTTCATATTTTTTGTTTCTCTAAAACAGTGTTAACTCATGCTTAACTATTGTTTATATGGGTGATCTCAACTGTTAATCTGAGCTATGTCTTCCTGTATGGTCTGAGTGTATCACTCAAATTGATGAAGTAATATGGTATACTCTTACATAATTTTCATTTTAAGTCCCTGCAGACTGACTGTCTGCAAGGAAGAAATAGGTCATGTTTTAAGCTGATCATTGACAGAAGTATTTAAACCATTGGCACTTGTTTACATTAGAAGGGAACATGGATGAACAGTGTTTATAGTTCTTCTCAACTCTGTAGGTGACTTTGCTATCTTCATTCATTGTGCTTCATTAGTACACTAATTAAAGTTCTAGTACATACTGGATAATACTGGGGAATCAAGCATGGTCAAAGCTAAATCTCACTGTTCATGGTTGCAGAAGTGTAGAGAAAGATACTGGTGGAAGAAAATCCTTAATTGTGTCAATTCTCAATCATTCTAAAGATACAGTTTCTTTTCATCAGCCAAGGCAACCTTTACACTTTTTAGTGTTAAGAGCACTGCTACCTTTGCTTGTTCTCTGAATCGCAGTCACAGGCCTCTGCTGCTTGCTCTGTGCTGCCTCTGGATTTTTTGGTGTACCTACTCAAACCCTACTCAAATCAAATCACTTTTCAACAAAAGTTTGATTAATTAAAAAAAAATATATATATTGTAGCTTTCAGCCAGATTAGCAAGGTATATGGAAAAAAGGGGGGAAATAACTACTCATTTTAAGAAAAGCAAGATCAATAGCCTTGACTGCAGAACCACACCATCAATGTGTAAATAGCCAGAACAACTAATTTTTCTGTGTCTTGTCTCAGAATAGTGTAATTGGTAACTGTGTCCAAACCCCACAGCCTTTTTTTTTTCTTCCCTATTGCAGTTGGAAATGGAGAATGTAATATCTGCTAAACAGCATAGTGAAATCAAAACCCTTATTGTTATTTTATTTTCTGTTGCTGTTGTTCTAGGTCAGTTTATTATATGAAGGTCTTCTGCTACTATAAAATATCAACAAGTATGAATCATCTTCATTGTTCATGAGCCTGTCATTTTTGCCTGAGTTCTTATTACAGGTAATGCAATAAGTTTTTATGAATTACGTGTTGTTGTTGTCGTCCAATAAACTTCTTCAAAAAGATTGCATGCCAGATGCATGTGGAAAACTGCCTATATATTAATAGAATTTGAGAATTTCTCTCACCTGTAAATACATGGATTGGTCTACAAGATTTCTACTATTTCAGATATTTTCCTGACTAATCAGTAAATGGTGGTAGCACATCTGAACATTCTGTAGCTTCAAATGCAAAGTAGCACATTCCCTGCAGACAAGAGCCTCAGCTGACATGAATGGGTCAAGATTTGTGGACTGTAATTCACAAAACTAAAGTTTTTGTGGTCTTAATTGAACACAATTTCAGATTAGACTTGAAAAATAAAAGGTATTTGTGAACACATAGTACTGTTGATTCATCACTAGATTATACATAGAAGAATAGTCTTATTTCTGTAAAATAACTAATGTAAGACAAGGAATTAAAGACTTTTATGGACATGATCTGAAAAGTAAAACTTTAAGGTTTATACAGTTAATTTTGTATCCTAATGATTGACATTGTCACTAAGAGATTTAATTTTCTCTCCAGTCTGTTACACAGATGGGGGCAAAAAGTTTTGCTCAAGTTCAAACAAACCCTCTTCAATTTTAACTGCTCTGAAATAGAAGATAACTTGTTCTACAGTGTTGTCACTGAAGGTGTACAACATTCTCAGCAATCTTAGTAACAACAAACAGACTGTTTTGTACTATATTCTATAATATCAGTACTTCCTTAAAAAAAAAAACCAGACAAATTCAAACAGTGGCCTTGACGAAAGATGAAAATATTTAGCATTAGTAAAATTTGCTGATATCAAGCAAGATGGGAAAAAAATTGTAAGGAGAAAGAATTGTATCTTCTTGCCCTGTCAGATGGAGCAACAGTGAAATTAACCTTGAGAACTGTGTGAAGAGCATTCTTATGAAAACAATATGACACAATGGCAAAGTTATGTATTTGAAGATATCAACAGTCCTTCACTGATTATGGCCAGTTACATTTCATTTACTGTGTTTTTTAAGTAAAATAGCATAGACCTATCTGTGCTTAAATTTCTTAGTGCAATTGCCATTTCCTCTTATTTTCTGTTCTCTAATTGAAGGATTTGTTCAATTATTATATTGTTCACATCTGTTCTTAAAAGAAAAGTTTCATTCAAGTACCTAATTTGAACATGTCAAAAATATACCACCCAAATCTTAAAACTCGTGCTTCATGCTCAATTTTGATAGTCATCAAGATTAAATAATTAAGTGCAGGAAAAACAAAATTCAGATTTGTTTCATATATTTGAGGATCAGCATACAATCATAAATTGTAACAATTTACCAGAAGACTACCAACCACGCTTTCCATATATGATGATTAGAATTTTTATTTCAGGACATGAGATTCGTTAATATAATTTTATGTCAGTGGGAGCTAAGTGGAACATATTTGGTGTACGCTGCTTGCTAGTATTTCATGGTTGTGATAAACAGCCTAAATTGGAGAGATACAGATTTGATGAGTAGACTGTTAGGTAGATAGAAAAGTGGCTGGACAGTCACATCCAGACACATACCTCAGTGTCCCATCTGCCCTCAGTGACAAGTGCTGTCCCTCAGGGGTCTGTACTGGAGCCAGTGTTATTTAATATCTTAATCAATGACACAGATGAAGGGGTAGAGTGTAAACCCTCAGCAAGTTCTCAGATGACACCAAGCTGAGTGGTGCAGTTGACACTCCTGAGGGATGGGATGCCATCCAGAGGGACCTGGACAAGCCTGAGCAGTGGCCCATGGGAATCTTATGAGGTTTAACAAGGCCAAGTGCTGGTGCTGCACCTGGGTCAGGGCAGCCCCCAGTGCCAGCCCAGGCTGGGGATGAACAGATCAAGAGCAGCCCTGCCCAGAAGGACTTGGGGGTGCTGGTGGTGAGAGGCTGAGCTACATTAGATTTCTTTCCACACAGTACTCCAGCTGATCAAGGTCCCTCTGAATGGCATCCTCAGGTGTATCAACCAGTCTCCTCAGTTTTGTACCATCATCAATCTTGCTGAGGGAGCATTCTATTCCTTTGTCCAA
This sequence comes from Hylia prasina, assembly GCA_013397195.1. Lineage (NCBI taxonomy): Eukaryota > Metazoa > Chordata > Aves > Passeriformes > Sylviidae > Hylia > Hylia prasina. The sequence goes on from VYXD01002373.1 coordinate 83,004, forward strand.
GTCATTGATTAACAAGTTGGATAAGACTATACTATAAGACTGGTTTCTTGTCACTTAGAACAACATGGAGAAAGCAAGTGTGCACTTGAAAGCAACTTTGGAAATACTGCAGGGTGGCCTTTGTAAAATAAAGATGTTTGGAAGCCTATTTCTTGTTTTATTCCTCCTCACAGACCCCATGTAAACAGGTCAAGACACAATCCACAGTCCAGGAAGCGTGCGCTTCTTAGTAAGACAACACAACCTGTGTCTGCAAATTAGGAGTTCTGTATTTTCCTCAGGCCTAGCATGATTTCATACTATTGCAAAGCTGGACTAAAAAACCCTACATCATCAGTCCCTGAAAATAAATATATAAAACCGGACAAGAATTTCCATGTCCTTGAAAAGATTTACAGACTTCCAAATCAGAAGTGCATGTGACAGTGCATAAAACAGACAAACTGAACTATCCTCTGAATCTTTTCAGCATCTGTGCTGTTCCCTGCCTGTTTTTATAAGATATGACACTGACTGAAAACTATCACTTTTGTGGGACTTTGTCATTTGCAGTAATGTATCTTAGATTTCAAGCCATTTTTAATCAAGTCAGTTGACAAGTTCAGTGGTCACTGTCCTGACATTCTAGACATTATTCATGAGGACAGGTTGAGAAAGCACTGATTTTCTCAGACTGTAGTCTGAGAAAAGGCTCAGGGGGATCTTCCTGGCACGTGTAAACACCTAACAAGAAGGCAGAAGATGAAGCCAGAACATTTTTAGTGGCAGCAAGTGTCAACAAGAGGCAGGGGATACACACTGAAACACAGGAGGTTGCCTCTGAACATCAGGATTTTTTTTTTATGATGGAGTTAACCAAACACAGGCCTGTACTTCTCAGAGATGCTATGGACCTTCTACAGAGAAATGCAAAATGCAACTGGTCTTGCTGACTCCTCTTGAGCAAGACAGTGGGGCCCACTGACCATAAAAATCTGTGCCAACATGAATAATTCTGGGGACATACCAACTTCAAGACTGCGAGTCAGTGCAGCACAAATCCATAAAAAAAATTGGGCTTCTGTGTAAATATCTGTATGTGTAAATTCTGCCTATGACAGATTTACTCCATGTCCACACACTGATGTGTATTTTGAATAAGCTGTATTATGTTCATCTGTTCTTAGATAAAACAGAACTGCAATATAAATCTAGGGCACTCAGAGTTGAGTCTCAAGAGCCTATGACTTCCTTTTCTTTTGGTAGCTGACTAGTGCTAAAATACTCAGGTTTTCTTCTTCTTTAGGAAAAAAATTTGCGTATTTTTTTGAAAACTTTGAACCAAACTCTCACTTTAGTTGGACAGAGAGATCTGGCCAAGGAAGATCTCTATAGCATTAAAAAAAAACCCACCCAAAAATGTACTTTGTTTATTTTCTGCAGTTATATTGTTCATCATGGTTCACTTGCCCCAGTATTTAAAGGTTTGGGGTATGCAATAGAGATTTAGGGTTCTTACTCTATTGGAGTTTTTAAACAAGAGAGACAGATTCAAAGGGGAAAAAACAAACAAACAAACAAAAAAACCCCAAACACAAGTAAACAAACAAACAAAACCAAAAAAACCAACCAACCAACCAACCAATAAACAAACAAAACAGGAAAACAAAAAAAAAAAAACTAAACCAATCTTAAAAGGTGAATAGCCACATTTTGCTGGGGAAAGTTGCCAAGATCATTACTTCAAATAAATAAACAAAACTCATATATACACTGTGATTGAGAATATTTAATTTAATTTTATTTTCAAGCATTTCCTAGCATTCTGGTTAGGAAGTAGAGTACAACCAATATTAAGTGCTTGATTACCATCAGCAGTAAGAAACAAAAGGCATTTGTCTGTACTGCCTGGGTTGCATTGCTAATGGTAGTCTCCACTTACTCCTTCTCTTTTATTTTATCCCTGTCTGCTGAAAGAGAAAAGAGTTAATTCTGCATCCTGTAAAATCTTACCCATTCATAAATAAGTCATGAATCTTATATAGTCAAATAAATATTTTATTGTTTAGATGTGACTTACACTGTCAGTGTTAGTTAACTGACAGAAAGTTCTACAGTTTTTCAAAATTCAAAAATAGCTTCTTCCCTGGTTGTAATAATATATTTAGGCCAACTGTTTATGGAGAAATTATTGTAAAACATGACAATAAAACAAAGAGTGGTACTTTGAATTATCAGTTCCTGTGCTAAGTTTTGTAAGCTTGTAAAGCAAAATTATAAATACACCCTAAAATACACTCATATTGTTTAGGAAACATACATATTTATATATAATATATCAGTGTCCTTTGGTTAGCAATAGGAACACTGAATTCACAACTAGATGAAACATCTAATCCATTCGCATTTTTCTTCTGGCCTTGTATTTATAAGGAGTGAAAGGAATCCCTAAGATCCATATCAGATTTAGGCCATTACACCTTGTTAATTGTGAATAAAATATTTAACATTCATCATCAGATGATTTAGAGGATTTTTTTTCAGCAGAAAAGCATCCACAGTAGAAATTTGCTTTGACAATGGAGAACACTAACTGAAACTACAGTGATATATAATAACAGGGGGTCACTTTTAGATAACATAACTTTTTTTACCCTACACCAACATATTTCTGAACTGACTTTCAGCTACTTTATTTTTATTCACCCTCTTGATCAAATGTTAGAAATGTAGTTTACTGGAAATCACGGTCCAGCAGAAAACTGAAGCTTTGAGGGACTTCCATATTTTAGAACTTGTAGGTGAGAGAGTGGTTAACAAATATT
>VYXD01002373.1:94019-105210 GCA_013397195.1 Hylia prasina
GCACATCTTACATTTTTAACCTAAAACACATGTCTCAGCCAGTGTAGTCACTCTTCCCAGTACTCTGGGAGCAGTTTTGTCTGAAACCTTTCTTTCAGTGATTTTTTTTTTTTTTAATTCTTTACACCCTGGAAAAGTTGTAGATCAACTTCCTTAAGAGTCTCTCTATGCCTTAACTGCTAACAGACATGTTTCAGACTTCAGCTGATCCTTAACACCTTGTTACATGTCTCAAATATGATTTGCCTCTCTAAATGGCCTGAAGTCCTGTTGCGATTTCATGCAGACAGATTTCTTCTTAGACAACATGTTTCTGTTTAAGGCTTGACAGCATGAATCCAGCTGACTCTGTAAAATATGTAGCTACCAATTTTGAGGAGAGAGCATGCATATGTTTCTTCCCTTGCCAAGATATACCTGTAAATTTTGCTGTGTTTATGTTGTCATATTATTGCCCTTATTTATAAGGGCACCTTATTTACAAGGCCTTCTAAAGGCCTTTCACTGATCATCATGTGAGAATATTAAACCTTTCACTTCCTCTGTTTCAATCCCAGTTTCCTTGCTTGTGAGAGAGCTAGTTGTCAGCAAGAAAACAAACCTTCCTAAAAAAAGTGTGCCTTGCTTTTTCCATGTCCCTCATTGTATACTCAGAGATAAGCTACCTCTAGGAAGAGACTTGTGATCTGTGAAAACAAGCTAGCTGCTGAGATGCAATCTCTGAACTTTCCTGCAGGCTTGTCCAAGGCTATACCTCAGATACTTCTAAAAGCAGGATTTCCCAGTCCAGAGCTGAACAGGAAAAAAGGAGGAAGGCTGCCTGGCAAGCTGAGCACAAGTATTATCCTGCCAGGCCAGAAGTAAGCAATTGACCTTGTTTTAAGAAATAGCGCAGGAATAATCTGATTAAGTACCTGGAAACTACAATGCCAAACTCAGCTTGTGATATGGAGTCACTAATATGCTTTACTACAGCAAGGTTTCATATAAGATCCAGGGCACATAGAAAAAATTTGAGCTTCTAATGCATGATGGGAGTGACAGTACAAAGTGGAAGTTACAGTGTGATACTTGGGTTTTCCACTATACCAAAACATCAGAACACTATGTGTCTACTTCTCTGCATGTCAAAAATATCCCACATTTTTTGAAGTACAGAAAAAGCAAAGATAAAGAGGAAAAAAAAGAAAACAAAGACCCCCATATTTGCACAGACTTTATTACACTTTCAAAATACAACTTAATTTTCTTCATTTTGATTTTCTTGAGTTTGCTCAGTTTTCAACCTCAGACTTAGTAATATGTGATGCACTCTAAAATGTATTTCACAAAAGTAATGATGTAATTTGTGTTAAGGAGGCAGCCTGTCTAATAATTCCCTCACTATTTTTTGATGTCTTTTTTCAAATGTCTACAGCAATTTAAAGGGAGTCAGTGCTGTTTTTCTAAAATGGCTTATCTAAACAAGTGAAAACATTATTTTAAAATGGTAAACAGATAAATATGTGTGGGAAGACAGATAGAGATAGTGCTGAAGGCAATCTTGCCCCTGATATATTGCAGCTGTGTTAATCACCAAATGGTGAGAACAGCCTTGCCCTCACAGGCATGGGCGTGATAAAATAGTGGGTTAGCTGTGAGGGAGTCAGGTGCAGTCTGCTGGCCATGCTGTGAGGAGGAAGGGACAGAAGGTTATGTGAGGGACAGGAAGGAGTGAGCTGGAACTGCAGAAGGAAGAGGGAAGAGGAAGGGAAAGATCCAGAGTTGTGTGAAGCTGCCCATGGGAGACTACATAGAAAAGGTATGAGGGGCTTTTAGGTAACAAGGTGCTGATGCTTGAGACCTTCTTTGGTGTTGGTCATGCCTCCTGTGCCAAATATGGGAATTTACTTGTAATTAAGGTGTAATAACTTTTAATAAGGTTGTATTCCAGCTTTTTCTTCAGTCAAAAAGACAAAGTCAAACAACTGAAAACAATAAATCACACATAGCAGATTTAAAGGTGAAAATTCCATCTCAGAAAGGAATTATTTGAGAAAACAAAACTCAGTTGTGTAAAGGCTTAACATAGGTGAGAAGTAAAGAGCTAGATCTGTCAACTCATCTGTCTACTATCTGTGACGTCGCTGGAAAGCCAGAGTGTTCATCCTTTACAGAGCATAATTCCTAAGACCACCTTTAGTACAGGAGTGGATGCTGGTTTATGAGGTTTTTTGGTGCTTGGGGTTTTTTGGGTTTTTGTTTGCTTGTTTGGTTTGGTTTGATTTTTTTTGTTGTTGTTTGGGTTTTGGTGGGTGGGGGTGTTTACCTGCCTTTTTTGTTGTGTGCTTATTCAGGGAACAAAACACACACATCCTGGCTTGAGTGAGTTGGAAGTGATGAGAAAAACTATCACTCTTTAGCTGCACTCCTTGTGGACAATAACAACAAAAAACCCAAAACAGGAACAAAACAAGGAAAAAAGCACTCAAAAAAGTCCTAGAAAACAAACAAACAAAACCAACCCTACCAAACCACAAACAAACCCAAAAAAACCCCATAAGGTCTAAATTTTTCCCACCAGGTCTTGTAATTAGTACATAGAAGAAAGTTTCTCAATGCTGAGCAGCTCTGTTTTGTTTCAGATTCAGCATTCTCACAGCTACAGGTTTCTCAGAGTAAGTTCTTCTATTTAAATAGTCCATTATCGTGCTTACAGAACAGGCATTCAAACACATGCATTTCCACTACTTTCGAAGGAGGTTAAGAAAATTTCCATATAATATTCTTACTGCCTACAGCATTTTAAAAGATGTAGCATGGAGTTTGGAGTTTTTCTTGGATTTTTGTTTGTTTTTATTTTCTGTGTATTTATTGTATTTGTATTTATTTCTAAAGGCGATAGCAATCATTTATATAAGCAAGACATTTTTCTTGAATAACAGTAAGCAGATAGAGATGACATAAGTGGACATAAGTTTAAACTGATCCAACCTATTTGTCAATAGTGAGACAGGGTAGGAGGTGATACAGATTCCATTTAATCTTAATGCAACCCAGGAATTTTTACCCTCCTAACATATCAGTGGTATTTTTCTACATTTGTATCAAAAATACAATTGTCAATTGACTTCCCTTGGGACAGATAAGCTACTGTGTCTTTTCTACAACCAAAGATAGAGATAAATCTATGTAGGGGTGTAGGTGACAAGCAAGGGAAGTCAGTGCTATTATTTACACACCACTTGACAAAGACAGAACTTGGAACATACGTGAACTTTTTTTTTTTTAATCATGGCAGGTCACACATGTTCAGTCACACCAAGCAGACCTATTTACAGAAAAGCCCTTTAGGTCTCAGAGCTCATCTCACAGAGATTCTTCAGGATCTCCAAAGCACCAATGACATTTATTACATCAAACTTATCTCTATTAGAAAGGAAGATAGTCCTTTCCAATCTATATCATCAACTTTAGTGGCAGGACTAGCTAGATGATAGATAATGAGGGTTAATTTTGCATCTTTGTTATCCTAAGGTGCCTGGATTTGTATCATGCAAAGGGTTTTCTATCAGCTGCAGCTGAAATTGGTGTTCAGTGAAGGTGCTGTGTGCTGTTCTATTAAAATCCAAAGGCAGTTCCAAATATTAGCAAACAGAAGAGTTGAAATAAAGCTTCTGCACTTGTGTCTGCAACTACTTGTTGGTGAAAGTAATTGCAATGCCTGTTGAAGACACAGATGTTCAGGCACCTCAAGGAGAAAACTATAGCGTGAATACATGGTTTGTGACTGTCAAAAGAGGAAAGAATAAATAAAGTTTCCAAAGAGAGTAAAGAAACATGAACTATACACATTTGGCTAGTCCACAAATCATAAAAGCAGACCACTTCATAAAGGTAGACCACACCAGTTTAATTTTCCTCAAGTGTAAAGGCATTAGAGCTGTTGTGAATTTGACCTGTGTTCTTACAGACCTCTACAAACTGAGACTAACTTATGTCCCCTGCCTTCTAGCTCTTATATCCAAATATCCTCTGTTACACCGTACTTACACCCTTCCAATGAAAGCTTCTGGCGGAAGCAGTGGCACAGATGTATTGAAATCCTCCTCTCTTATGATCAAGAAAATACAGTAGTAGCTTCAGAACACCCCATTCATTGTAGAACTGTCGTCAAGGCTAAGTGACATCCAGCTGTCCTAAAAAACTATAAGAGCTTTGAATACACTGTTCTTCTTTTGTCCTTGCTCTGGATGACAATTTCTCCAGGAATTATCAGAGAAATATGATTTTCAGCTGACTGGAGTTTACAGCTCATCCCAAACAGAACATCTTATCTCATTCCCTAAGATATACCAGTGCTGTCTCTTTAGGGGAACATCAACAAATCAGTGGTGGGAGTCCTTGTCAGTGTAACTGCTCCGGGGTTTCTCCTGCGGCTGGGGCTCTTTTTGGCTTCAGCCGTCTCGCGAGCCGCAACCTCTCCCGGGAGCCACTCTTAAAAGAACGGCTTTGGCCTGGGGCGATGCGGGCTACGGAAGCAGCTTCTCCCAGCTAGCACTTCTTCAGGCAACACGAGGAAGAATAAATACGAGAATCCAGTGATCCTCCAGAGGCACTTTATTTGGCTCTGAAGGACGCAGAAGTCCTCCAGTGCCTTCCTTTTATGTTCTAACTCAAGGGTGGGGTTTAAAGAATGTTGGGAAACTGCCAAAACAGACCAATCAAATGGGGAGAAAACCATGAGGAGAGAAACCCACCAATGGAGAGAAACTTCAAACCTTTGCCTTATTAGGCAGTTTTTCAAACTTTACCGCCTTGTCCCTCCTGGTTCCCCACATGTCTGCACCATGACTGAAATATAAACCCATTACTCTACATACCTGTATTTAGTTGTAACACAGAGAAGTGGATTTGACTTTCAGAAAATCAATATATAGAAGGGAAGCATGAACTAAGTAGCAAAACACAGATTAACCATCTTTGTCCTGTATTAACATTCTTCCCCTCATATTTATGCCTTCCATATAATTATTTTTACCCTGAATTTTAAAAAAATTGAATATGCCTTTTAATTGAAAACAAATTAATTGCCTCTTAAATGCATGTTAAAACTCCTAGAATGAGCCCTATTTTCTAACATCCAATTTGAATAATCATTTCTGTACTGTAGAGATAGCATTTGCATCATACAATGAAAATAATAGGATAACAATTACTTTGCCTTATTGAATAGGTAAGTAAATTCAGTTTGAAAATGCCTATAAATAGTAACCATGGAAGTTAGATTTTTCCTGCATGAAGCTTAACTAAAATATCAGTTCTTTTCTTTGAAAAAAAAAAAAACCCAAACTTTTTTTAGTAAGTGTGGATTGTGCGGTTTAGTTAGAGGTAAGGGACTTTCTCCCTGTAGACTACCAGCTTTCTTTGTGTTACTGGCCCCAGAAATAAATTCTGAAACTACGAAGCCTCCATTTATGTGGATGAGAGATAAAAATTGAAGAGCAAATGCATGAGTTTAAGATATTTTTTCTAGCTTTGACCTATTATGGAAAGTAAAATCAGTAAAATGGGACAAAAATAGTGACTAAATTCATATACTCCATTTCTTTCGAAAACCCATTGAAAAATGGTTTTCAGACAGTCATATCAATGAATGTGGTAAGTGAATGTCAAGGGGCAGTATTAAGTCCTATCTGAATAATCTCTTTTTAAAGAGAATTTACAGTTAGATTGTATACTACAATAAGTTTGCCAATTTTAGTAGTTGTCTTACCTTAAAAATAGAGAAAATATTTTTGTCTCTCTGTTCACATAATTTATCTAAATTGCCCTCCCTTTTCTCAAGTTTTCTGCTTCTGATTAAAAGAAAAGTGTCAGTCAAATTATGAACTTTAAAAACGCATCCTCAATCTCACAATTATTTGAAAACCCATTTCATAGATATGCAATAGGCTCTTGAACCTGTGTCTAATTTGTCTACATCATGTTAACTTAATTTTGGAATATTATTGCTGAAGTTCCCAGAAAGTCAGTGAGTTTTTGCCTAGGACTCCAGGCTCAGGATCATCTATTGTTTTTCTCTGTTTTGGACTGAAGGTAAAAAGGTGGATGAGGTTTAAGACAAATTATATTGATTCACAGAGAAACTAATGGGGTTAGATGCACAGAAGGGGAACTAAATCAAACCACTCACGGATACTTGTTAATTCTGCATTTCATGTTTTCATTATATTTTTATTTATACTTATATTTATATTTTTCTGTATTTTATGGGCATGTGTGCACTATGTGCAATTCTGGGGGGGTTACTGGTGCTATAAATGTGCCTGGGATGAGTAAATTTCCAATGGGACCACTTGAAGATTTTAGCATGGAAAGGTTTCCAGATAATAGGAGATGAAGACAATGTTTTCTTACAACCCAGAGCTAAAGATAGGTCTACAGGTAGTGGCACTCTTTCTGAAGAGTAAAAGCTCTTAAAGAAGAGCAAACCCAGTGGAAAAAAGGAGTTCATATAGGAAATTAGTAATATGTGAAGCCTTTCTGGGTAGAGAACACAGTTACAGGGTTTTACAATGCAGGAAAATCTACAAGTGCTAGGAAGCAGACTTGTCAGTTGTCTCTCAAAGATATAAAAACTGAGTACTTGAAAATATTGTTTTTCTTTAGGAAAAGGGTTGTTGCTTTTCTCCTACTTTGTCCTTTTGCCCTCATTTTCATTGCTCTCGCTCATAACGTGTTGGTATATTAAGGATGTTTCATTCATCACCTGTCAGCAGAGATGAAGATCTCATTGAGCACTCATGCTCACACCTAATTCCCTCAATTTTCCCATGAGTTTTCCAACAGTATTTAATAATGACAAGTAGAAATCCAGTGCAGTTTTTGTTGCCAATTCAAAATTATCAAGTTTTCTAAAGGCATAGTGCTGAATGAGACAAATACTTCTTTTGGATGCATATAGCTGGCATTTGTCAACAAAACACCTTGCAGGACATTCAAAGAGCTAGTTAAGGCAGTTTTGAAAGCATAATACAAAGTAAATTGCAGTAAAGTTTTCAGTACGTTTTCCTTCCTTTGAGTTCCTTAATGGACCGAATGGGATAAATCAGCTTCTATATTCAGTTTCTGCAGGCCTGGGACAAAAAAGATATCTGTCAGTTGGAGAAAATGTAAGCTTAAGTTAAAATTAAATGGAAGAAAAACCACAAAGATAAATGTTTGATCTGCCCTTTTACATTGTTTATTGTATTTGTATATTACTTATTAAACTATGCTAGATGATAGTAATAAAAGCAAGTTTACAGAAGTCAACATTCCATTGAAATGGAAATAATAACAAAAAGCATTGTAGAACAGTGTGGTCACATACAGAATCACTTCCTCATAAACATTCCTCTAAGGAAAATAGCTTGTCAATTAGATTGTAAAATAAAGCTTCCAGTGACACAAGGATGTTGTTTATCACAGAACCCTTTGCGAATGAAAATCTGAGGAACAAAATAGTAATTATAAAACTTGATTGAAATGGATCAGTTTGGAAAGCTTAAACTTAAAATAAAGATACCAACCTTTTAACTAAATACACTTGCAGAAGAATTTCCAGGCTTTTAACACTGCAACAAAAAGGAGATACGTTGTTATTCCCCTGAGTAGAGGAATTTAGAGCCTGTCAGCCTTATTAAGAAATCACAAGATATGAGACTGTTATTGGACAAACTATCATATTGTCACATTAAATTCTGCTTTCACTCTTGTGCTCTTCATATCAGAAAGGGAAAGCCTGAAGTAGATGTTGTTCATGGTTCTATTTCATAGGACATAGCACTTCATTTTTATCTGACAACATTTTTTTAAAGATAAATAGAATAAAGGAATAGCTTCAAAGGAATAACAGGTTTGAAGTTTTCACTTGTAAGCCTATTTGTGCTCTGCTTCCATTTGTTCATTAGTAGGTCATCTTTACATGATTATATACTGTTTTTCCACATGCTTTAAAGAAGAAAAAGAAACAAGATATTCAATTCCCAGAAACAAAAATACAACTTAGGAAGCAAGACAATTAATTGAGAGTAGTGAAAATAAGGGTTACATATGAATTTATTTACTGAGAAATGAATAAACAAAATAAACCCAAAATAGGACAGTGTACACCTATATGTGACTACAAGAACAAGAAGAAATCTATTTCAATGTGGAGTAAAAAATGGTTTGCCCACTATATTTGCATTAAAGAAGAAAAACGAATGTAGAAGTGAGTAAAAGCAGGAAGTAGGACTACATGTGTCTTAAGTCTTGAGAAGTATGCACACTTACTTTTCTGATTCAATATTGATGAAAATATTAGAGGGCATAAAACAAAATCCAGGATCCAGATAAGCTTCTGGATCAAAGAACATGATTTAAAGAAATCTGAGATGTGAAGAAAGCAAAGTATCTGTGTCTCATTCATATGAGATCCTATACTAATAAACTCACTGTAGTCAAAAGGATTATTCATCTGAGAGAGAAAGAACTCAAGAGACTACATATATATGCTCACACATAATTGGCTTATTACAACAGGCCAAGAACACAGCACATAATCCACATTATTTAAACTATTTAAAGCATCTTTAATGCAATTTTTTCCACCTTTGGATGCTCTCTGGCCTGGCCTTGTAGATTGTGAATAGGTAGATTACAGTAAGAAACATAGTATGGAGTGTTAGAGGACATCCTCTGAAAGCAGCATTACATCTTAGAGTTGTGTAAAGCAAACACAGATCTCATTCAGAACACCTCAGTTGCACAGATGCATTTTTTCAGTGTACCATAAAAACTATCTTCCTGAGCACAAGTGAAAAAATTAGCAGAAATAACATTCTATAGTCAAGATTGCCACACAATTTTGACTGTAACCTCCATTTCTCACATCTCCATAGATAATTTTGAGACTGTGCCAACAGCTGAACTGCCACACAAAATGGAATATTGGTGTTTATTTAGGATATTTGAATTACCAAGAGATAGTTTCAGGTTGGTTCATGTGCTCCTTATGGGATTTTTTCCACATTAGTCCAGGGATATACCTCTTACCCTCAAGGAAAATATGTGATAAATATTTCCAACCTTCAACAGTGCATTTTCAAAAATCAAGCTTGTTAAATAATATCAATATGTAGAAGGGAAAAAAATGTGTGAAAAAGTTTGTTTACACCCCTAGACGAGATTTTCCTACGTAGAACTAGTCTGAATATTTTCAGATTAGATCACAGAGAAGAAATGAAGCTTCTATACCCCCATCCCTCTGTCTATCACTCCCTATCCCCTGCACAGATCTTCTACATCATGGGAAAGGAAGAAAACTTGTATATAAATACTCATGTACATATAAGGGATTTTTATATTGATTTTTATACATACATGGCAGAAAGTTTCAGTCTTATCTCTTGTCTTCTCTCAGCTCTGAGATATATTTCCTTTCAAATATTTTCATTCTCTGTTTTATTTAGATAACCCTCTTTTCCAAAACCACAATTTCTAGATACCTTTACCCATAGTATGCATTTGACATCTGTATTTTTGGAAACCTGATTTACTGATTTACAGCCTTTGAAAGGTACAGTTTCAAAGATTTAATAACTATGATAGGAGTTCTGTTCTAGAAAACCTTCTAATCAATTACATAATTTATTATAAGCCCTGTATGTTGTTTACTGAGGCAACAATTGTTGGAAGCACAAACCAGTGAAGAAAATGCAAAGTTATGATGCAGACACAGAAACCACGTGGAGATCTTGTGGCTTGTGTTGCCATGGCAATGGGGAAGAGCAGCATGGAGCAAGGTGGAAGCCACATGACACCCAGAAATGTTTCGTGTAAACCAAGGATAATTTTTTATATTAATAACATATATTTTTACTAATGACTTTATCATCACTATTCTAATTTTTGACAAATTACATATTTATAATGGGAAGTTTCTCATAAAGGAAAAATAATGACTTATAATGGAACTGCCTGTTCCATTTTTTCCTAGTGAAAATTTCTTACACAGAAGGATACGTCCAAAAACTTTCTTCAAAGATTTTTAATAAGCTTTAGATCAGCATTTATTGTTCTCTCAGAAAAATTAATCATTTAATCAGTTGCTCTGCAATCTCTGTTACGAACAACTTTATCATGCACTTTCCTTTGACACCTTGACAGACTACTTAGAACAGAGGCTAGACAGTGTTAAAGGAATAAAGTAGGTATTTATTATTTTTCACAAATACACCTTGGGCAGTACAAGAGTCTGCTTGAGACTACACCCAAGATGGGTGACCAGCCATGAATTTTCACACTTCTGTAAGTTTTGGTCCATTTACATATTGGGGTTAATTGTCCAATTACAGCTTCAGGTTATGAAGTCCCATCCTCCCAGATTGCTCTCCTCGGTTTGCTGTTGTTTATACTTTTGGGGCCTGAAGCTGCAATGGTGTCCTTGGTTCTTGGGCTGGAAAAGGATTGTTTTGTCTGACTACCCTGTGATAAGAACTTGCTAACGCTTCATATGAAGTTCAGAGTTACATACATACAGTACAGAATCTGGATAATATGAAAGCTAAAACTTAAGGCATCACCTTAACCTGTTACTTAAGGTCAAATACAGTTCTGTGCATTTACAAATACCATATGAGTCTGCTTGATGTTCATAAGTATTACTTGTCCTTATCATGCAGTACTTAGGAACAGTGAATCTATTTTCCTTATCATTACCAGAAGTGGGTAGGGGGGTTTTATGGAATTGAAAAGAATGCGTAATTAGCTCATTTAAAAATATACAGTCCCCTGTATTTTCTAGATGATGCTAGGTCAGAAAATTTTATTATGGAATTTCTGAATAAATTTCTTTGCTATTCCATTAGCCTTTTTATGGTGATGCTTTCTCAATGCTAATCTAAATTTAGACCTGTAACCATTTTAACTCAAGGTTTTAAAAATGGAAAGCATTAAAGTTTAGCATGATAACATAATAATATAAAAGGCATTTTCAAAGTGTCCATTCATGGATGAGATTCAAAATTTCCATGCATCTCCGTCACTGGTTATAAAATGGAACTCTCACTTTTACACCACTCTGCAGTGATACGGTGTTGATATCAAGTCCTTAAAAGAGACAAAGAATATTCACAGATTTCACAGGGGCAACAGTGGATTTTTCAGGAAAAAAGGCTACAATAAG
>VYXD01002374.1:4066-17400 GCA_013397195.1 Hylia prasina
ACCCAGGGACAGACAGGGACACACAGGGACACTCAGGGCTGAGGCCCCTCTCCCTGGGGCCCCTCTCCAGGCTGAGCAGCCCCAGCTCCCTCAGCCTTACCTCATGCAGAGGATGAACCCATGGGCTTCAATAATAAAAATGCTTTCTGCTGCCCAGCTGTGTGTTTTCATTAAGTCCAAATGAGTTTAATGCATTCACAGTTTAATATATTGAAGATGCTCCCTTTGGTTGAAGTGATCAAATTATCAAAAGTCCCCATCCAAGAAAAAGATGTGCAGACAGACACAGAGAGGAACAGAGGCAGCACAGCTGCCTGATCTAAATATCTTCAGGAAACCAGCTCCAGAACGGGGGGATGCTGCTGCTCTGGGGTTGGGGACCTGGACCTGAACTCCACAGTCAGATCCCCAACTGCAGAACAGAGGCCCCAGCTTCCCTGTCAAACCCCAATTATTGCAGCAGCCCTCTTACTGGGGGGTAGAAATGAGCCGAGGCACAGACTCTTGTGAAACACAGCATGAAAAGGGTCCTGGTTTATTCCTCTTCATGGCTTCATCATCTTAACTCCAACTATTCCCTGACTCTGGCTGCAGCAGCTCCTGCTGGAGGTTTCCCTTGCAGCCTCTGACAGGTAATTCCTGCTGAACTCTGACTGCAGGGATCAGTGTGCAGGCTGTGACTGCAGGGCTCAGTGTGCAGGCTGTGACTGCAGGGCTCAGTGTGCAGGCTGTGACTGCAGGGCTCAGTGTGCAGGCTGTGACTGCAGGGCTCAGTGTGCAGGCTGTGACTGCAGGGCTCAGTGTGCAGGCTGTGACTGCAGGGCTCAGTGTGCAGGCTGTGACTGCAGGGCTCAGTGTGCAGGCTGTGACTGCAGGGCTCAGTGTGCAGGCTGTGACTGCAGGGCTCAGTGTGCAGGCTGTGACTGCAGGGCTCAGTGTGCAGGCTGTGACTGCAGGGCTCAGTGTGCAGGCTGTGACTGCAGGGCTCAGTGTGCAGGCTGTGACTGCAGGGCTCAGTGTGCAGGCTGTGACTGCAGGGATCAGTGTGCAGGCTGTGAGTGCAGCTGTTACCCAGCCAGACTGTGACTGCAGGTTCCAGCAACAGCTCTGACTGCAGACCCAGGGTGACCTCACAGCTGGGATTCTCTCTCCTCAGGATCCTGCTTCATGATTCTCTCCTTTGTGCCCCTCAAGGTTCCTCCTCCACGACAATCCTCCCCTTTCCAGCTCACCCCCTCTTTTATCTCACTCATCCTTATTGGCCGTAGCTGTGACTCAATGGGGTGGGGCTGTATTGGGTAATTAACACAGCTGTTACTGATCAGGGGAACTCACCTGTATTCCCTTCTCCTACACCCAGTGAACTACATCCACATGGAATCACAGAATCATGGAATGGTTGGGGCTGGAAGGCACCTTAAAGCCCCTCCAGTGCCCCCCTTGCCATGGGCAGGGACACGTCCCACTGTCCCCGGGTGTTGCAAGCCTCATCCAGCCTGGCCTTGGACACTGCCAGGGACAGGGAGAACATCCGTGATGAAATCCTTTCCAGCCCCTCGCTAACCCTCTCATCAAACACAATCAGCTGCACACTTTGTCCAGCTGATGATGAAGCTCATCACCACGGGGATTTACAGCACAGGAGCTCTTTAGGACGATGAATTTGTCCATCACTGTTTGGGTCAAGTAATTTTTAACTTCTGCACCAGCAAAAGACTCTCTACAGCTTTATTGTCCCTTCATCCCCATCAGAGCTGCTGATGATGTGAAGAAAAGCACTTTACACGGGCTGGTGCCAGGTCAGCCTGAGCAGGTTGCTCCTCCACAAAGGCAGACCCGTGGGTGCTGCAGACGAGGCAGAAATCCAGCAAAGAGTTAAAGGACATGAAAGCCCTTGCAGAAGCAGCTTAGTGCACACAGGCAGAGCAATTGGGAAGCGAGCACATTACTGCCTGAGTGAGTGACCCGGAACGTCATCATGACACATCACTATTGTTCCCTCGCAGAATATTTCCTTTGGGAGCAAAATGAGTGAGGAACAAGTTCCCAAATGATTGCTAACAAGGGAAAAAAAAAAAAAAAAAAAAAAAAAAAAAAAAGAATTGGGGAAGGGGGGAATAAAAGGGAGAAAAGAGCCCAGAAAGGCTTCATAGGCTAAGAGCAAATTACTCTGCAATTCAGCGAGCGATTTCATGGACATGCTGCAGGGATAATGCATTCTGAGTGGCTAGAATTTCATTTAATTCCACTTCATTGTTGAGCATCTTTTCCAGTGGTTTTATGACTGAACACTGTGTGCCCATTTTCCTTGTTCCTAATCTGGCTTTTTGACAGTCATGCTGGATATACCGTGGTCGTGTTTGTTTGTGCGACGCCTCTTATGTCCTGAGACAGAAACACTGAAAGGAAAATGTTCACAAATGAACCTTAATTTTTCCACAATTGCTGTTTAGGCTGGTGACTGAAGGTTTTTGTCTCTGCTGTGCACCCAGGGTAACGCAGACTGTCCATCATTCAGGGATCAATCAATTGATCCATCAATCCATTTTTCTACCTTGCAGAAATTCCTGCAGCTGCCTCCAATGACTGAGGGGGCACAAAGCTCTGAGAACTCAGCTCGATGGCATTTGCACTGCTCCAGAAGGGGCTCTGGGACAGCCCTGTGTGGAAATCAGGAGGATCTGTTGGTTGTCTGTAGCTTGCTCCTGAAGCCAGAAGAAACCTCAAGTGCTCTGAGCAGATTAACAGAGTTATTGAATGGTTTGGGTTGGAAAAGATCTTAAAAACTGCCTTGTTCCCCCTGCCCTAGGCAGGGACAGCTGCCACTGTCCCAGGTGCTCCCAGCCCCAGTGTCCAACGTGGCCCTGGGCACTGCCAGGGATCCAGGGGCAGCCACAGCTGCTCTGGACACCCTGTGCCAGGGCCTCACCTCCCTCCCAGGGAGGAATTGCTGCCCAATATTCCCATCTAACCCTTTTCTCTGGCAGCTTGAATCCATTCCCCTTTGTGCTGTCACTCCAGGACCTCGTAAGGAGTGCAATTTTCTGGACCAGTCCTGGACCATTTGTATTTGCCATAGTGCCACCAGCTGGAAACATAAAATTATTCCATTTTTGTAGCCTTTTTGTTTTATTCTCTTCTGTTTCTGTGGTGTCTGGATCAACCTGGTTTCCTTGGCAATAGCAATGTGACAGCAAAATTGTCCCAAGTTATTTTTCTCTTGGATTAGTTCCATCCTTGGAAGGTCTTTTTCTTACAGAGAAAGACAGGGAGCTTCTTGGAACATGTTAATTCCTATTTGCTTCCCAAAAAAGTCATCTTTGGGAATGAAACTAACGCTCTTGCCCTGGCTGTGAGCTGCCCCTGCTGGGGGAGCGATGGCTGGAGAGGAACGGTGGCAGCACAGGAGTGCCCCTCCAGGAGCCAGCAGCCACGGAGCCAGGACAATGCTCAGATCTCTCTGGATGAGACATTTTTCATGCAGTTGGGGATAATTGAGTGTTTTCTTGCGCAGCCCCATCTGCCCGTGGCCACTGTTCTCTCCTGCTTTATAATTAGCTCTTGCACTGTTGCAAGGACTGATTTGTCATTCTGTCTCTGTACAATTTCCAGCACTGATACAAAGCACATTTCCATGTAAAACCACTATTTGCAGATCGAGTAAAAGGACAGCCTGACCTAAAATCCCATTTTGGCCCCGTGGTAAAACGAAGGCAACAATTCCAAATGAAAGGACAATAGGGGAAGAACAGAACTGGGAAGATGGTAATTAGCACAAATGAGAAGCTGAAATTCGAATAGTTTGCTCAGAGAACTAAAGGCATTAAGGAAAGTCCCAGGAATAAAGAATTATAGAGCATGGTAGAGCCACGAGGGATCTCAGCAATGACATTTGGCTCTTCGGTGGTGGAGGAGAAGAAAGCAATAACCTGTTCTCCAGCCCTCAATATGTTCTCACCTTCCTCTCCCAGTTTTAAAATTAAAAGAAGAATTATTTGTATTTCATGAATATGATTAGGAATAATTACCAAGGAAGATACTAAGAAAATACTAGGAATGAGTTTGTTTAAAAATTATTAGGTCATTTTAATGCACTTAAAACGTTGTCTGAGGGGGAACGTGCACAGGAGTGTAGGAAACCCCACATGGCTTAAGAGGAACTTTTGCTCTGAGTAAATCCATTACTGGCCATGCCAGGGACAGGAAGGATTTAAAACAGACAATTTCCAAGGTGCCCACAGAGATTTAAGGAATGCAGACTGTGTTGGGGAGCAGGGTCAGAGGGTTAAGGGGTCTTGGTGAGCAAGCAGGGCAGCAGAAACTCCTCCGAGGGCTGCAGCAAAGACACCACCAGAGACCCTGGAGAAAAGGGGAAGGGAGCTGAAATTAGGAAAGGAGGAATGTCTCCTGCTCCAATGAGAGACACCAGTGGGACTGAGATGAGTGCAGCAGCCAGGTGGCTGCTGTCAGTTTTAAAAAGGAGTTTGGGGAAGCACTGGAAGAGAGTCCAAAAAAAAAAAAAGTGTAAGAAAAACTACTGGAGATCTGGAGAAAGCACCTTGCACTGAGACTTTCACAATCCAATCTGCTTATGAAAGAAAGTTTATGAAAGAAGAAAAAAAAAAGGAAGATGGAGAGGTGACTAATTTGATTAAGGTGTGTAAGTACTTTCATAGGAAGAAAATTGTGGTTAGCAAAGTAGTCTTTAATCTTGTGGAGAAAGAAATATTTATGACTGGAAGTGGAATCCTGACATATTCAAATAGAAATAATTTTAGCAGAGTGATGGACCAGGTGAAGGCAGTGTCATGGAAAGTGCTGCATCTCTCTGCTGATGAAGGCTTTCAAATCAGGACTGAATTTCTTCCTCAGAGAATCACTTTTGATTTCAGCCTTTCAATCTGTTGCTAACCAGCTAAATTCAGTACCAAATCAGAGGTCACACGGAACGGTAAGCGGTGGAGGGGCTGCATCACCAGCACAGTGCTCCAGGAATGTTCCATGGAATTTTGAGGTGTCAGGGTTCAGGTCAGGAGCTCCTGTCCCCCTCTGACATCCGTGTGTCACGTCAGAGCAGAGCAGAGCAGGGGACACCTCAGCCAAGGGACTGGGGTTGTTCAGCCGTGGGGACAGAAGCCGTGGGGGCTCCTGGGGAGGAACTCTCAGAGAGGCAGAGACACTTTGGGCAAGCTCGTGTAGTGACAGGACAGGGGGAGTGGCTCCAGAGTGACACAGAGAAGCTTTAGATGGGATACTGGGAATAAATCCTTCCCTGGGAGGGTGTGGAGGGGGCCCAGGATGCCCAGAGCAGTGTGGCTGCCCCTGGATCCCTGGCAGTGCCCAAGGCCAGGCTGGACGGGGCTGGGAGCAGCCTGGGACAGTGGGAGGTGTCCCTGCCCGTGGCAGAAGGTGGGACTGGCTGGTTTTTCCTTCCACCCCAAACCATTCTCTGATACCCTGATAAAAAACCATCTCACAAGCTGCATTAAGGGGTCTGGCACACCCCATCCAGCAAGGCCTTGGCCATCCCTGGGGCTTGGGGGAGAGCCCAGGAGGACTTTCCCTGGATGAAATGGCTTTGCTGGAAGGGCAAAGGGGCACCTTTCCCAGGACATAAATTCTGGGTCTGTGTGAGCACAGCTGTGCCCCAGGGGCTGCCACACGCCGGGGGATGTGGAGGTCCTCAAGGGGAAGGGCAGAAGTGGAGAGCTGTTGCTGCCCAGCTGGCAGAGTTTGGAGATGTCCAAGCAGGTGGCAGCCAGAGGACACTGTGTGTGCCTCCCTGCCCTCCAGGAGAGCCCGTGGAGTGTGGGGCTCACCCCACCCAGCCCTCTGAGAGCTGCTGCAGCCCCAGCCCACACCTCAGCACAGCCAGGAGCTGAATTCAACACCGAGGGACAGCCGAGCTGCCAGCTGGGGCCTGGGGCTGCCTGCATCCACCGTGTGAGTGTCATCCCACTGAAGCAGAAAATAGGAACGTGTTCAGCCATCACGTGGCCTCCTGCAAAGACTGAAGTGCTACCAGGGGTTTGTATTTGTGTGCATCTCCTCATTTCCTAATTACCACGTCTTCTCCCCAGTCCTTTCAGCAACAGACAAATAAATAAATAAACACCTGAATGTTCCCACCCCTGGAATAGGAGCTGGAGCATCTCTTTAGCCCACAGCCCTTCTCTGGAATTCGCAAGGCTCGGGCTGGCAGCGGCGACCACGGTTTGAATTAAAAATATGTAGAAGGGAATTTAAAATCACTGGGCCACATCATCAGCTGCTGCAAGTCAGTGAAGACCAGCTGAAGCCAACAGCACCACAATTATTTCGATGAAGCGCTGGGATCTGACTGTATGCAAAAGAAGCCATGCCCAACCTCACTCATACCTCCAAGCTCCCAGTATTTGCTGTCCTCTGCAGAAAGAGAGGTTAATTATCATCATCTGGAAGCACCGGAGTGAAATTAAGTGAAGGAGAATTTAGGAGGCATGTCAGGAGCTGCAGCTCTGCTAGCACAGCATATTCTCACCAGGAAGGGGAGGGATGGCTGGTCACCTCTGCAGGGAACCCTGGGGTGCTCCAAGGGCTGGGAAGGATGCTGGGAGGAGCAGCACCCCTCCATCCTAGGAAGGAGATCTGTACCCAGATGAGCTGCCCCAGTTCTCTGATCCCCTGTTTCTGAGTGATGGCATTTCCCAGTGGGAGTGCTGAGCAGGGCACAGGCTATCTGAATTATTATCCAAGCAAACACTCTCATTCTCAAAATCTGGGAAGTTTTCCAGCTTAATTAACATTAACATTTGTTTTCACTAAGCCGTCTGTCAATGTGCCACCAGCAGCACTAAATGTGAGCTCTGAGCACACACACGGGTAGGTAGCAATTCAGGTGGAGCATGGAGCTTCATTTCCCAGCTTTGTTCCTTACAAGGTTCGTTATTCCTGGGCTCTGTAAATCATCCCCTCCTCGAGCTGCAGCAGCCTCTCCCTCGACACAGGGTCTCATTGAAAGCTAATGACCAAACATCCTGTAACATCCTCGCCTCAGCTGTACCCAGACACCGGCCCTGATTGCCTTTTCTGGTGCTGATGGTGGCTGGAAAGGCAAGGCAAAGGGAAGATGGATTTTGAGTGGCATTCCTGTCCCAGCTCTCCTCCCAGATCTGTTTAAATGAAGATTTCTTATATATCACAGAATCCTGGAATGGTTTGGGTTAGAAGGAGTTTTAAATCCCACCCAGTGCCACCCCTGCCATGGCAGGGACACCTCCCACTGTCCCAGGCTGCTCCATCCCCAGTGTCCAACCTGGCCTGGGACACCCCCAGGGATCCAGGGGCAGCCACAGCTGCTCTGGGCACCTGTGCAGTGAATGCAAAGGGATAAATTCTTCATCTTCTTGGGGTCTCTTTTCCTTTGGTCACCTTGTGGCTTTGGTGACAATCAGCACTCAAAGGATTGAGACAGTCATTGAGTCCACTCCAGAAGGCGGCTGAGATTGGCCAGGCTGAGAAACAGGGATACAGAGTGGGACAGGTCACAGTGGTGGAAAATGTCACCAGGATTTCCAGTGCTGACACAATCACAGCCCCACCCTCAGAGCTGACACAGCTGAACATCTCTGGGCAGTTTCCTCCACGAGCAGCTTTAACCCTGCCAGACTGACATCAGCCCTGCCCTCACCACCCTGGACAGCCTCCAGTGCCGTGGCTGGTGGGGCTCTGAGCAGCCTGGGGCAGTGGGAGTGTCCCTGCCGAGGCAGGGCTGGCACTGGGTGGGCTTTAATGTCCCTTCCAGCCCAAGCCACTGTGACCGTGCTTCTGTCTGTCCCCTGAACGCTGCTCCTGGGGAAGCCATGTGAGACAAAGAGGTTCTTCCTCATCTCTCAGCTTGCTCCATCCTCTCTTTGCCTGTTTAAAAGGCCAATTCATTTCTCCTGTCCCCAGCAACACGTAGGGCCTTCCCTATTCCAGGGTGTGTGGCCTGAATCCTGGAGCAGTCCTGGTCCCTTCCCCGGACTCACCCAGCAGAGAGAGGCCTCCCGCAGACACTGCCAAAGGTCTGGCACAGGCCTCCAAGGCCAGAGTT
Source organism: Hylia prasina (assembly GCA_013397195.1). Taxonomy (NCBI): domain Eukaryota; kingdom Metazoa; phylum Chordata; class Aves; order Passeriformes; family Sylviidae; genus Hylia; species Hylia prasina. The sequence goes on from VYXD01002374.1 coordinate 12,141, forward strand.
CCTCAGAGTCAACCTCTCCCTTCTGCTTCAACCTCCCACGTGGAAAAGGGCCCACAATAACTGGGTCCCATCCATGGCTGTGGCAGGAACTGGCAGAGAAAAGAGCTCAGGCACGGCCAGCAGGCCATTGCTTGGGTCGTGTCACTGACCTGGAGGGGTCGTGTCACTGACCTGGGGGCCATTGCTTGGGTCGTGTCACTGACCTGGAGGGGTCGTGTCACTGACCTGGGGCCATTGTTTGGGCTGTGTCACTGACCTGGAGGGGTTCTGTCACTGACCTGGGGGTCATTGTTTGGGCTGTGTCACTGACCTGGAGGGGCTGTGTCACTGACCTGGGGGCCATTGTTTGGGCTGTGTCACTGACCTGGGGGCCATTGTTTGGTCGTGTCACTGAGCCAGGCCATGCCAAGGCCCTGCCAGGGGCTCTGTACAGCCGGGGAGCTCTGGCACTGCTGCCCACGCCCCTGTGAGGAGAGGGCTCCTCTGAGGGCTGGTGCTGGGCTGGGAGAGGAGCTGCCCCTCCATCCTCTGCTTGGCAACAGGAGGGAAGGTTGGCATGGCAACTTCTTCTGACGAGGGAAGGGTTGTCAGAAAGGGACTGAGATCAGCTGTTGCCTTGTCCACTGAGAGAGGGACAAGAAGGAACACAGCTTAATTTGAATTAAAAAGACCCTCAGGGCTGTGAGTGCTCAATATTCCCCAGTGAAAGGTGTCACGGCTGGCAGGAGAGGCCACGGCGTGTCCTCCCTGGAGTGTTTGATGTGTGGGCAGGACAGAGCTGCCAGGCTGCTCTAGATTCACTCAGCCCACCCCTCCAGTGCTGAGCCTTGAGCGGGGCCTTGTCTGATGCTATTTCAGCCTCAAGGGCTCCCCGGGACCTTGAGCTTCTCTCTGTTTGCATTAACACCCAGAATCTCCTCCTTTCCCAGTTCTCCCTGGCTCTGCCATGCTGCCATCAGAGATCCCCAAATCCCTCACTCACACATCCTGCACCCCCTGTACCCCATCAGAGATCCCCAAATCCCTCACTCACACATCCTGCACTCTGCTGGACCCCATCAGAGATCCCCAAATCCCTCACTCACACATCCTGTACCCCCTGTACCCCATCAGAGATCCCCAAATCCCTCACTCACACATCCTGCACCCCCTGTACCCCATCAGAGATCCCCAAATCCCTCNTCACACATCCTGCACCCTGCTGCACCCTGTCAGAGATCCCCAAATCCCTCACTCACACATCCTGCACCCTGCTGCACCCTGTCAGAGATCCCCAAATCCCTCACTCACACATCCTGCACCCTGCTGCACCCTGTCAGAGATCCCCAAATCCCTCACTCACACATCCTGCACCCTGCTGCACCCTGTCAGAGATCCCCAAATCCCTCACTCACACATCCTGCACCCTGCTGCACCCTGTCAGAGATCCCCAAATCCCTCACTCACACATCCTGCACCCTGCTGGACCCTGTCAGAGATCCCCAAATCCCTCACTCACACATCCTGCACCCTGCTGCACCCTGTCAGAGATCCCCAAATCCCTCACTCACACCTCCTACAACCCTGCTGGACCCCGTGCCCTGTCTCATTGCCTCCTTTGTTCTTCAAACTCCCAATGAGCAACTGATCTATTCCCAGCTTTCCTAGCTGAATTCACCTCATCCCATGGAATCACAGAGCCACAGAATCAGAGAATCATGGACTGGCTTGGGTTGGAAGTGACCTTAGGGATCATCCAGTTCCACCTCCCTGCCATGCCCACTAGGTCAGGGCTTCACCAACTTCCCTAACTAAACCAGGAACCTTCTCTCTTGCACCCAATCCTTCCTTCTTGCTCCTTCTCCTCCTACAGGACATCCTGCAGTTACCAACCTGACCTACACTTGGAACTTGAAACGTTTCCACTTCACACTTCCTCATTCAGGATTGGAAATGGATCTTGGGAGGGTTCAAGTGGGGCAAGATAAGAGACGACAGCTGAAGGATCCCACCCTTGGTGAATACTTACTGATAGATGGGATTCTTAAGGAGTTTTTAACTTTTATCAATCAGTTTGAAATCTCTGTGGGCTCTGAACCCACATTGCCTCTGTCTCCCAGCTAAAATATCTGGACTGAACAGCAATTGTCCAGAAAAGAGGGATCATCTCCCTGCAGCTGCAGAGCACCCTTGGTGTTGAATGCATTCCAAAGGAACACAAAAAAATTGGAAAATGGGTCAGGAACACTGTGGCAAGTGAATTCACCCAGCACAGGCCTCCCTTGAGCCCTGTTCTGCAGACTGAGCTCAGTTCAAAACTGAACCATCCCAATGACCTGGAAAACATCCTGAAAAACTGGGGTTTTAGATGTGGGGTCCTTTGCAACTGCTCGTAGACAGCCCATGTGTTTTCTCAGTCCATTGTCACAGCTGCTCCTACGTGCCCTCCCTGGTCAGGCAGTGTCTGGTTCTGAGATCCCAGAGATCCAGCCTGGCCTCGGGGACACTCCTGCCCCAAAGAACAGGGAACAGCAGACTTGGGGGTGAAATCCCTTAGGACACACCAATGGGGCAAGGAGGAACCTCAGACTGAAAACATCAGACCAGAAGGAGAAAGAGGGAAAATAACCACGGAGAGTTTCCACTGGAGGTTCAGACTTCAACAAGCACAAAGTTGGCAGCGATTGTTCCCAGCAGGGCCAAGAAAGGATCAGGATGGTGCCTGCTATGGGCAAGGAGGGCAGAATTCATGGAATCACACAATTCCATGGGTTGAGAGTGACCTTGGAGATCATCTAGTTCCAACCCCTGCCATTCCAATTTATTCTTTAACTTTCCCTGGTTAAAAAAAGAAAAACAAAACCCACAAAACCACAAGGCAGAATCTCGATCTCCCCACAAAATAGAAAATAGAAACAAGCAAACCTCAAACCTTTCTGATCCCAGCACAGAATCTCAGCCTTCTATAAACACTGCGGGATTTAAATATCAAGAATATTCAGTGCATCAACAACAAAATATAATCCATGTTATTTCATCTGACAATGCACAGAGGACGAAAATAGAAAGGCCCGCTCCATTAAGCTTTGCATCTCCAACTGCACTGAAATTATAATCAACAGCTTCTTCAGGGCAAGGGGAGAGAAAACAAAGGGAGGCAGAAGGAAAAAAAGTACATGGAGAGTTTTTTTCCCCATGTCACTTAGGAGAATCCGGTTCCCATCTCAGTTTCCATTTCTGGCCCCCTGCACAAGGGGCTGTGCTGAACTCTGGGGTGTTAACTGGTGGGGCTGCAGGAGCCCATCAGCAGCACCACTCAGCTCCCCCTGAGCCCCTCCCTGGGTCCCTGCCCTGCCAGCTCCCCTGGGAGCCCCGGGGCTGGTTCTGCACTGCTGCAGCCAGGGACGTGCAGGGCAGGACGGGGCCGGGCCTGGGGGGCAGAGCCCTGACCCCAGCCCTGGTCTCTGCACTGCCCTTCAGGTCTCCTCCCTCGCTCTGGGGCCACAAAAAGATGTCATTGGCTCCTGCTGGTGGCTTTCCAGCGAGGTTTTCCAATACCACACTGAGTATTTCCATCCTCTTCTGGTTTTGGTTTATTTTTTTTTTACAAGCCAGAAATGGTTGACTCACCATTTTAAAAGACAAAGTTTTGTGGAATATCAAACCAACGAACCAACAAACACAGAGTTTGCAATGACAATTTTATTAGTTTTTCCTGGCATGGTCTCACCCCTGGGATGTGGAAAACAGGAGCTGGCTTTTCTGAGCAAGGCAAACTAGAAAAGTTTAGAAAAATCAGTTGCTCCATGCTGCTTTCTTTGGAGCATGTCTATAATCCCCAAACTCCTTCTCCAGGTTCCCCAGGTTCCCTGCAGCTACAGAATCTGAGTCCTGTTATTACCTTTTTTTTTCATCATTGATTTATGTAAATTAAATAGGAAGAAATACCAGCACTCCAGCCAAAAAGAGAAATGCCTCTTTTACAGGCTTAATATTTCACACCGAATATTCATCCTTCCCTGTGAGCAACTTCTTTCTCGGCCTCTCACATTATATTTTTACCGATAGCATTAAATGCTGAATGTAGGCAATATCTTTGATATATGGACAATTTACAACACACACAGAGAGCCTTGACAGGACTCTTTTTCCTTTCTTTATCATCTTGTTCATAAATTACGGCTGCTCCAGGAGGGGCTCAGCGAGGAGGGGGTGACACAGACCCAGCGGGGACACGGCTCTCCTGAGCCCCTTCCCTGTCACCTGGGGCTCTCTGCAGCCTCCCGGGGCGCTGTGGATTTTTGCAGGGCTCTCCTGAGCGCTTTCTGGTTTTGGGGACGGGGTTAGAGCGGGGAAGGCACTGGGATGAATTCGGGAACAGCCGCAGCGAAGGCTCCTCCAGCCCAGCGGCAGCCACAGGCCCCTGCGGCTGGTGACGGAGCAGCTGCACCTGGGGACACCTCAGGGACGTTCTCGGGGGCCGGGGACCTGGCTGGCCTCCCGGGACACCCTGACAGGCTGCTGCTCTCTGTGCCACCAACCCGGGGTGGCTCCGGCCCATTGCAAGCCCAGCGCTGTCCCCTTGTCCCCATTTACACCCCCTTTACACCCCCTTTACACCCCCTTTACACCCCATTTACACCCCATTTACACCACATTTACACCCCATTTACACCCCATTTACACCCCATTTACACCACATTTACACCCCATTTACACCCCGGGAAGGTGCCAGACTTGCCTTTGTTCGTACCTGCGGCAGAAGGAGCAGAGCTGACACCTTTCCTGCCGCCCAGGGCAGGGAGAGCTGTGGGGCTCTGACACACAGAGGGGCTGGGGCTGTCCTGGGTGACCCAGACGTGTCTCCATCATCCCAACTGCCCCCAAAGCACCTGGACACCTTCACCTTCCCTTGGGACAGAGAGGGGAGCGTGCTCAAGCCCTCCCTTCTGGAGGGGAAAAGCACCTGGAAAGAACAGAATTGGGTGGAGGCCAGGGAGGATTGGGGCAGATCGATTATGAGTTCTCCTCTTCCTCATTCTTCTTCTTTTCTTTCTTGGACTTTTGAGTGACCTGTGGAAGGCGCTTCCTTGTGGAAGGTGTCCCATGGCAGGGGGATGAAAGCAGATGAGATGTAGGTCCCTTCCAGCCCACACCTTTCTGTGGTTCTCTGGTTCTCTGACTAACCCCCTTCCCCTGGTCACAGCAGCAGGATGGAGCACTCAGAACTGCCACGTGGTGGGAATGAGACTCCAGACTCTGAGCCCCAGTGCGTGAACTG
>VYXD01002381.1:5511-15714 GCA_013397195.1 Hylia prasina
AAACAGGGCTGGCTGCAATATTGAGCCCTGGGGAACCCCACTAGCAACTGGCCACCAACTGAATGTGGCGCCATTTACCATCACTCTCTGAGCCCGGCCATCTAGCCAGTTCTTAACCCAGCAAAGAGCGCTCCTGACCAAGCCATGGGCTGCCAGCTTGTTAAGGAGAATACTGTGGGAGATAGTATGAAGGGCTTTACTGAAGTTCAGGTAGACACATCCATAGCCTTCCCCTCATCCACTAGGCAGGTCACCTGGGCATGAAAGGAGATCAGGTTGGTCAAACAGGGCCTGCCTTTCCCTAAACCCATGCTGGCTGGGTCTGATCCCCTGGTTGTCCTGTACGTGTTGTATGATTACACTCAAGATGATCTGTTCCATAAACTTCCTGGGTACCAAGGTCAGGCTGAAAGGCCCCGAATCCTCCTTCTAATCCTTCCTGTAGATGGGTGCCACATTGGCCAACCTCCAGTCAACTTGGACCTCCATGGTTAGCCAGGACTGATGATAAATTATGAAGAGCGGCTTAGCAAGCTTTTCTGCCAGCTCCCTCAGCACCCTTGGATGAATCCTATCTGGCCCTATAGACTTGTGAGTGTCTAAGTGTCTCAGCAGATCACTACCTCCCTCCCTCTGGATTGTAGAAGGGTCTATTCTGCTCCCTGTCCCTGTCTAACAGCTAAGAGGTCTGGCTGCCCTGAGGATAACCAGTCTAACTGTTAAAGACTGAGGCAAAGAAGGCATTAAGTAACTCAACCTTTTCCTCATCCTTGGTGACATTGTTCCCCCTCGCGACCAATAAGGGATGGAGATTTTCCTTGGCCCTCCTTTTGCTGCTGACATATTTATAAAAACACTTTTTACTATCTTTCATAGCAGTGGCCAGATTGAGTTCTAGTTGAGCTTTCATCTTTCTAATTTTCTATCTACATGACCTAACGACATCCTTAAACATTTCCTGAGTTGCCTTCTCCTTCTTTCAGAGGTCATAAACCCTCTTTTTTTCCCTGAGTTCCTGCAAAAGCTCCCTGTTCAGACAGGTCAGTCTTCTTCCCCTCAGGCTTGTCATTTTGACACAGAGGGACAGTCTGCACCTTCAAGATTTCCTTCTTAAAGAATGTCCAGCCTTCCTGGGCCCCTTTGTTATTAATAACTCTTTCCCAGGGTACTCTCTGAACCAGTGTCTTGCACACGCCAAAGTCTGCCCTCCATAAATCCAAGGTTGAGGTTTTGTTGATCCCCTTCCTAACTTCACCAATAATCAAAATCATTTCACAGTCGCTGTGCCCAAGACAGCCTCTGACCACCACATCTTCCACCAGTCCTTCTCTGTTTGCAAACAGCGGCTCTAGCAGGGCTCCACCCCTGGTAGGCTTGCTCACCAGCTGCATGAGGAAGTTCTCTTCCACACACTCCAGGAACCTCCTAGACTACCTCTTCTCCACTGCGATGAGTTTCCAGCAGACATCCGGCAGGTTAAAATCTCCCACAAGAACAAGGGCTGACGATTGTGAAACATCAACCAGTTGCTTCTAGAATTGTTCATCCACCTCTTCATCCTGGGTGGTCTATAAACGACTCCCACCAAGATCTCTGCCTTGTTGGCCTTCCCCCCGATTCTCACGCATAGGCACTCGACCTTACCGTCACTATCCTTGAGCTCTACACAGTTAAAACACTCCTTAATGTACAGAACCATCCCACCACCTCTCCTTCCTCTCCTGTCCATTCTGAAGAGCTTGGAGCCATCCATTGCAGTATTAAGGAAACTTCCCTGTCCGACCATCCAGGACCCACTCTAGTACTCACCCTCACCATCTGAGCTGGAACCGAAGCCCCTTCACAGCTACACCCTCCATACTCACACAGTCAGACCAGATTTCCTTACTGTCTTGACCCCAGGTTTACCATAGCAGACTCTCAGACATCCAGATCCTTCAAATATTTTAATCTTGGTGCAATAATTAAGTAAAAAAATAACAGCTGGGTGCCTCTGAGGAGGGACCCCAAAGGAACCCCTGGGCTTTTATACCCTCACGGTCTAAGCGTGAGAAAGTCTAGGGGTCTTCAGCTCCTTGCTGTGTCTCTCAAGTGTCCGGTCCTCTGGCTTAGCCACAGCTCCCCATGTCCTTTGTTATACAAAGGCAAGCTGGCTGATTAACGCAATAGACTACCTGCAGCACTGACGGCAAGAGGGAATCATTGCTCTTCTGCACACTAAAATTCAAATGTTCATTAGGAGTGATGGTGGAAACCAGGAACAAAAATACTGTGCAATTCCTTAAATTTGTCTTTCTTGCTGCCTACATCTGCTCCAAGGGTTAAAGGCACATTTGTATTCAGCTGAAAGAAAACAGGTATTTACATTTTGAGATTCTATTCTAAGTGATCACTAACAACTTGCTCCATCTGTGTGTGTGAAGTAACAAAAAATTCCTGCTCCCATCTTCCTGAATTTTCAGCATTCAGCACAATGAAAAAAGGAACTAACAAAGCACTTCTGATGTTTTGCATGAGCCCATTGTTCTGGGTTATGCCTTTTCCAGTTTGTTTTAAAAACAGCTGCATCTTTGTGGACACTGCCATTTGACTAAAGGGTTTAATAGAAATTTACTTGAAAGGTGTAGTTTACAGCATCATAGCCTGAGACTACAATCCTCTAAGAGAGCATTTAGGTATCTGTCACATGTCCATTAGATGCCCCTCTATGCACTTATAATACCCTATAACCTAATCACCATAGCAAGGCATGGGCTTTTAGTCTATAAAGCTAGGGTAAAGTATAAAGCACCTGCAAATTAATCTCACTGATTAACTTCTCTAATATCCACAAAATCATTAATTTGCTCATAAACAGTCAATTGAAGATGAAAACACTGCTAATACTAGCACAAATAGTACAGAAGCACTCCTCTATGAATAATGACACAATTCTTCACAATTTTAAGTAGTTGCCAGCATTTACAGCTAGGCAGTGAACACAAAGTATGCTCCTGCTCAAAACAGAGACTAGATACTTTATCAAATATTTTAACTGGTAACACAGAGTCTATTTTTAGAATAAAAGTTAACGTCACTACTAGGTATAAATACACTATATCTAAATCTATCATAGAGATGAATGAATTAGTTAATCCTTTTAGGAAGACGCAAAATTGGAAAAGTTTGAGAAGTTTGTCAAACAAAACAAGATATTCATAAAAGAAAGGGATGAAAGTACATCTCATTTTTTGAGTGGAGCAAGTGCAAACACTCCCTTGTATGGTGGAAAAAGGTCAGGAAAATTGTATGATTGTCACAACTGTGTTCACAGAAAGTAAATAATCCACTATAAATGGCCAGAAGAACACATTCAGATTGTCTAGTTGTTGTGACAGATAAAAGAATTGTAAAAGAAAGGCCTCATAAAATAAGGCCTGCTCTGCTATATTGCCAAAGTTAGCCTGTCACTTCTTCGAAGTAATTTCCAAGTTCCCATGCAAAAACAATATTGGTATGAGAACTCATTAGCACAACAACCTATTCCTGGGTTGAAAAACAAATGCACCTGCAATAACAAGGGATTTGTCCCATGAGAATCAGTAAAGAAAATATGTAAACAATCCAAGAATAGAGAGATTTGATAGACAAGTAGAATACCTTTTACTAACCAATATAGTAATTGGCAAGAAAGCTATTAACCAATTAAAGTTGCACACAAGGTCTGTAAAAACTGTATAAAATGAGTTGCAATAATAAAAAAAACTGTCTTTTCCCGCATGAAGATAATGGAGTCTCGGCTGACTTATTACAATATCTAGTATGAATTCCTTCATACTCTAAGATTTCCTGAGTCAATTTTACCTTCAAGTCCAAAAGGGATGGTCAAGTTTTTACAAAAAACAGCATACTTAAAAATTTAGGGTTTCCAATGTGATAAACTAGCACAGCTGGTTAGATGATCTACTGCCTGGCTACCATGACTTCAAAATTCTAAGCTTATTTCTAGTTTTCTAGTTAAATTTGTGCAGCTCCAATTATAATTTTCAGTTGCCTTTTGTTTGAATGGTAGAAGAGTCTTCATTATCAAGTTTTAGCATATCTAGGTCTCTTAAATGATGAAGGAGATCATCCTCCTTTGTCTTGCATGACAGGCCTGAGCAGATCGAGATTCTTGCATTTCTCACTTTAGATTACTTTTTCAATTATTCAGTTATTTTTCCAGTATCCATTCAAGACAGAAAACTGAAAAATTTCAGATTGCTGGAATGCAGAAATTAGTGAAGATTCAGTAATTCCTCTCAATTAAGCTATTACTTCTCCTTAGCTCTGATATTTGCTAGAAGTGATATAAAAAAAAAATAAATAGCAGCTTAACGTTATTGAAGTACTAAAAATAGAGGAAGTTAAAAAAAAAAGCTAAGTACCAGTTTAGGCTCACAGTAAAACTCTGAAATTAAAGTTTTAAGTCACGACTATAGTTAGGGCCACAATAAGTTTTATACCGGCTCCAATGCAGAACAATTTTTAGAACATTTTAGAACATTTATAAGTAAATCAGTTCAACAGGGAGTAAAAACTCCAAAAATTGTCTTAATGTGGGTAACTTGAAGAAATTTGGCTCCTACTGTCGAAGTACTTTCCATCCAACTGAATTAAATGGAAACCCAAGCTTTCTGCATGGCATTAAAAATAACCTCCTAAACCCTAACCTCCCAATCTATGCTTATAGACCAAAGTTAATTACTTTCACCATTATTCCTCATAGCAAATAAAAGCAGTTTAACTACAGGAAAGAATACCATCTTTGAAAACAGCTCCCACTTACCATCATATTCCAACCTCATGTACACTCAATTTCAAATACCATTATGACATATACCAATAATCTTCTACTGTTTGTAATGAAGAAGGAAGGAAATGATCCTCAAAAAAAAAAGAAAAAAAGGACAGAACCCATCTTTACACAACGGCAGCCTGGCCTCATTCACTAGCTCTGTGGGGACAAATCAAAAGGGAATCAGAAAACCAATGGCAACACTGGATAGCTGGAACTGTGGTGGAATGGGTACTGGAGTCAGTTTTCACACCCCAGTTGACAGCATTCCAGAATTGAATTATGTTATATAATTGTACTGGCCAAATATAAACATTGGCTAATGCAACTCATGGGGGACTACAGGAATTAAATCTACAAGGAACTGTAGTGGTTCTAATCAGAAACTAAGCCCAGCTGCACCCAGTCCCTCTGAGGACCAGCTGGAACACAAAGGGCTTTATTCTCTGCTAAATTTCTATACCCTTAATGCAACATTTAGCTTGATTTTGGACCTTTAAAATGTACCAAGAGCATTATGGGTTTGGCTTTGCTCTTTGCAGTGTTTACATATTGTCCCAAGGGGCATCTTTAGTAAGTTTTGAGTTGTTTGGGGATTTTTTTTTGTTGGGTTTTGTTTCTTTGTTTTGGGTTTTTTGTTTGGTTTTGTTGATTTGCTTTTATTTGTATATATATTTATTTTAATATTTCATGCCACATAAGTCAGGAAAAGCAATATTGACCAGAACACATCTCAAGACAGATTCCTGTAAGTCTAAACTTTAAGTGTCTTTCCAGACTGAATGACAGCACAGGTAACTACTCCAAGATCCATGAATCACAAGGCAATTCCATTTAGGCTGCATCTTTTCAATTTGCTTTGAGAAAGCCTCCAAGATAGCATCCAGAACTTTACTACAGCTAAGATATACACATTCATTCCTTCACTCATACACTCAGTGAATTATCTTTTAGGGAAACAAAATAGATTTACTACTGTATTGAAAATAATTGCTTTTATCTTCTATATGCTTACATACCAACAGGTTACTGGTTTGTTCCAGTACCTTACATCTAAGAAAACAATGCTGGTGGTTACTTAATATTATTCCACTCACCTACCCACCTTTAAAATATTGGTGACATTTACCTTCAGATTGTTTTTAACATCCCTTTGCTACCATGAATTCCTATAGATTTTGAGAATTTCTGAAGCAGCAGTTCAAAACTGTCTCAGTGAGTTTCTTGAACACTTTAAAGCGTCTTCAGACTTTAACAATTTAAATAATTCCTTCCCCATTTCAGCATGTGTTCTTCTCTCCATAGTACACGTTATATATGGTCACAACTGACCTTTCCCATAAAGCAGTGTTAGTTGTTATAGCCCTGTGTTACTTGATCTCCTTTCCTACTCAGTAAGGGACTTCTGCTCTCCTTTGTTGCTATCTTCTCATAGTCTTTATGAATCTTTTCTTTTTGCCTTCTATTTCTCTCTAGTTAATCGATTTCTTCCTTAAGCTTTCCAGTTTAGCTCTAGTGGCTTTTATACTTACCCTCAGTTGTGTAGCTACATTTCCACTTTTTGTTTTATTCTTTTTATAGTTCCTCAGGTACTTACAACCAGTTGCAATCATACTTGTTTCATAGTATGCTTTCTCTCCTCCAACTCTGTCTCATATAGTAGATCAGAAATTCAATTTCATCCAACCTTAACTGAACAAACAAACCTGAAGAAAATTCTAACTTGCTTTACCTAGTACAATAAGTTTACACCCCAAATATGTAATTGTTTCTTCATTATACACATGAACACCTAAATGATTTTGAAGTCTATGCATTTACCCAGTTCATCCCAGAGTTGCCTATACTTGTCAGTCATTGCAGTTCCTTGTTGTGTCCAAAGCGACAGACGAGGGTCAGCCATGAACTGTTCTGTTATCAATGTCAACATGCGAGCTCCATTTGAATCTCTCATCTTTAGCATCTCTCGCACCTAGGAAATGAGTCTTTTAATATAAACTTGAAAAAACCCCAAAACAAACCACAGTACAGACAATATGCTGAAGTGTTAAACATTCCACCTCTGTTAAATAAGACATATAATTTATATATTTGATGTGAAATTTTTAAGTAGAAAAAAATAATCTGCCTTTCCAATTTTAACAATTTTTAGTTTCAGTATCCCATTGCAATTCTGCAAACACACTTCTTCCACAAGTAATCCACAGGTATATTATGCAAGCTGCTGCAAGACCATAATTTCTACAGGTCTTTCCAACATTTTGAGGGTAGGAAGGAAGAGAACAGCAAAGCTGTAGACAGTTGAAATGCTACTTCATATCCTTAAACTAATCTTGAGACACACCAGATTGCATCCCATTGTATTATTAACTTGCTACCATGTTCCCAGGGCTTTGTCTTGTTTCAGAACAACAAGACTTTGAGTAAGACCTGAAAAAGTACAAACTGGATGAGGGAGTGGGGGGAAAGAAGAGGGAAGTTTGAGTACTCAACATACCTTTGCAAAAAGCAAATTGAGTTGCTTCCCTGATCCATGGTATCCACCCTGGGAAAGGAAGAGTTTAACCTGTTCTTGGACTTGTTCCTCATCCAAATGCCAGCAATTTTCATCATCTATGCTAGCACCTGCTGTTGGGTCAGGAGCACCTGCAAACAGCAAGAAGATAAATCATTATGTTCTATGTAAAGAAAAGAGGTTTGTGGGTCCAGGGCAAATGAGTACTGCAAAGGGTTTTGGATTTGTGCATTGTTCCATTTTGGATGTCTTGACTTTAAAGGCTCTTTAAAACAGACATAAATTTCTCCTAAGTAGTCTTAAGCACTTAAAAATGACAGCCTATGAAAAAGTATTTAAACAAACAATATTTTATAATGAAACATTAAAATCAAAATGAGTTTACCACCTTGACAGTTATTCTAGAATGCTTTTACAAACAAAATTACACTTAACATAATAATTTCAACAACTGCAATGTTAAAACCACTCTCCCCAGAACACCTGTGTGATTTCTGTACCTTCAGCAATCTTGCTCAGGTTTAAGTTACTGCTAATGAGCACTGCTATTCATGAACATGAGGAAAATCATCACTTCAGTGCCTTTGAGCTGTGATGGCTCTGCAAAGCTAAACAAAGAATAAAGAATAAAAAATAATCCCCAAGCAAATCCAAAGTCTTTAAGCACTAAAGGCATTAATGTAAATAAGTTACAGCTATGTAAGATTGTGGTGCTTCTGAAGGAGCATTTTTACAATAGGTACTGTCATCAGCACACAGTCAATTTAAAGCAACTCTACCTGAATTAGCTGTGTCAACTGAAGTGACTGGATTTACATCAGGCAGTGCTTTGGCCATAGGTTGCTCTAACTAAAATTTTGTATTTGAGATCAGTGATTTTCCCCTTATGGCCTTTTCTAAAGTCTGACAAAAATAAAACAAGTTTTTGCAGTCTCAAACAATCTACATATCTCTGAAGAAACCTGCACCTTCACTGGATATTTTTAACAGGTATTCTAACTGAAAAGGTTGAAAAGCACTTATCTAGACTGTCAGGGGAAAAATGGTAGTGCATCACCATACTCAGATGTACGGCATTTTAATCATGCCCAAGACTGAAGTTAACTTGACATTTTGTTTTTGGGCTTGTCACAACTGTGTACTCTCTAGCTCTATTAGGTTTTGAGAAAATGTTAGAAATTGAATTGCATCACACTATCACTTAAATCCCAGATCATGTTACCTCTGTAGCCAATACTAAAAGGAGGATACTGGCAGGGAAGGAAAATTACATGGTCAGATTTGTAAAAATTTGCTTTCAAAGAAGTCCTGAGAACATGAAAGCAGACAGCTACAACTCCTTAGATGTATAGAAACATTGATTCTATTGATTTAAGCATTTATTTCACAATTACATCTCTGCCATGTAAGTGAATCTTTTAAAAGGTTGCAGAGAATGCTAGAATCCTTATTCAATGAAAATACAACCAGAAGATTTAGAGGGTCAGAGGGATGTCTTGTCTACTGGTTGCTGAGAGAGTAAAAAAAAAGTCTTTCAGCTCAGCAACTTCCTAAACTGCCTCCAACATCAGAGCCTACAGCTGTGAACATTGCACTATTGTCCATATATATTTTTTTGATTAAAAAGAAATTGTCTTTGAAGATGTGAAAAAACTCTTCTGCCTTCCACAGGAACCATAAGACAGTCTCAGAAGACAGGAATCAAGTCCAAGACAGTACAAAACCCAAGGAATGAGAAACTTGCCCTCCTGTGAGTGCTTCCCTCTTTACTATGTTAGTTTTAAAGAGTTTTAAATTCAGTCAGCTACATGTAACACACGCTGATAAGTCTTCAGCTGCAAAAAAATAGCTTAAAAGGAAAATCAAGCCACATGAGATCAAGCAGAGTTGTTGTTGAACAGACCCGGGTTCGCAGTATCACCTTGCAAATAGTTTAAATGTTTCATTGATCTAAAACAGAGGAAAGACCTGTGAAGAGGAAATATATAAAAGCACCAATATACAAATGACACATATTTATCCCCCACTCGAAAGGAGATTTATCTTTAAATAATCTTGGTATTGTTACCAAACAAGTTCTATTTCTTTAAAAAGGAGCCTGTACACTAGTGAGGGAAAATGTTGGGACTTAATCAACAAGAGGGGAGATTTAATCTGTGAAACATAGTGGCTGATGGACAAGCTCTGGGTGATGTCCATGTATTAGAAAAACAAAGTTAGCACTTGACATGCTTTGGTGCTCTCAGATTTGGAGGAGGAATTTAAATCCTGGGAGAAAGATACATTGCTGAGAACTGGACACCAGGAATGCAGAATTTATAGACTACAAGGACATTTTGCAGAAACCAGAGATAAGGAAGAAACTAACAAAGACAATTCAGCAATTGTACTGAAACTCTCCTTATCTCAGAAAAAGATAATAAAAAGACTGAAAATGTGGACTAATTAGCATAAGCAAGAAAACATTAACCAATAGAGGATAGAATGCTAATTAGTATAACTATGTAACTTGTAGCCAATGAACACTAATTCCTTTGTTTGCTAAAAATGTATAAATAGTTAGAAGTTTTTATAATTGGTGTATATTATAGGTGGATTGATCCCTCATGGACCTCAGCATTGAATAAAGCACTGCCAACTTTCTAACCAAATAAACTGGTTGGAGAATTTATTTCCTGGTTTTTGGTGACAGTATGTCTATTTTTAACCTGTATTTTTAAAAGTCTAAGATTTCTCAGCTACACTTCCTTATTTAGGAAAAAAAATCTTTCCATAACTGTTTACATTTTATAAAAAAACTCATCATGATGCCATTTGGTTTTTGCCTTTTTTCTTTTATATGTTCTCTGTATTCTTCACACATATATATGTA
>VYXD01002383.1:0-30201 GCA_013397195.1 Hylia prasina
CCGCGGGCCGGGGAGGTGGCGGCGGAGGCTCCCGGGGCTGCCCCGTGCCCACCGCCCGCTGTGCCTGCGGGTGCCAGCGGCTCTGTTGCGGCGCTCGGAGGAGCTCGAGCATCATCTGCGCTGTCCCGTCCCCGGTGAATCCCGCCCAGGGCTCGCTCGTCGCCCCCGCTGCCCTCCCGGTGTGTTCGCTGGGTCTCATCGCAGACTCTGCTTAGCTTTGGCTTTTTTCTGCTGAGTTTTGTGCGTTTCGCCTCCATTCCTTGTCCGACCGCAGCACGTGTTGCTGCTGGTCCTTTCCTGCCCTTCCAGTAACCTCATTTCCCTGCCCTTTGGGGTCACAATATACAAAATGTGGGATATCTCGGGTAGGTCTCCGTAGCTGCCGCAGAACACTTGCAGGTCTGGATCAGGCTGTGGAGTGTGGATTGTGCCGTCCTCTTCTCATTTCAAACGAGCTCCTGGGCTCTGTCCCGGTGACAGACACTGTCAAACGCTTTGCTGCTGTCGGATCCCTGGGCTGGTGTGCTGGAAAGGGCAGCGGGGAGGATTTCCCTTGGGTTCAGCTTCCTTTGGAGCCCCGCTGGGGTCAGAGACAGCGACCCTGTGCTGCCGGGGGCTGGTGAGTGTTCCAAGAGCTGGGTTTGCCGTGTCCAGGCTGTTGTCCCTGCCAGGGCATAGCTGTGTTAAGAACTGTGACCTAGCGGTTGTTTTTTCCACTTTGGCAACGTTGCTCTGCCTTTGTTTCAATCGCCGCACTCTAATTTTGCCTCCTGTGTGTTTCCCCCCCAGCCATGTGTTTTCAGCCTGCACTGAGCAGTCGGGTTCCTCTTCAGCAGCTGCTGCATTTTGGCCTCGAGTGTTTGTCTGCCAGAGTTTGAGCTTCCAGCCACAGTGAGGATGGTGGGGCTTGCAGGAGAGGGGTTGGGGGTGAAGGATGGTTCCAGAAAGCCCTTGATGAGCGAAAGTAGTGTGAGATCACAGAATCCCAGAATTGTTTAGGTTGGAAAGGACCTCCAAGACCATTGAGTCCACCCTGATCCCAGCCCAGAGCACTGAGTGTCATGTCCAGGCATTCCTTGGACACCTGCGGGGATGGGGACTCCAAACCACCCTGGGCAGGCCCTTCCAATTCCTGACAACCCCTTCCATGAAGAAATTCCTCCTGATGTCTAACCCGCACCTCCCTTGGCAAGGCAAATCCCTGAAATCACGCAGGGGCAGGTACTGTCTGCTGGATTCCCTCCAGGGTCTGGGGTCTGGGGCAGGGAAGGGACCGGCAGAATCCACCCAGAAAGCTCCAGCACTGGGGTTTGCTTTGTGTGCAGGTGACACTGCCTGAGGGAGGGAACGTTTTACCCTGTGGAAGTGGGAAACCTGAGCCACAGCGGTGTTTCCAGTCAGGGCATGCTGGTACCTTCACTGCTAACACTCAAACAGGAGTTTTCATATTGATTAGACTCAAGGAAGGAAAAAAAAAACCCCTAATCCATAGTTTTCAGGTGGTTTGCTTCCCTGACCCGGGGGATCCCAGGGTGAGCCCTGGTGTGGCAGCACAGCCCCTGATGGCCTAGAGCCACGTGTGAACACCACGTGGAGGTTTGTGTCCCCTGCCTGAAGTCAGCCCTTCCCTTCCCCAGGCTCCAGGTTCCCGAGGTGCTGCCTCAGGGAGCCCTGCAGGCGGTGATGGCTGCAGAGCAGTGTGCTGGTGCCAGCCCTGCCCTGCACCTGGGGGTGCTCCTGGGCACTGCTGAGCACTTTGCAGCCTCAGTGGGGTTCAGACATCACTCACCTCGAGGCCTGAGCGTTTCCCTGTTCCCAGGGACCTTCCAAGCCCTGCTGGCCCTGAGTGTGGGACTTCCTGGAGCATGACTGTACCTTTCTCACGGGTTATCTCAGCCAAGCCCGGGTGTGCCAGGAGGAGTGCACTGGAGGGAAAATCCTTCCTGGGTTTCAGTACTCGGATTACATGGCCATGTTCAGTCTGTTGGAACTTTTCCCTCCTGGTTTTTATTCCCTTTGCTGTCCCTTCCCTGCCTGTGCCCCTTTGCCATGGGCACACGTCCCTGTGCCCCTGGGTTGGATCAGGGGCTGTAGGGACAGCTGGGACAAGGTTGGAGGCAGCTGGTTGCTCACAGGGGTACGTGTCACCCTTCTTTGAGCTCAGCAAAGCTGAGGCAGCGCACCCCAAATCACCAGTTCAGGCTGCTCCTGCTCTGCCTTGAGCACAGCCCGAGTTTGAAGCTTCAGAGTCACTATCCTGCTTTTAACGAGGTGTCCTGGGGCTGGAGAGGGGCAGTGCCTGTGCCTGGGGGAGCCTCAGCTGTGGGAGGGGTGTCCTGGCAGTAGAGATACCCCACCACCATCAGTGTCTGTGTTCAGGCCAGTCCTGCTCCCCAGCTCTGCCTTTTTGTGGCTGTTCTTAGTTAACTGGATTTCCCTGGCTTGTCTCTCCAGGCAGTGAGCGTGTTGCTGTTATTCAGAATTCTGAATAGTTTGGGAACTATAAAAGAGAGTGAGAAACTCCAACTCTGCTTAAAGCAAGCGAAGGACTTTTCTGTCTCCAGAGCTTTCTCCAGTCAGGGGGATAAGCCCATGTGTGCCAGGAGAGGGGTTGTTTTTCCTGCACTAAACTGAACCCGGAGCAGCCGGGGCAAAGCCGGGAGGCAGCGCTGAGATTGGCTGAGCTGTGGGATTTTCCAGCTGGATTTACATATCGCCCACTGCTCCGCATGCCTTTGTGTTTACATCACTGGGGAGCGATCCACACACGCACACACGTAGCGGAAGAGGCGCTTTGGCCGAGGAAGAGCCTGTCCACAGCTCAGGAACTGGGCATGTTGTCGGCATCGTGCCGGGCTCCGCCGCTGCGGGATGGCCGAGGGTGAGTTTCCTCCAAGGAGAAGTGTTTGCTCCGGGTGTCAGGCTGTCGGCAGCATTCCCGGGGAAGCTGCTCCCCTTCAGCAGTGAGGGAGGAACTGTTCTCATCCCTCGGTGGCGAGCAGGAGGTACCTGGAGTCCAGCCCCAGTTTGGAAGGGGGAACCTGTGGCCCGTCCTGGAGCTCTGTTACGCTGATTTTGTGATCCTTCAGAGTGACCTTTGCAAGGGTGTGGAATGCTTGACTGCAGCAACCCAGCCAGTGTGTCCTGAGGTTGTTCTGGTGTTTCAGAAGTGGGAAATCCTCGATATTCCTTAGGCAGAGCTGTGAGCACAGAAGCCAAGTTTGTGAGGGGAGGCAGTGTCCCGCTGCCTCCCCTGGAATTCTGAGTCACCCTGGGGGAGAGTTTAATCCGTGGTGTTTGGGCGTTGTGGGACACTGAGTGGTGCTTCTGTCTCAAAGCTGTCAGTAGATTTGCCATGGTGGAAGTGTCCACATCCCCTGATTCCTTTTGGAATCAAGGATTTGGTGCTGTTTCTCCCAGCAGCACTAATTTGGCCAATGAGTGTTGGTGTCTGTGGGTGCCTCCTGCTTGTTCTCAGTGGCAAAGCCTAAGGAAACTGTACAAAAAAAGAGCAGGTGACTGGCATTTGCTGGATGTTTTTTGTTTTTCCTGAAGGAGATGAGGCATTTCAGCTGGATCTTTGAAGTGTTCTAGCTGCATCCAGAGGGCAGAGAAGAGAGTGTGTCACAGCTTTGGGGGATGTTGGGGGGAACAGGGGGTGGAAGTGATACTTTGTGCGTTTTGAGTCATGGCTATGGGCTCAGGTTTCCTATGACTTTAATCTGGAAGAATCCCGTAGTGTGATGGGGTGGTTACAGCTTTCCCAAGGATGCAGTGCAGCCAACCATAAGGCAAAGCAGTTGGAAAAGGCCTCAGCCATGGCACAGGAATCGTGGAATAAAGGAGAGGGGAGCTTTGATTGCTTTGGGTCTACCAGGACTCCAGGAGAGCAAAATCCAGGTGAGACAGACATTCCTCTGGCTTCCTTGGAGGAACAGAGCCCAAATTTCTCCATCCCCCAGGCTTTGCTGCTGCCCTGCCATGTCTTCAGGGGTTTTCAGTTGAGCTGCAAGCCTCTCTATCTGTCAGATTTGCAGCTGGGAGACCCAACAGCAGAGCTGAGCCAGCCCACACGACCCCGTGGGGTCCTGGCAGCCCTTTGCCCTCTCTGTCAGGCTGAGGAGCACCAGTGAGCACCAGTGGTGCTGTGAGTGGAGATGGTGACTGTTCTCAGCTTCTGAAGTGTGGTATCTTCCATCAGGACCTGCCTTGCACGGAGTTGGCCATTCCCTCCCAAGGAACTGCAGCAGGATTGAGATTTTTGCCTTGGAGGGGGAGGATGTTGTTGGTTTCAGGGCTTGGCTGGGGTTTTATTCTTTTTCCTTCACCAAATCCACCATTTAACAATGTGATGGTCTCGGAAGGGGCCTGTTCTTTGAGGGAGGACATGGAAGAGCACAAGCTGTGAGAGGCACAGCACGCAGCTCTGCAGTGGCAGGGCCAACCTTTAAAGCACTTTTTGATGGAGGTCCTTGTGTGGCAGAGCTGTGAATGTGCCCATTCCTGCCCAGCAGTGACTGAGGAGGTGCTGAGCTCACCCGGGACAATTTTGGTTGCAGGGTCAGAACTGTTGAGACCTGGGCTGCATAACAAAAATGGTTTTGTAGGTGGATCCTCCCAGGTTACCTGAAATGGAAGTTAAGCTTCAAATGTCGCTTTTACATCGTGGAACAGCACTGAATATTGGCCTCTGTTCTAACTTCTAATTTAATTTTATTTTTCTGGGAAAATCGAGGTGCCTCGTTTCACCAGAGCAATCATTTCTGATCCAGCTGTGGGAACATTTGAAAGTTACAGCTTCAGGTTTTAAATGAAGTACTGCAAATGTTCTTCTGTCCCAAGGCTTCATTATCCTTTAGGAAAAGCATCATATGAAAAGCTTTTTCTTTCTGAACTCCATTTGTTCAAAGGCATGGCAGTGTTCAAACAGCTGTTGAATGTGCTCTCTCAGTCCTGCAGTCAGTGCAAGCGCTGGTAAAAGTAGCAGCAATTAAAAATACCCCTTTTATTTTTATTGATGATGGCTCACCACAATTATGGTCTCACTGTAAGACACTCAGAAAAGCTGGTGTGACTTATAAGAAAAACTTATAAACAATAAAAAGACTGTTCCACAGATCCATCAGGTAGAGGTGCCACGTCCTGTCAGTAAGGCTGAGCTTCTGTTCGTGTTTTATGTCCTTCCTGCACCGACTGACATCTAAAGAGTGTGAGAAATGTCCTGCTGGGTCAGGTCTTTTAGATTTTAGCTCGTCCACAACCTCTTTGTCTTCTTAGTTTTTTGGGGTTTTTCATAAGTTCTTCACCACCAGCTGGCACTGCCTGCTGGGAAGAGCTGAGTGTCACCTGCAGTGGTGATTTCTCTGCTGCCTTTTGTTCACCATCCTCACCCGGAGCTGGAACAAGCTGACTCAGCAGTGGGGCTTGGGAAACCTGGCCTGGTGTTCCCTGAGCTGAGCAGTGACCAGAGGGCTGCACTGTCTGCTTCTCATCCACGGGTGTCCATCCAGGGGTGTCTGTCTCAGGGATCTGCTGCACCTCTGCATTCTTACAGCCTGTGCTGTACAGGTCAGACCAGATGCTGACGGTGCTCGTCACCCTGACGAGGTGCACCTGAGGTGCTGATGGGCACAGAATGGTTAATTAGCCTGTAAACAGCCCCTACCCTTGGCACCTGCCCTTGTCCCACGGAGCTTTTGTCCGAGGATTTCCCTGGGGATGTGCCAATGCTCTCAAGGATGTGTAACCCTTCTTGTTGTTGCTGCAGTGTTGCAAGAGGAGCAGAAGCCCGTGTCTTGTGCCATAAATACCCAAGCTGTGAGATAAGGAGGTTCACGTCAGCCAGAGGCTGCTCCAGCCAGGGCAGGATCACCCATGCCTGCCTTTCCCACTGGCAGCACTCCTGCTGTGGGACAATTTGCCAGCCCAGAGGTTTCCTTGGGGGTGAATAACCTCAGAGAGAGCCTCAGTGGGCAGAGAGGGGGAATTAGGCAGGCCACTGGTCCTGATTCTCCTGCCAGCTCTGAGGTGCACTCACGGGGTGATGTGTGGCTGATGCTGTTGGATCTCCCCTCAGCAGTGGGGAGGAGTGCTGCTTCCCCTGCAGCTACTGGTGGTTGGGTTTTTTCTTGCCTGGATTACTACAGTAGGATTTTAAGGCTTTTCTCCCCACTGAGTCTCAAAAGCCTCGAGTTGATCCCTGTGATGTGCAAATACTGCAAACTATCCCTGCTCCCCCTCACATCTGGTTATGATCAGCTGTAGGGTTTACTGAATATTGGGTCCCCACAGCTTCCTTTTTCAGGGGAGATTCCCCCCCTCTTTGTTTACTGTAAAAACACTGATGTTGCATGTTAAAAATATATACAAAATTAAGTCCAGGCAAAGAGAATCTGGATCACAGGCTGGGTTCCTAAGAGGGGCACTCATCCTCCAGGCCTGGGAGCACAGGACAGTCTAGCTGGCAGGGTTCAGATGCCAAGCAAAGGTGCAGAGATCTGGCTGAGATTTTTGTGAGTGCTGTAGGAATCTGGTATTAATGTTGACACCATCAGCTCTTTTCTGCCTCCTTTTCATTCATTGGTATCAGCTGGAAAAGGTTCTCAGATGGAAAGGAAGGTGTGAGGAGCTTGTCAGACAGACAGTGCTCTGGAGAGGCATCTGCTCTGCTGAAATGCTCCTGTCTGTGGTGCAGAGGTTTGGGCAGACATCAGATCTTGCTGTGGCAGCTGGTGTTGTGCAGCCCGGCTGAAATTCCGCTCGACATTTTTTCCATTGCTCACATTCCTCTGGTGTCTGCTGGAGCAGACAGGAGCAGGGGCACCCTGCTGCTGCTGCAGGTACCTTGCTCAGCCAAGCTGCAGGCACAGGTCAAGCTTATCAACAGTCAGGGGAAAATCCCTGTATTCCACGTTGCCTTCCCCACTTTGGATTTATTGGAGGTTCCCAGGCAGGGATTGAAGGGTCGCTGCAGTGGCTCGAGTGGCTGCAGTCACTGCTTGTGGCACATCTGATCCAACCTTCAATGATATCACAGAACTCCTCACGCTGCCAGTTTATCCCCATTTTTGTTTTCCCTGTCTCTGAGTGTTTGCCCTTGCTTGAGTCTCCATCTGTTCCACCTGAGGGTGATACATACCCTGAAAATGAGAGGGAACAAAGCTCTGCCTGAGTCTCCAGACAGCCCACGATCCTCCATCAGGGTGGCTTTCCTCCCTTTCCAGCTGGGAATGACTGTTGGCCCTAAACCCCAAGAGGAATATTTGATATGCAGGGTTCCCTTAACCTTAACTGACGTGGCTGATGAAGTGGGAGCAGATCTCTGCTCCTGCCTTTGAGTAGTGCAGGATCAAAATCGTGTGGGTAGGTGTTGCATGGATTCGTATCCCTGGAAATTAGAATATTTCTCTATTTCCACCCAATAATGGGAGGAGCAGAGTGCTGAATCCCTTTTTCAGAGGAGGGTGGTGAGCCCAGCTGTACTGCTAGATGTAGGGAACCTGTGGAGAGGGGAATTTTAGGGATACATGCGTTATTGGACATGAGATAATGCAGCCTTGAGATGGGAAATCCCAGGGAATGCAGCAGCTTGTGCCATCGCTCCTGGAAGTGCTGCTTTGCTTAATTTATGAGCACTGCATCATGTGGAGACCCCAGCTGGACACCTCTCATCTTCAGGCTTGTGCAGAAGGGGGGAATTTTTGCCAGGAGGAAGATGAGAGCTCCAGTGGCTCATCCAAGGCTGCCGGAGGGAGCGAGGCTGAGTCAGGGGGGTTCACATCCCCTGGGGCTGGTGGCCCAAACCCTTTGTCTGCCCTCTCCCACCCTCTGGGTTCCCTCTGCTCTCTCTGCCCTCAGGAACGCAGACAGGAATAAAAGGATCCAATGGCCAAGGCCAAACTTGTGGCTTGCTGGAGCCCAGCTTTAAACTCTGCAGGTCTCCCTGATGCTGCAGCACAGCTCTGCTCCATTCCTGCTGCTTCTGAGACAGCTCCAGACTCTGTGCTCAGCATCTCCTCAGGGATCTGGCATTTGCAAGCAGCCAGGACAGTGCTGTCACGTGTGTGGAAAACATTATCCAGATCCCTGCTTTTCAGATGGTTTTGGGTTTGGTTTCAGGGTTTCTGTTTGTTTGGCTTTTCTTCGGAATTTTGGGTTTTTTTAATGATTTTTGACCGTTTTAGTTCTTTCTGGAGTTTAGACCTGAGCAGCAATCCCCTGCTCAGGATTCTGCTGCTGCTCTTCCTGGCTCCCTCTCAGCTGCTGGATCCAGAGCTGCAGGGAAGTGCTGTGTCAGGCCCTGAGGACAGCCCAGGTGTCACCTTTGCAGTGTTTACAGTGCCTGTGCAGGATGTGCCCAGCCCGCACAGATCAAGCTCTCCAGGGAGGTGGGAATCCCTGCACAAATCCCAGGTCACAGCTGCCTGCCTGTCTCTCTCTTAGCCTCAGTTTCCCTTTCTGTAAGGTGGAGAAATCACAGTGGTGTTTAAAACAGCTTGGAGATTTAGGACTTGTCACTCCCAGATAAGAGAAAACCAATTTCTAGAAACACCTGAGACACTTCACCTCCCCAGTGCCAGGCTGAGCTTTGTCCTCTCTGAGGGAATCTCCTGCCTGAACTAGGAGTACCCCTGTGTGATGGCAGAGCAGCTGCAGCTCCTTCCTGAGGGTGTCCTGGCTCTGAAGGAGATTGAGAGCATCTTGTCAGATTTGCTGGGGCAGCAGCATAATTGTGCCCTGAAGCAGTATCAGGTTTCAGCAGAGGTTAAAGAAAGCAAATTCTGTGTGTTTCTGCAGATTATTGTTGCAGAATTCTTGACTTTGCAAACTTGACCCTAATGAAACAGTGGAGGGAGGGAAATGAGGCTCTTATTAAAAGATAATCATATATTTAAAAAATGCTGAACACTCACCCAGGAACGATTTGAAGGAATCTGACTTTGTCCTCACCTCTTGCTTCTGAAAATCCAGGTTTACGTGAGTTTAGGTAAACACTTGGGCTTTGTGCTGCAGGAGAGTGTTTTCTGAGCCCAGGAGAATATCCACAACAAGGCTAACTCCCTTTGTGTCCTTCTCCTTCCACAGAGCAAGCTTCCCATGACTAACAGATGCTGGCCTAGATTATGAGCTCAAACAAGAACGCTCGCTACAATCGTTTCTCCAGTGGCACAACAAACATCACTACTTCTGAAAACACTAACGGGGTAAGGCCACAGCTGGTGGCACAGGCAGGGGACAGGGCTGCTTCCTGTGTTCTCATCCTTTCTTTTGAAATGGGGGGTTTCCTTGCCACTTAAAACCTCGCACAGATCAAGGCTGGGAATGTGTGCAGTATTTCACCAGCTCAGGCAAAGTCTGAAGGCTTTCAGTGCCCTGACATTCATTTTCTCAACATTTCAGACAAGAATGGAAACAACTTTTGGACCAGCCTTCTCTGCTGTGACCACCATCACAAAGGGTGAGTATTTCGTGTGCACTGTGTGTGATCCCAGGGTGGTTGTTGTTGTTTTACAGATCATAAAGATGTTGGGAGAATCTCTGTGGTCATTAACCAGGTGTTGAGGGGCTGGGTTCGGTGTTACACAGCCCAAGTGTCCTGATATGATGGAAATGAGCAGGCACAGGAATTTTCTGTCCTCAGGCAGACTGAGCAGTACCACTGGGAAGCCCTTGCTGAAAACAGAGTAGTACAACAGGCTTTGATACTGAGCTCAGCACCAAATCTTATTGATCCCTGTGACAGCCATCACCAATGCTGAAATTTTCCATCTTCCTTCTGTGCCTGACTGTGAGTCACTCTGGAGCTTTGGTGAAACCTCATTTTTAGCTCAGACAGGAGGGGATGCAAATGTCCCTGCTCATTTACAATTCCTGTGCCTTGCTTCTCAAAGCTCAGCAGGTGAGGGGAGCCTGAGCCTGGGGTGTGGGGTGAATGTAGGAAGAGTCCCGGTTTCATTCTGGAATATAAGTATCATCCCTTTAATAGAAATAAAAAGACTTGACACTGATTTTGATAAGAAAATGAACATCTGCCCCAGAAAAATGTTTGGATTACATTTGTCCTGGACTCTGGATGGTTTTGGACTCCTGAATATTTACATTCAGACTTTTAATACGTTTAAGAGTCAGTTACATGATCTCTATACAAATATTTCATATTTAATTTAGCATGGCTCCTCTGTGCGTAAGGGATATCCAGACCTCCCTGGATTCAGGCAGTTTTTATTTGTGACTGAGTTATGTGGGACTATAAAGTTTCCTTTTAATAGTATTTTTAACCTGTGGACCTGACAGAACATTTTCTGTGCTCTTTTCTGGGCAAGCTCTCAGAGATCAGGGTTGTTCTGCCTGCGCTGATACGTCCAGTCATGAACCAGCATTGGAGAATCCCTAGTCTTTTCCTTTTCTGAGGAGCACTTACAGCTACAGAGGCTGTGCCATAGCTTGGAAATGTTTCTGAGGAGCCTAAATGCTTGTTTTTCTTTTTTAATTCCCTTTAAAGCTGACGGGACCAATACTTTCAAGCAGCACCGTCGGACCCCGTCCTCCTCCAGCACCCTCACCTACTCCCCACGGGATGAGGATGATGGCATGGTAGGTGCTGCCAGGACCCTCCTGACTGGCTTAGCTGATCAGAAGTGAAATGATTGGTGTCTGGAGCCCCTCTGGACTCCTCTGTCTCCCCCATCATTCTCTGTGTTACACGTGCCCCAGAGGCAGCACCAGCCTCAGCATTCCTGGCTGCTCCCAGGGTTGGTGCTGTGGGGAAGCAGCTCGTTCTGGCCTGGGGCTTTAGGCTGGAGCTGCTGCTGCTTTTCACACTGCTTGAAATCGTTATGTGGGTCCAAACTGCAAATCCCAGAGCCCCCTTGTGAGGGTGTACCTGGCTCCTGGGACAGCAGGGAGCTGGGGAGGAAACAGCCCCTGCCAGGGATGGCTGGGCTGTGGCTGGGGCCAGGCACTCCCCGTGTTGGATGGATCCCAGCTGGCTCTGCTGTTATGGCTGTAGAATCCATTCCTATTCCCACCTCCAGATGGGGCCTCTGACCACGGGGAGCAGGTTTGGAACGTGCAGAGTGGGATGTTGGACACTGCAGGCTGTGCTTGGCTTCCTACACAAAACATTCCCGTGTCTCCCAATATCTTGGTGGTAAAGCAGTTCCCAATTTTGTATCCAGTTCTCTCACTCACTTCTGAGTAAGTTCTTTTGGGGGAATTTAGTAATTCAACAGGCTCCAGGGTTAGCTGCTTAGAGAGAAATTAAATTAGCTAAATCAATTAAATCAAGAACAGCAACAGCAAAGCAAACCTTGATGAAAGGATGGACAGCTCCTGGATCTTCTCTTGTCCCTGGTGCTCCAGCCACATGTCACAACCACAAGCTCTGTTCAGATCTAAACATGTTGGCAACAAACTTCAAATTAAGTTCTTGTAGACTTAGTCAGGTTACAAGACCCAATTTCCAAGCCAGGCATAAATGGATCATTGCTGCTGGAGTTAGTGACTGGGGTCAGCAACAGTGTGGAGCTGCAGCACTTCTTAAAATAAATTTGACACCAGATTGCAAAGAATTTTATTGTCAGCATCCTATAAAGTTCCTTCTGCTGCTCAGAGATCTTGCTGTGTTTTATGTGAGCCCGTGGGGGTTTTGTTTGTTGTTGGTCTTTTTTCTCACAAGTCCTTTGAAAATCTGCCTGGTGTCCTTGGCAAGCGCAGCTCTCCAGCCCACCACTGACCCCATGAGCTGGGCCAGTGTTCAGGCCACCCCTGGCTGCCAGCACAGACCCTGTGGGCTGAGTGCTGGGCTCACAGTGCCCTTTTCACGAGCTGGGCAGTTCTCACAGGGCAGAGGGGAGGATTTTTCCAGCGGAGGGGATGCTGTGAATATTTCATTTAGCCAGGTCTGATAAAGAAACTCCCTAACTCCTTTGAAAACCCCACTGGCAAAAACTGGGGTGTGCAGCCAAGAATGGGGGAGATCTCTGCTGGGAGCCAGCTTCAATCCTCTTGGACAGTCTCAGCCCACTTTCCCTGGAGTGTTAAATATTCTTTAGCAAAAATAGTGAGAGGATTAACGAGTGGTTCAGGAAGCAGCGTGAGGTGCTGACAACTGCCTCTGTCCAGCTCTGCCTGCTGCTCCAGGCAGACTCACTAACCCTCTTAGGAAGCTTCATTTGCTTTGTCAAGAAATAATCTGGGATTTCCCTTTCTCATCACTGAGTTTTCCCTCCTCCAGCCCTGCCAAGGGCTTCTCGGCCATCGGAGAGACAGCTGGAGACGAGTCAGAGCCTTCCTGTGACCTCCACCACTCCTTTTTCTTTCCCTGTGAAGCTGCTGTTAATGACACAGAAGCAGAGCAGTGTGTTCTGTGTGCAGGGCAGGCATTTCTGAGTGGCTGCTGTCATCCTTCCTGGACACAGTGCCACGGGTTCCCACCTTGCTGTGCCTGTGTGGAGCTGGAACCTCCTCCAGGGCTGTGCTGGAGCCTCCCCCTGGAGGCTGCTCCTGTTGCTGAGGTGATGGGAGCTGCAGCTAAAGTTGCAGCTGAATATTGGAACAGTTGGATACTATGGATGGAGGCTGCCTGGCTGTCCAAAGTCTTGTTGTTGTTTACAGGGAGCTTCACCTCTGAGCCAGAGGCTGGATTGAATTGCCAGCAAAAAACTCTCCATCTTCCATCAGGTGTTTGAGTGCTCCATCCTTGGGCTCTTTGAAGGTGTGCCTGATGTTTAGTGTAGAAGTGAGGTCTCTTGAGTTTTGTCTTTATTTGCTTGGCAAAACCAAGGCTGCAGACACCCAGAGGGTCTGGAACTGCCAGCACACCCTCTGCTGTGCAGTTAACACCAGCATTATCCAAACCAGGACACAGGGGCTGGGCCCACAGTCTTACACAAACCTGCTGTGTCTCACAGCCCTCCCTGCTGGGAATGCTGCAG
The DNA here is from genome assembly GCA_013397195.1 of Hylia prasina. Lineage (NCBI taxonomy): Eukaryota > Metazoa > Chordata > Aves > Passeriformes > Sylviidae > Hylia > Hylia prasina. The sequence continues at coordinate 12,936 of VYXD01002383.1, forward strand.
TCCCCCTTCTCTGTTGGTGATGCTCACTGGATGTTGCTGGTGGCAAACCTGCCTCCCTGCAGAGCCTGCCTTTGCTGCCCTCACCCCCCTGTCACCTCCAGAGTGGGAACTATGCACAGTCATTCTGGTTATTTTAATAATTTCTGCTACTAGTGGAGGAAAATAATAAAATGAATGGGTACACGTAAATTGGATTTATCTCATTATAACCATTCCTCCTTGAGGTTTATGTGTTTGGTCAATAAATATGCTGTCTTTAAGGGAAAGACATTTATGCTTTGGCTTCTAAGCAGATGCAGCATTTCTGAGTTCCTTGGAGCCCAGGATCATAAAAATGAAGCAGCAGAGCAGTGTGAGGCACCAGCAGAATCCTGCTCTGCTGCTGTCCTGCAGCCCAGCCAGGCTGCACTGGGACTGCAGCCTGCTTTGTCTCTGGGGAGGGCAGCAGCCTCTGAACCTCATCTTGCAGCTTTCCTGGCTGAATTTCCTGCCTGCCCCACTGCCCTCCTGCATTGCCTTTGTCTGTGCTTGGGTCTGATGCCACCCACTTTCACCCAGGGCAGGCACACAGGATGCAGCTCCCAGGGCTCAGGTGGAACAGGGGGAGAAGCATTTTTCTCACGAGGTGCAGGACAGGAACTCAGCAGAGTCTGGTCTGTGCAGCTTTCCCTGTTCCCTGGGCAGTGCCAGGCCTGGCCTGGGCCAGGGCCAGGGAGAGTCCCTTTTGCAGTGGGCAGCCAGGGATCTCCAGAGCTCCTTCCAGCCAACACTCCTCAGGGCTAGAGAACAACAGAGGCTGCAGCCAAGCTTTGGAGAGTGTGGCACGTGTAGATGCTCATCCACCGTGCCTTGTCTGAAGTGCCTGGAGCTTCTGGCTTCATTCTTCCGTTTCTTTATCAGAACATCCATTCTGCCCATTGAAGACTTTTTATTCCTCCTCTCTGCACCTTCTCCAGTCCTCCAGCAGCATCTCTTGCAGAGTAATCCTGCAGTGGCTGCGCTCCCAGTTGCACTGGATCCTCAAATCCAGTCTCCCCATGGCCTGCAGCCTCCAGTGGCACTTTGACACGGAATGGCACCGTGGCTACGTGCTGATGGTTGATATTCCACCCTGGGGGACGTGCTGCTGGTTAATATTCCAGCAGCAGCACTCCCCCAGAGCCAATCCCAGGGCCGCCGTGGGCAGAGGATCTCTCTGGATTGGTGCACGCGGTGTCCGCTCCGCGCTCCCCTCCCGAGCAGGAAGCGGCAGAGCCGGGCTCACCGAGAATTCAATAGAAGGAAGTCTCCACACTTACGCAAAGAAATTTGGCAGAAGTTAGATAGTGAGTGCAACAACAAGTGCTGCTGCAGAGATTAGAGGCATTGCAGGAGCTGGAGCAGTCTCTGGGGGAGATTTACAGAGCTTTCCATGAAGGATTAATTCTTCCAGACCATTGCTTTGCGGGCGTGCACGGTAAGTGTGCAGGGAATGCACCTTGGAGAAAGTGATGTGCTTGGGATTTCGATGCCAGCCTGGCTTTAGGGAGCCAAACCCGAGTGATTCCTGCCTCTGGGCACACAGCAGCAGGGCCACTCAATGCAGCTGAGCGTTGTGGAGGGGGAAGACTGAACTTGAAGGCTTTGCCTGGAGTTTGGGAACGTTTTGCACTGACCAGAGGTGCTCTGTGTCCGCAGCCTCCCATCAGCACCCCGCGCCGCTCCGACTCCGCCATCTCCGTCCGCTCCTTGCACTCCGAGTCCAACATGTCCTTGCGCTCCACGTTCTCGCTCCATGAGGAAGAGGAGGAGCCAGTAGGTATTTGGGATTGTCCCAAGGAGCAGGATTAGGAAGCTCAGTGTCAAAAGAATAATTTAGTGACTGTCGTGAGTACGCAGAGCTCTCAGGGGCAGATTTTGTGCCTGCCTGGCTCAGACTCCTGCTTTTAACTTTGTTTCCACCACTGACTTTGTTTCCTCACGTACCATTTCCCTGCCTGGAAAGCGAGGACAATGGTGAGGCTTTTCTGCTTCCCAGAAAAACTGTAAGTCTTTGCAAAGTCTTGCATGATTCCCTGGCCCTGCAGCAGAGCAGGGTGGGTTGCAAGGCTCAGGCTGGTGGTCTGGCCCCAAGCAGCAAGAGAAATACAGTTCCCCATGGCTCTGGGGCCTCATCCTCATTCAGGGCCTTGTGGCACCCTGCAGACTTGATTGTAAACCCTGGGAGGCTGCAAGGAATTATCTACATGCTGGGGGAGGATACTTTTAAACTGAGCTTAGCTTGTGACACAGTAACCAACCCCAAACTGAATGAATTAAAGGTCAGGCCACTGTTCTGCCACCGATCTGGGATAAGAGTGTGTTTCATATTTAGAAATCCAGGGGGCTGTGCTTGCATTTCTGAGAGCAGTACAGGATGAAAAGACAGAGTGAACTGCAGAGATTGATTGGAAATGCTCTGAAATGTGAGCGTGGAGAGACGTGGTGCTCTGGGAGGATGTGCTTGGAGCCCCGTGCTGGCTGTCCTAGTTGGTAAACAAAACTGGACAGATGGGCCCATTGCAGCCAAAACAATGTTGTTTTTGCTTCCTAAGGAGGGAAGAACCCTTCCATTTGAAGAATGCTTCAAAAGCACAAGAATGCAGGCTGCTTTAAAATTGCTCTTAAGCTCAGGCTTAGTACAATTTTGACAACTCTATGCTCAGGCCAACCAAGGCCAAAGTCCCAGCCAGTGCAGCTCATGCAGTTCTGGTGACTCAAATCATTGGCAAAGAAGTTGGTGTGTGCAGTTTTCTGTCAGGTGCTGATCCTGCCAGATGCTGGTGGCCCCCAGTTTGTGATGAGCTGAGGGTCTCCAGCCATTCCCAAATTCATTCTTCCCCTGCTGGGACTCAGCAGATCCAGACGGAATTTTATGCTGAGACAACGAAACCCTTGGTGTGCCCCAGGCTCCCTGAGGCTCACCACGGGGGATTGTGTGATTCCTTCTGCAGAGCTGCAGGCTCTTGCTTTGGCCTAACCCACGCTGTGTGTGTCCCTCTGTGTGCCCTGCAGGAGCCCCTGGTGTTTGCAGAGCAGCCGTCCGTGAAGCTGTGCTGCCAGCTGTGCTGCAGTGTGTTCAAGGATCCTGTCATCACAACCTGTGGGGTAAGGCAGGGCTCTCCCAAATATCCTGTGGGAGCCACAGCCAAGCCTGCGCTGTCCCCTCTGTCTCTCCCTGGGGACTGTCAAGCAAAACTAGGGCTTGCTTAAAATGGGGTGTCTTTTCCCAGGAGAGCTGTACTGTGAGCCACCCTGTCCTGGCCACCTTCAGTCTCCTTGTTGTGGCTTCCATGAGGTTGAAACCTCCTCCTGAAGGGCTCTGCAGGAGCTCCTGGGCACCCCAGGAATGGCTGTGCTTCAGTTGTGCAGGGAGTGTTGCTTATAAAACAAGAGTGGCTCGAAGCTTCATTTAGTTAATGCTTGCAAAGGGATTTGAGATTCTCAAATAAAAGGCATGGGGTATTATGAATATTTTTCTGGATTCCATTTTACTGGGGCTTAATAGAAGCTGTATATTATTCCTGCTTCTGTGCTGCTTGTGAAGAAAGATGGCTTTGAGATGGCTCTAATGCTTCTGACGTGCTTCTGATCACCAGGATGGGGCTGTAGCAACAGCAGCAGAGCTCAGGGTTGTTTATTGCAGTGAGGGTGCTATTCCCCAAAAGTGCTGGAGGCTGGTGCAGTTTGGCTGCACCATTCCAGTAAGCAGGTCTGCACAGCCACACTGAGATTTACTGGTTAATGTGGAAAAAACCCCACTGCAGGAAGCAGCCTGGCTGCATCTGCAGTGCTGCTCTGGCAGCTCTGCAGGGAGCTCGGTGCAGCTGTGCCGGGCAGGAAAAGGCCATGGGAGCAGGGCAGCAGATAACAGCTCCAGAGGGGGACTCACAGCCCTGCCAAGAGCTGGCTCTGTGGCCAGGGAATGTGGCTGAGGAGGCTCCAGGGAATGCACGGGGCAGGATCAGGACCAGTGAAACGCTGCAGCCTTTATGTTCATTAATGTGTTAGATTGTGTTTGCTACTTTGTCAAGTCAAACTGTCAGAACGGAGAGGGGAGCTATTTAAAGTGCTCAAATTTACAGAGCATTTAATGGGCTTACAAACCAGCTGTTCCATCTGCCTGGCAGCAGGACAGGGCAGCTTCTGCCACCTTCAGAGGCTCCAGAGGGATGGATGTGATGGGCTGACTGGGCAAGGACAGGGAGAGGCCAGGCTTCCCCTTCCCTCAAGGGCTGCTCAGGGGAGTGAGAGGGATGACAAGGGCTACAGTGGAGAGTGAGGTAGAGAAACCCTGTGCAGATGTGGAGGGTAGGAAAGACTTGGATGTGTTCAAGAGCAGGCTGGATGGAGCTCTGAGCCCTGCTCTGGTGGAAGATGTCCCTGCCCATGGCAGGAAATTGGAGCTTGATGATCTCTAAGATCCCTTCCAACCCAAACCATTCCAGGATTCTGCGATCCCATGAATATCAGAGCGTGGCAGAAGATGCCCCTGGCTTTGGCCTCACCACGATCATGGCCTGATCCTGAATGGGGAGAGCATCAGAGCTCCAAACTGTGTGTTCAGTGCTCTGGGGAGCAGGACCTGTGCTTCACCCTGAGCTATCTGAGCAAACGGCTGGGGTTTGCCCTGTGGTGCTGAGCTATGGCACAAACCACAGCTGCTGAGGCTCCTGAGCCACAGGCTTTGGTATCTCCCACCTTTCCCATCAGTAGCCACAGGGAATAATTTGCCTGCTCTCGTTTTACGCTGACGCTGCTGTTCCTTTCTGTCTCCACAGCACACGTTTTGCAGGAGATGTGCCTTAACATCTGGTGAGTACAGAACTGTTCAGTGATGCAGCCAAAACACTGTTGTTTTCTGGTTTACTTGCTTCCACCTAAAGAGAAACCTGCAGAAAAATGTCCAAAGGGCTTAAAACAAGCTGTCAGTCAGACGTGCCACTGCAGCAGTGAGGGGCTGCGGGCTGATGGTACTCTCTGGAGCATGGGCACTTCAGAGAGGGCTGGGCCCTGCTCATGGGCACAGGATGTTCTCAGATCCTGGAAAATGCAATGGATAATCCCAGGATAATACGTGTCTCGCCCAGGGTTGACCCACTGATTGCAAACTGAAAGCTTTCTGTGGCTGCCTGGATAAAGAGCCAGGGGCCATGTTTGGCATCAACCACTTCTCCCCCATCCCCTCAGTGCCAGGGCTCTGGCCCCTGACTGAGCCCCACTGAGCTGCTTTAGCTCACCCAGCTCTTCCAGAGCCCTGGGAGAGCCCAAGCCCCTGGCTGCTGGCCTGGGCTAACTGGCTCCTGCTTGGGTTGGACTCTGGCTGCAAAAAAAGACTTTTTTTTGGCACAAACCTGTGTCCCCCTTGGCAAGCTGTTGTTCTGCACAGAGCCAAGCCATTGGCATTACCAGAACAGCAAGGAGGCTCCCTGGGGATTCCTGCAAAGCAGCAGCTCTTTCTGCCTTAAGATTTGTGTGTTCCATATGCAAGAGGTCCCTCTGCTTCACACGTTAATCCCCTCACCGTGCTCTGCTGTATCAACCCCAACCCACAGATCTGTAGCAAGAGGATTTGCAGTTGCATTCCCCATGCCTGGAGTGTTCCATGAACAACTGGATGTGGCAGAGCTCAGCTGACAGGGTGGTGATTGGGCCAAGGCTTGGACTCTATGATCTTGGAGGTCTTTTCCAACCTAAAGGATTCTGGGTTTCAGTGGTTGCTGGCAGCAGAAGCTGAGCCCAGGCCTGGGTGAGGAGCAGGTTATGGTTGGGGCATCTGGTGATTTGTGCTCCCTGCCTGTGACCACTCACCCTCGAGCCAGCACAAGGCAGTCTGAATCAGTGTGGGCTTCTTTCATCGGCAGCTCCCTCAAATCCTTATGAATTAACATAAGCTGTAACTTTCCCAAGCCCCAAGACAAACCAAAGGTAGTGACTTGCAGGCCTTGGGTGAATATTCCCGGCTCTTCCCGTGGCTGCTCACCCGGGAGTTGGCTGACTTGACCAGGGAAGGCAGGAAACCACAATTTCCACGCGGGGGCTGTTGGAAATGCTCGTGCCCTGTCTCAGCCCTCGCTGAGCGTGTCGTCCTTGCCTCCCTCGGCAGAGAAGTGCCCCGTGGACAACGCCAAGCTGACGGTGGTGGTGAACAACATCGCCGTGGCCGAGCAGATCGGGGAGCTCTTCATCCACTGCAAGTACGGCTGCCGGCCCGCGGCCAGCAGCAAGCCCACCGCCTTCGAGGTGGACCCCCGCGGCTGCCCCTTCACCATCAAGCTGAGTGCCAGGAAGTGAGTGCTTGTTGCAGCCCCCAGCCTCCCCGGGGCTGTGCCAGCCTGAGCTGCCCCGCTGCCCCTGCCCCGCTGCCCTGTCCGGCTGTGCCAGGGGGGTGGGCACGGTGGCCTCAGGGGACGCTGCAGGTGGAGGCAGGTGGGCTGCTGGCAGGGGAAGGATGCTGTTTTCTGCTCCCTGAGTGCCAGCACTGGGACAGGGGGTGCGCTGTGAGAGCGGCCACCTCACATCTGGGATTAAACTCCACGGCCGTGGTCAAGAACTTGGGATTCTTTTTGTCAGGGGAATTATCTTGGTTATATCCTGTGAATTTGAAGTCTGTCTCCCTCCCCATCCTAAATTCATTCCCTGTTTCCCTTGCCCAGTGCCTGTTGTTGATGGCTGCCTGAAGGCTCAGCCCATCAGCTGCAGAAGTAGATGTGCCCTGTGAAAATGTGGCCTATTACTACTCTCAATTTTCTGTCCAAATGAGAATTTAAAGCTGGAATTGCAGTCTGAGAGCAGGAGGCTTTGGATCATCTGGCAGGCTCACAGGGCTGGTTTGCTCCTCTCCTGATGATCTGTGTAGTTCCCGTTAATTTTTGCTTGTTGCTGATTTTCCCTGCTTTTTTTGCTTCTCTCCGTGGGCAGGGATCATGAGAGCAGCTGTGATTACAGGCCCGTGCGCTGCCCCAACAACCCCAGCTGCCCTCCCCTCCTCAAAATGAACCTGGAGGCTCACCTGAAGGAGTGTGAGCACATCAAGTGTCCCCACTCCAAATACGGGTAAGGAGCTGATGCTTTTGGGTGGGGGAGCTGCACTGAGCTCATTGCTGAGCTGCTTTTTGGCTGCTGCAGCCCCAGGGTGACCCCGAGGCCTCTGAGCAGCTCTCCCCAGTGCTGTGCATTGGCCTGAGGCTGAGCTGGGGGTTCCAGGGACTGCAGGAGGCAGCCCCAGAGCCTCTGGCTGGGGACAGGCAGGTCACGGTGCCTGGGGAGGAGGAAGGAGGGTGAGGAGGGTGAGTGCACAGGCAGAACAGCTGGAGGAGAGGCAGAGCGTGAAGAGAGGGGGATGAGGACAAGAGTAATTTGAGCACCATGGCAGTGTCTTGCCAAGCAGGGCTTGTCCCAGGGCAAGGGAAGTGCTGATCCACCTCAGAGGGTTCCCTGTCACCCGAGCCCCAGGGCAGCCCCTGCTTGGGTTTATTCTTGCAGGAAGATGATTCACAGAAAGTTCTTCCAGCACTGGCACAGGGCAGTGGTGGAGTCCCCATCCCAGAGGGATTTAAATGTCATGTAGATGTGGCACTTGGGGACGTGGGTTAATGCTGGCCTTGAGGGAGTGAGTGGACTTGATGATCTTAGAGACCTTCTCCAACCTCAGCAATTCTATGATTTCATGATCCTGAGCCATGTCTTGGCAGAGGCAGAGCAAGGCAAGTCCTGGCAGAGCAGCCCTGACTCTGGGCCATGCTGCAGGCCAAAGTCAGCATCTGCTGAGGTCAGCTGCAGTTTTTTCCACTGGTTTAGATGGCTCCTGGTGAACACAACAAACTGATGCCATGCTCTGTCTCCTGCCCAAGATCTGCTTTTCATCGCAACTTCCCACACAGACAGTCCAGTTTGGGGCCATGCCCTGGCTGGAAGAATGGGAGCTGCTTGTCCTCTCTTGTCCTGCAGTTACGTCTCCCAGCAGGATCACAGAATCATTAAAATTGGAAAGGACCTCCAAGGTGATCAAGTCCACCCTCTGAAGGATCAGGAACCCCAGCATCCCTGCTGCTGGCGGGAGGAGCAGGACAGCTGGGGTCCCACACAGGCCTTGGAGCTCCCGTGAGGAGCCAGCTGAGCAAGGAACCTCTGTGTGGGCCCTGCTCCAGCCAGCGTCTGCCTTCCCTTCAGGTGCACGTTCATTGGAAACCAGGACACCTACGAGACCCACCTGGAGACGTGCAAGTTTGAGGGTCTGAAGGAGTTCCTGCAGCAGACGGACGATCGCTTCCACGAGATGCAGGTGGCCATGGCCCAGAAGGACCAGGAGATCGCCTTCCTGCGCTCCATGCTGGGGAAACTCTCCGAGAAAATCGACCAGCTGGAGAAGAACCTGGAGCTGAAGTTTGGTGAGCGAGCCCCAGAGCAGCCCTGTGGTCAGAGCTGCAGGGACAGGGCGGCTCGTTGGGTGGTGCATTACTGGCTTGCTGTGCCTGCTGGTTGCAGCGAGGTTGGTGGCACTGGGTGCCCTGTGCCTGTTCCCTGGGATGCCAAGAGTGGCTCTGCAGTGACTGTGGGCCTGTCCCTCTCTCACAGATGTGCTGGATGAGAACCAGAGCAAGCTGAGCGAGGACCTGATGGAATTCCGCAGGGACGCCTCCATGCTGAACGTGAGGACTGCCCTGGGGTGGAGTTACCTGCCTCTGCTCCTAGCTGGGCTTCTCCTGAGTGGGGGGAGGCTTTGGGAAGAGCCTTCTGCTCCAAAGCCTGGGCCTTTTACAGGGGCATTGTCCCCTTGTCCCTGCCTGCAGAAAGCAGGGACATAAGCAGATCCAAGCAGTCTGGTGAATTGCAGAGTGAGGACAGTATATTCTGAGAGGTATTTCTGGGCTTCTCTGAATACTGAAGTTTAGTGCAGGTCTGAGGTGCTGTCAGAGCCCTGTGGTCTCTGGAGGGAGGTGACAGAGGGGTGTGGCAGTGACAGAGTAGAGCAGAGACCTCTGGTCAGAGGATGAGTCAGCTGCTGAGGAAGGGCCCTGTGGGAGTCAAGGAGACAAGAGGGGTTGTAGCAGTGGAGGGGACAGTCCTAAAGCCATGTCCAGGGCAGGCTGGCCTGGATGGCTCTGCAGCTCTCACAGCTTGTTGTGTTTTTCAGGATGAGCTCTCCCACATCAATGCTCGGCTCAACATGGGCATCCTTGGATGTGAGTGTCCCCGTGGCCCCCAGTGCCTGGGGCTGGGTGTGGGGGAAGCCCTGCTGGGTGCTCTCCCTTCCTCACCTGCCTCTGCTTTCTGCAGCCTATGATCCTCAGCAGATCTTCAAGTGCAAGGGGACCTTTGTGGGCCACCAGGGCCCCGTGTGGTGTCTGTGTGTGTACTCCATAGGAGACTTGCTCTTCAGTGGCTCCTCAGACAAAACCATTAAGGTAAGAGCTTCCCCCTCCCATGCACCTTCTGCATTTGCATGTGGAACAGAAGCTGAGTTCGTTTGTGGGGTGGGAGGATGTCTCTTCCTAAAGTTTCCTCCAAAGGATCAAATTATTCGTTTTGATTATAGTTGAAGAAAATTCTCTGCAAGGAAACATTATGTGCTAGTGAGACTGAGAGACAGACAGAGATCTTTGCAAGCCCTGATTAGAATCTCATTCCTGCAGCTGCTGGCTTTGCTTTATGTGGCATTTAGGGTATTCAGGACTATTTCAGCTTCTGATTTTATGTTCCTTTGTTACAAAAAGTCATCTCAGAACAAAACGTGTGTCCCTGATCCAATGTGTCCTTTCCCTATTTTATGGCATGTTTGTTTTTCTTTGTCCTGTTTTCAGTAACTCAGACTGACAGCCCTGCCCCGGTGCAGCCTCAGCAGCCCTTCCCAGTGTCACCGTGGTGGCTGCTGGTGGCTGCTGGCCAGGCTGGGGACCCCCATGGGCTGCCACAACTAACCCTGCCAAGAGCAGAGATTTGGTTTAGTTCCCTTGGTTTTAGAGCCACATGGAAGGAAATGGATATTGCTGCACTTTAGGGAAGGAAAGCAGATTTCTCCCCTGTCCTGGCTGCTCGGGGCACCACATTCCACATTCCCCTCAGGGGAAAAGCCTTTGCAGTGGCAGAGGAAGCTGTGCTGTGCCACTGGGGCCCTGGGATGAGGTGGGAAGTGCTGAAGCAGGAGCCTGAGAGCCGCTCCTGTGTCTCAGTGTGTTGTGTTGGCCTGGGCTGAGGGAGGCAGAGCTGGAGCAGCTGATTCCTGCTGCTGGCCCGGGTCTTGTTAGCTTCAGCCTGACCCTCTGCAGTCCATTCATTCCCTTTGCCAGCCAAGCCTCCAGGCCCAGGGGCTGGCAGGCAGTGCCCAGGTGTCAGCCAGTGCCCAGGTGTCAGCCAGTGCCCAGGTGTCAGCCAGTGCCCAGGTGACAGCCCGTGCCCAGGTGACACCAGTGCCCAGGTGACAGCCAGCCTGTTTGCTCCTCTGGGTGCTGACATCCTGCCCGGGCTCCAGCCTCTGCCTTGTGTTTTCTGTTAGGTGTGGGATACCTGTACCACATACAAGTGCCAAAAGACCCTGGAGGGTCACGATGGAATTGTGCTGGCTCTCTGCATCCAGGGGTGAGTGAGGAGCAGCACCTGTCCCCGGGGAGAGTGGGGACAGCCCTGGGGCCCCTGAGCATGCCCTAACGATTGCCATCCTCTGTCCTGCACGTGCCAAATTAGGCATGAGAGGCTCATCTTGCCTCTTTGCTCTGGAAAAATGGACAAAGAGCGTCTCTCTGGTCTCCCCTGTGTCCTGGTTTCCTCCCCTGGTCACCAGCAGGGTGCTTGGCTCCCTGCTCCAAGGGCAGCCTGGCCTCCCACAGGAGCTGGGCCTGCTCTGGGCCAGCTCCTGTCCCCTCACAGTGCCTGAGGAGGAGCTGGGTGGGACCCTGCACGTGGTGCTGTCCCTCGATGACCCCCTTTGTGTCCCGGTGTCATTGCAGGAACAAGCTGTACAGTGGCTCTGCTGACTGCACCATCATCGTGAGTATGGGGCACCCACAGCCTGCCCTGCAGCAGGGACTGTCCCTGCCCTGCCAGGGCTGGGGCACTGATGACCCTCCTGTGCTGCATCCACCCCTGCCCTGGGCTGGGGGTTTCCTGCGGGCACATTTCCCACTCCCTGCTCCTGCCTGGAGCAGGAGGCTGCTGCTCTGAGCTGGGGCCTGCCTGGCCCCTCAGGGGTGCTCTGCTTTGGTGGGCTTGACGGTGCTGGACTTGATCTTAGAGGGCTTTTCCCACCTAAACCACTCCATGATTGTTGTTTGCAGGTCTGGGACATTCAAAACCTGCAGAAGGTGAACACGATCCGAGCACACGACAATCCGGTTTGCACTTTGGTCTCCTCACACAACATGCTCTTCAGTGGCTCCCTCAAAGCCATCAAGGTGCAGCTCCAGGGCTCCTCTGGGGCTGCTTGGGGATCAGGAGTACAAACTCTCGGGCAGAAGTGTCCAAAGAGGAAGAAAGTGGCATTTTGACCTGTAGGTGACCTTGTTGCTAAGGTCTCCTGAGCCACAGAGCAGCCAGCACTGCAGAGGTTTAGCCCATGCTTTGTGCTCGAGGGAAAGCTGTTCTCTGGCTGCAAAAACACTGTATTTCTTCCAACTCTGTAAACCTGAGGCTGCAGCTGGAGTATCCTGGCGGTTCCTGAGCGTGTGTGTCCTCAGGCCCCCAGCAGACCTGCCCAGACCATTGGGAATTGTGTGTGGGCTCCAGAACTGGCTGGAGATTCAGGCTGCCGGTTTTGAAACCGCCTGCAGAGGACCTTGAGTCTGAATTCCCTACCTAAAACATGCAGAAATCAGGAACAGCTTTTCAGGCTGCCCTTTAAAGCCTTGGCTAGATTCCCATGGTTCTGCTTCCAGCTCCTGGTGAGACAGCTTATGGGCCCGTCCATCTGTAAGAGGACTCTGCTCTTTTCTTTATCTGGGGCCTGGAGTGGTTCAGCTCTGGAGAGGACTCGAGGCTGGAGCAGCCACACAGCACAAGGACAGTTTGGGGCCTTTTGGGTTTGTCATCCCTGGCCACTTCGTGCCAACGAGCCAAGCAGGCTCAGAGTGGAGGAAGTGAGATCTGCCAGTCCCTGTGTGCCAGGGGTGGGAGAGGAGCTTTGTGGGAGTGCAGGGCAGTTCCTTGCTGCAGCTGTGGTTTAGGTTTTGCAGCCCGTGGCTCTGCAAGGGGAGGGTCTCTGCCAGCAATAGTGCAGGCTCCAGGCTGGCTCCCTCAGGGAATGTGCTTCCTCAGCAATTCCTGGGTTTTATTGGCAAGTCAGTGGGATCAGGCAGTTCCCATCAGGCAGGGGAGCTGGCACAAGGATCCCCCCAGGAGCTGTGAGGGCCTGGGGCAGGGTGGGCACTGCTGTCCGTGTCCTGCCCAGCCCCACTGAGATTCTCCCTGTGTGTATGTGTGTATGTGTGTGTGTGTGTGTCCCTGCTCTCCACAGGTGTGGGATATTGTGGGTACTGAGCTCAAGCTGAAGAAGGAGCTGACAGGTCTGAACCACTGGGTTCGAGCACTGGTGGCTTCCCAGAACTATCTCTACAGTGGATCTTACCAGACCATCAAGGTGGGACCCTGGCACTGGTGACACCCTGGGCCGCCTCTCCCTGTTCCTCTCTGCTCTGCCCTGGGGCAGCAGCACCAGAGGCAGCTGCTGGGATGTGAGAGCACTGCTGACACGGGGGACTTTGCTGTGCTGATTCCATCTCCGCAGGCTGGGCCCTGGGGAGAGGCTGGAGAGGCTCCCTGGGATAAAGCGGGGCCTCAGCCGTGGCGCCTCGCGGCTGCTGCAGCCTTATCTGCACTGACACTCCTGCTGATAACGGGGGAAGGTCACTGGCTGGCTGCAGAGTTACCATAAATCCGTGTGAGGGTTCCCACTGCCCTCCCTCCTCTCTGCTGGCTCAGGTTTTGATGAATAGTTCACCTCTCAGCATCTGGGGGACACAGGAAAGTTGGAAGTTGCCCTTCTCAGTGTTAATGAATCTCTGTTAATTTGTCTGCCTTGGGTTTTAGTGCTATGTGCTTGGGTTTTAGGGCTGTGTGTGCACATGTGTGAAGTCACACACAAAGGGTGTGAAGTCTCCACACAACGTTTCCAGCCTGGGTACTTAAAGTCGGGCAGCTAAATAAGGTGACAGGGATTTGCTCTTCAGCGCTGAGCATTCCCAGCTGGATAGGTTTGTCCCTAAAGGTCTGATCTGGGCACACGGGGAGCCAGGCTGACTCCACATGGCAGAATGGCTGCAAGGGTTGTCCCCTCTGGAGAAGGGTCTCATCCTGCCTCTGCTGGGTCTGCCTCAGATCTGGGACATCCGGAACCTGGAGTGTGTGCACGTGCTGCAGACGTCGGGAGGCAGCGTGTACTCCATCGCCGTGACCAACCACCACATCGTGTGCGGCACCTACGAGAACCTCATCCACGTACGGACCGGCTGGGACGGGCTGCTTGGCTTGGCAGTGGGGACAGGGCCGTGGGCATGGGGACAGGGGCATGGGAGTGAGGACAGGGGCATGGGCATGGGCACCTGGCTCTGCCCATCCCCTTGGGCACAGCACCTGGCTCTGCCCGTCCCCTCGGGCACAACACCTGGCTCTGCCTGTCCCCTTGGGCACAGCACCTGGCTCTGCCCATCCCCTCGGGCACAACACCTGGCTCTGCCTGTCCCCTTGGGCACAGCACCTGGCTCTGCCCGTCCCCTCAGGCACAGGACCTGGCTCTGCCCATCCCCTTGGGCACAGCACTTGGCTCTGCCTGTCCCCTCGGGCACAGCACCTGGCTCTGCCTGTCCCCTCGGGCACGGCACCTGTCTCTGCCCATCCCCTCGGGCACAGGTGTGCCCTGACGGTGTGCGTGCAGGTGGGAACACCTCTGAGAGGGGAGCTCGGTGGCCTCAGCCCGGTGCCGTGCCCAAGCCCGGCTCTGCCCCGCAGGTCTGGGACATCGAGACCAAGGAGCAGGTGCGCACGCTGACCGGGCACGTGGGGACAGTCTACGCCCTCGCCGTCATCTCCACGCCCGACCAAACCAAAGTCTTCAGCGCGTCCTACGACCGCTCGCTCAGGGTACGTGTCCTGGGCAGCCCGGGAGCCTCGAGGGAAGGATGGGGGGACCCCCAGCCCCGCGTGTCACCTCCGTGTGTCACCCGTCCCTCCCGGGCTGTGCCCGGCTGACGCTCCCCGTGTCCCCGCAGGTGTGGAGCATGGACAACATGATCTGCACCCAGACCCTGCTGCGCCACCAGGGCAGCGTCACCGCCCTCGCCGTGTCCCGCGGCCGCCTCTTCTCCGGCGCCGTGGACAGCACTGTAAAGGTGGGTTTGCTCAGGCTTCTCCTGCGTGGTTTGGGTTCAGCCGGAGCTGGAATTAGGGCATTAAATATTTGAGTTAGGGGCCCTCGTCAAAGTGACAGGTGAGGGTTGAGCTCTGCTCCCAGGGAACAAGTGGCCAGGCAAGAGGACGTAACCTCAAGCAGGGCCAGGGGAGGTTCAGGTTGGACATCAGGAAGAATTCCTTCATGGAAAGGGTTGCTAAGGAAAGGGCTGTGCAGAGAGGTGGTGGAGTCCTCATCCCTGGAGGTGTCCAGGAAATGATGGATGTGGCACTCAGTGCTCTGGGCTGGGTGACAAGGTAGGGATCAGTCACAGGTTGGATTTGATGATCTTGGAGGTAGCTTCCCTCCTAAATGATTCTGGGATTCTTTGAAACAAGGGGATGGTTCTCCACGGGTAGGAGGTTTCCCTCCTGACAGTGTGGTGGATGCTGGCAGCCCAGAGGGAAGCTCCGTGGGGGATGAGGAGAAGCCCACAGGGCTGCTCAGGAGTCACTGCCTGTGGTGCCATTGTCTGCAGGTCTGGACGTGCTAACGAGAGCCTCACACGAGTCCTGCACACTGAAAGACCAAAAACTCTCCCCTCCATCGGCCTGTGGGTGACCACACCACTGAAACGACTGCTGCAGCTCCTCCTGCACCGACCACTGCCTGCTGCTGCTGCCCTCGGCCGGCTCTGCCCCACGGACGCTCCAGGTGTTCCCTCACATCTGCCCCAGAGGATGGGAAAAGAGGAAGATGTGCCAGTGCCAGTGTCCTCCTCTGCCTGTGTCCCCCCAGCTGGGGACAGCCCCAGGCTGGGGCTGGGTGACACTGGGGCTCGGGGCCAGGCGAGCACAGCCCCTGGCCAGTGCCTGTCCTGGTGGGGACACCGAGAGGCTGTGCCCCTGTCCGTGGCAGGACTGAGCTTTAGGCCGTACCCTGGGTGGGCACCCGACCCCTTTCTGTCTCTAATATTTAATTTTACTGCCAAGGCGCCGGGCCGATCCATCTGGGAAGAGATGTTTCCTTGAGTAGCCAGGTACGATTTTTATGCCACAGCTAGTTCTCAAATCAAGTTCCACAAGCCCATTGTTCACCACCCTGTAATAATGGTCTCCACATTAAAGACAAAAAGCCTCCGTTGCATTTTTACTCACATTTTCTACTGTTTTTAAGATTGTAATATAGATTTGATTATTTCTTCATTGACAATAAAAGCAGAAAGAGTTGTTCCTGCCTTGTGTGAGTTATTGCAGGGAGCCAGCAGCCAGCACTGGCCTTGTGGGATGAAAATTGGGGTGTAGGGCCCAGGCACCTCACTGGGGACAGGTCCCAGCACCCCACAGAGGCACCCAGGGGTGCCCTCGACCGTGCAGCACAAACTCCTGGCATGCCACCCAGCACCCGGCACGCCACAAGGACTCGGGAGGGCTTGGGGACACAAACAGTGGTGGCAGCCTGGCAGGGGTTTTATTTTTTTATTTTTGTTTAAATATTTGTTGCCAGACTTGGTATAGGAGCAAACGTCTTCACAGCACCACGAGCCATCTACAATTCAGAATAGGAAGAATAAAGACGAGTAGAGGTGAAATCTAAGCACAGAAGAGCAGGGAGCAGCACCAAGATGCAGAGCTGGACAGATGGGATACAATACAGAGTCCATAACTTAATCATAAAAAATATATATATGTATATATCCATCATGTAGAACTTTATGGATTTTTTTTTTTAGATACATATTTTTTTTTTCTTTTCAACAGATATTTTCAGGCGTGTGATTTATTTATTTTTTTAAATTATTTTTAAAGTCTTTTTTTTTGTGTGTTTTGTTGGGTTTTTTTTTTTTTTCCAAAAGAAATTTCAAAGTTGTGCCAAACACATCTGGATCAGCGACCACAACGGGAGAGACGGGGGAGATGGGGCAGGGAGGGAGAGGGAAAGAGAGAGAGACCACTCCACGTCTGGAGAAAAGAAAGGAACAGCAACACTTCTGTTTGGAAACCACAAGCAAAAAATGCATTCATCAGGACCCAAGCGACTGAACCAGACTCCAACTCCAGTTTGTACAGAAATATACAGCGGTGCATCCCGCAGGACGCAGCCGGCACACGCACCCCGCGTGCACACCCACGCACACCCACACGCACCCAGAGACCGACAGCTGAAGCGATAAAAAGGAACGAAACCAAACCCTGAAGACACTCCAAAAGAAATGAAACACCTCCAGTGTAAGAATTAACAAAAACCTCCATAAAACAAGGCACATCCTTTGAGTTCGTAACGGTGGAAACAGAAAGACGCGACACTGAATCCCAACAGAAAACCCGACCAGAACCGCTCGCACGTACCTTCCACCCAGAGAAAAGGTAAATATTGTGCTACTCTTAGAATGAGTTTGCCACAAGACACACAGCTTAGTATAATCTAATAGTTTTTCTCAAGCTAAAATCCAGTTTTCTCTTGATTTCTTTTAAACTGCTTTATATATAATTGCTAATATTTTTAAATCTTTTAAATATATATTTGTTAAAGTTTATTTCTTTTTATTATTTTGGGGTTGGGGGAAATCTGCTTTATATCTTTTTTTATTTTTTTTTTTTTTTTTTTTTCCCCCCTCCAATAAATTAATACTTTTTAATAGCTTATCACCGTCCTGTCCCCGGGCGGGGAGGGGCCGGGCAGGGGCACGTCCCGCTGCCCCCAGGGCCACCGCCAGCCTTGCCCGCCCCCGCCAAACGCCGACCGAGAAAGAAAACGAAGTTTAAAAATCAAAATTAAAAACAGAGCAAAGAAACCCAAGTGCATTTGCCCGCCCGGCCCCGCCACCAGCAAACGCCATGGGTGACACGCGGCTGGCGGAGCCACCGCGCCGGGCAGGGCTTGTGCTACATTCGGGTCGCGGGGACCCGCGGCGCCAGGGCTGGCAGGGCA
>VYXD01002383.1:40724-52129 GCA_013397195.1 Hylia prasina
TGCTCCCCGCAGAGCCATCCCGGGGAGCGGGGCTGCAGGCAGGGCTGGGCTGGGGCCGCAGCACCAGCACCCCCCAGCACGGCTGGCTGAGCCGTAACACAGCACCTGCGCCCCTCACTGCTGCCCCACCGCAGCCAACGAGGGCTGCAGGACCCACAGCCTGGCTGACACTGCTGTGGGCCAGCTGCAGCCAACGAGGGCTGCAGGACCCACAGCCTGGCTGGCACTGCTGTGGGCCAGCTGCAGCCAACGCGGGCCGCAGGACCCACAGCCTGGCTGGCACTGCTGTGGGCCAGCTGCAGCCCAGGAGCCACGGGACACAGCCCAGGAGCTGTGGAGCACGGCCCAGGAGACGTGGATGGCATCTCTGCTACTGGCACACCACCCATACCTGCAGGGTGGCTCTGCCCCTGCCTGTCCAGCACCTGGCACCTCCAGGGCCACTGTGGATTGCCCGGCAGCCACTTGTGCTGCCAATCCCTTGAGATGCTGCTGTTCAAGTGCCACCGTTCACTGCCCATGTCCCCATGGTGTGGCTGCCCCCAGGATCCATGTGTGGATGTGGGGCTTTTCAACGCTGCCTGCAGAGGTACCAGCTCCATTGGGACACTGCTGGCAGAGGGCACAGCCCAGGGACATCCTGAGGGGCTGCACACCCCACCAGGAGCCTAAAGGCGATGAGGATGGGGGTGGGGACAGGCAACCACAGGGCAGGGGAGCAGGGGCCGATCCCTGAGATGGCCCCTGGCTGGGAAGATGATCTCTGTGTGGGAGCATCATCTCCCTGGCACTGGTGCCCAGCCCCTGCACAGACCCTGAGCACCAGCTCCTGCAACCCCACTGCTGTGCCTGTCCCCCCAAACCACAGTGACACCCCTGGGTCTCCTCATGCACCAATGGCACCTCAAAGGCCTCCCCCAGCCCAAGGGCAGCCGGGGCTGGCCCTTGAACACCCCAGGGCTGCCAGCACCAACCCCCAAGACAGCACATGGGCTCCCACCCCACAGACACGACGGGAACACGGACCCTGCACACTCAGTGGGAACACCGGTCCCACAGGCACAACGAGTTCACTGACCCCACACACTCGAAGGCACCGTCCCCATGCAGGGACACCAACCCCACATGCACGAGGGGTTTGTCTTCACCGCTGCAGCCCCCGACACCCTGGTCCCCACCGCACCAAGAGGGGGCTCCCCGGGGCTGGGGGTGCAGGGGGGGTTATTTGCCTGTTCGTTTGCTTATGGCCTCCACCAGGCTGGAGGGGAAGTAGCCCACGCGGTCGTTGCCGGTGCGGTTGTCGTGGATGCAGCCCTTCCAGCGCCCGTCCGCGTGCTGCTCCAGCACCTGCGGGAGGGGCCGGGTCAGGGGCCGGGCCAGGGGCCGGCACCGACACCGGGCCGTCCCCGGCCCCCCCCCGGCTGCACTCACGGTGATGACATCCCCGGCTTTCACGTTGAGGCTGGTCAGGTCGTAGTTGTTGCAGTAGTCCTTGACGGCGCGGACCTGCAGGGCTGCAGAGGCGTCTGCGGGACAGAGCGGGAGTGTCACCAGCTGCTGACCCCACCCACGGGGGTTGGCACCCCCAGCCCGGTGCCCCTCGTGCCAGCGCGGCCGCTCTGCGCCCTCCAACCCCTACCCCGCAGCATCTGCTTGATCTCCTTGCTGGCCTGGCTGGTGGTGAACTGGTTGACGATGTCCAGAGCCGTCTGGTTGTAGGTGTTCCTGACGTGGGCGTTGATCCCGCTCTGCAATGGCACCGAGAGGGATTGGGAGGAGGCTGGTCCCCACCCTGCCACCCCTGGGACTCCCTAGGCCACCAGGAGACCAGCAGCTCTCAGACCTTCGTGTGTACCCTCCTTGTGACCCTCACCCCTTGGTGTATCCCCTCCAGGACCCTCAGCTCTGCTCCCTGGGAGAGCTGCCCAAGCTGCTCTGAGCCCCCAGCCGTGGGGTCACCCCCTTCCCACAGCCCCTGGCTGGGTTGGGGGTGCCTGGGGGCATCTGGGTGTGCCGGGGTGGGGGCTCTTACATCCAGCAGCAGCCGCACCACGTCCGTTTTGCCGCAGAGAGCGGCCTCGTGCAGCGCCGTGCCCGCCTTGGTCTGCCGGTTGATGTCGATGCCAGCCTGCAGCAGGAGCCTGTGGGGGGACAGCGGGGTCAGCGGGGCCCGGGGGGGCACCGGCGCTGCCCCCCTCCCCACGGCACCCACCGGATGATGTCGATGTGGCCGTTCTTGGCGGCGAGGTGCAGGGGGCTGGTGCCGTTGGGGTCGGTGGTGTCCCCCGGTTTGGGCTCCAGCAGCGCCGCGCACATGTTGCTGTTCAGGAGCAGTTGGACCACCTGGCTCAGCAAACACAGACGGAGCAGGGCTGCAAGGGCGGCTCGGCCCCACCTCCCCTCCTGCAGGCAGCCGGGGCTCCCCTGCAGTGGTGGCACGGCACGTCCCCAGTGCTGGCCGTCCCTGCGCCCCTCCAGCTGCTCCAGCACCCCCTGTCCCCTCCCAGCGCCCCTGTCCCCTCCCAGCCCTGCAAGGACTTACCCCGACCCGGCCAAACTCGCATGCCAGGTCCAGGGGCGTCTTCCCCGAGTTGTCCATGATGCAGGGGTTGGACTGGTGCTGCAGGAGCATCTCCGACTGCGGACAGGCAAGACCCCGACCCGGTGAGGGCAGGGCTGGAGGGGTGGCACCACCCTCCCCCAGCCCCGTGCCTCTCCGTACCACGTCGTAGTGTCCGTGCTGCGCCGCCAGGTGCAGGGGGATCTGGCCCTCATCCGAAGGGATGTTCACAGAGGAGCCTGCCTTCAGCACCATTTTCATGGGCTCCTTCTTGCCCTGCCAGGCCGCGTAGTGCAGGGGCCGCATGCCTGCAGGGGCAAGGAGCCGTGAGCCTTCCAACGCGGCAGGCAGAGCCTGCGGGGGCACGGGGCACGGCCAGGACCCGGGACTCGCCTTTGTTGTCCTTGATGTCCACGGCAGCCTGTGCCTCCAGCAGCAGCGAGATGAGCTCCGTGTTGCCGTTAAGCGCCGCATGGTGCAGAGCTGAGAACCTGGGGACCGGGCTGGTGTCAGGGGCCACAGGCTTGTCCCATCCACAGCCCTGCCAACCCCTGCCCGGTGCCATGGCCCTAAACCTGCACCTCTGCAGCGCCCCGGGGCACCTGCTCTGCCCTCCACGTGCTCATGCCACCCCCACACCCGTCTGTGGGCTTATGGGGCAAGAGCTGCTGCAAGCCTGGGAATGCTGAGACCCCACCGGGCTGGAGGTGGTGGCAGGGCAGGCACAGGGGGTCCCTCGGAGGATGGGAGTGCAGAGGAGCCCCCTCCCCACTGACCCACTTCCCGCAGCCTGGCCCCAGCAGCGCGGCCACAAGCACAGATGGCAGCGCTGCCCCTGCCCTGTGTCGGGCCCGGCTGTGGGGTGGGGAAAGCCCCCGGCCCCGCACCCGCTCTGCTCTGGCAGCTCCCGGAGCTGGAGGCTCCCGCCTGGGAAGCAGGCCAGGAGCTGACCTACTTGTGCTCCCGGCAGCAGCATCCTCCGTGCGACTGCGCTGGCACCCAGCGTGCCGCTGCTCCGCGCCCTGGCCACGCACAGAGTGCCCGTCCCATCCCCGGGGCCGCCCCGCTGTCACCGGAGCTTGGGAACGGCCTGCGGAGCCCCCGGGACACGCTGGCCTCTGAGGCTGCCCGGTGCCCGAGGGGCAGGCGTGGGGGAACAATGCCCCTGGCCCTCATCCCCAGGCCCCGGCCGGGGAGCGGGACGCGTCCCCGTGGGGAGAGGGCTGCAGCCGCCGCCGCGATGCCCAGGGAGCCGCCGCCTGCCATCCCCGCCGGGAGCGGCGATGTGAGCAGACAGCCGGCACAGGAGGCTGATCCCCAACGTCTGCCTGGGAAATGTCAACATTTTCCGCTCCAGCGCCCCGCTCAAATCCGCTCAAGATGGTGCAAATCGCAGCCTTCCCCGGGGCTGCCTCGGGGCCTTCCCTCGGGCACCTCCTGGCCCAGCCGGCCACCTCTGCCAGGGGCAGGGCACCGGCCTCGGGGCCGGCGCGGGGACACCAGCGCGGTGCTCGCCCGCGGCACACCCAGCCCAGCGCTGCTGGGGCGGGGAAACTGAGGCACGGGGCTGGCTGAGCTCACGCAGAGCTCAGCACACCCAGGCTGCAGCCTGCGGCTGCCCTGTGCCTCCCCGGGGAATTCTTTCCAGGAGCAGCGCTGGAGGCTGGAGGCTGCTCCTGTTTTGCAGCCTCTGAGCCTTTCCAGGAGCAGGATATGAGCGGGGCCCTGCCTGCAGCTCCCCAGCCCTGCCGTGACCTGCAGGCTCTGCGGAGCACCAGGTGGCCCCTGGGGTGATGCCCCCCTGCACCCAGCACAGCCATGAGCTGGCAGGTACCAGGGGACACCTCTGCCACCACCCTGGTGATGAGGATGAGGAGGGACCCGGGCTGCTGTGGCATTACCTCCCCAGGGCATGGCCCCCCGTTCCTGACCAACTGCTGCTCCCTCTGGCACTTCCCTGGCCACGGCAGAGCCATCCCCAGGGAACAAGTGGCATCGTGCTGCTGCCCTGCTCATGCTCAGGGGCTGGGGGGAGCCGGGGGCAGCTGCTGCCCAGCCCCACCGTGGCAGCCCCGTCCTGCGCGGGCCCCGGCTCATTAGTGTGATTAACGGGGGGATCTGCGGCCCCTTTGTGCTGCTCCCGCCCCTTGGATGTGGCTGCGGAGCGTCCCGCCGGTGCCTGGCGGGGTCGCGGCTCTCCCGCCCGGCCGATCCCCGCACAGCTCCCGCGGAGCCTCGCAGGGCTGGGAATCGTGCGGTGAGACGTGGGGCGCAGCCAGCCCTGCCTCTGCCTCCTCTGGTGCTCGTGGCTGCTCCAGGCCAGGGCTCGGCCACGTGGGCTAATGGGGGCCAGAGCCCCGGCACTGGAGCTGGGAGCTCAGAGAGCCTGGCATTCCCACACAGACACACGAGGCTCCCAGAGCACGTCCACTCCCCGCTCACAGCACCCATGGCACGCACCCCACAGCACCCACACCCGGGCCTGGGGCTCCCACTCACCCGTCGGTGTCTTGGAAGTTGACATTGACTTTCTTCGCCGATCCCAGGAGCTCTGGAAGGGAGGGAAGGGGGCAGGATGTTAGAGGAGGTGGCCGGTGCAGGGACACGGGCCACACCAGGGAGGTGACGTGGTGGCAGCTCCAGGTTTCTCTACATACCAAGGCTGGGACTCCCTGCAGCTCCACAGGTGCTGCGTGAGGCTGCCTGAGCCTGCAGGCAGGAGGCTCAGGGTGGGGGTCCCTGCTGAAGCTGGCAGAGCCCGGGGGCTCCTCCTGGCACCAGGCTCTGCCCATTCTCCCCTGGCTTGCCTGGGGTTACCCCCGGCTCCTCCGGAATGGCCCCGTGGAGCCCCGGCCGGGCAGAGCTCAGCACGTTCCCCTGCACCCCCAGCCCCCCCAGCACTGCCCTCCCCACGCTTCTGGGAAATTAAACCGCGCCGGGGCAATCCAATTAGCAGCACGAGGAAGGATGGAGCCAGATTTACATAAGATTTACCCAAAAAATGCCACTCAGGCTTTCCAGTGAGCTGCTCTTCCCACAGCGGGAGCTGGAGCAGGAGGAGAAGAGGAGGGTGGGAGCAGCGGGCAGAGCCCTGGGTGAGGCACCCACACAGCAGCCCCTGAGCCCAACACAGCGAGCACAGCTCCAGCCCGGCCATGAGTCCCTGGGAGAGGACCCAAAGGCTTTGTGGCCTGGCAGGGAGAATGGGCAGACAAAGTCACTCGAAGCCAGGGACGAGCTCTTATTGGGAGAAACCGGCTGGAAGGGGCTACTTCAGGCAGGGAAGGGGAATGTGGGGCCAGGGAGGCACTCCCTGTGTGCCTGAGCCATGGCCTTGCTCTTCCCCCTCTACCATGTCCCTTTGTCAGTGTCCCTGTGTTTATTGAATTATTGGACACAAGGGCTGTGCATGGACAAACAGGGCTCAGCGGGCACCAGCAGCAGGAAGGGTGGCTTTGTCCAGCCCTGACCGTCAAGCCTGGTCAGGGAGTGGTGCCAGGACAGAGGCTCTGGCACCCAGTGCTGGCTCCCTCCTGCACTCCAGGGCTGCCTGTCTGTCCGAGCTGCAGGACATTTGCTGATGCTGACACAGCCCGGTGTGACAGGTGACAACTGCAGAGGGTGGGTTCTCCTGGCCACAGCAACCACCCTCCTGTCACCGGGTCCCCAGGCTCTCCTCCCAGATGTGGTGCCTCAGGTGGGATGAGAAGGGGCACTGCAGGGTGCCCGGGGAGGGATGGGGACACCACGGGGTCCCCAGGGTGTAGGGAGGGACAGGAACTCCACAGAAGCCCCCCAGTCCCACCTCTGCCATAGCATCCCATGCTCCCCGGGGAAGAACTGGACATTCCTGGCGGGCAGAGCCCCTGTGACACTGGGACTGACCCAGTCCCCGCCAGCCCCGTGCAGCCGCCAGCGTCCCCAACAAAGGTGCCATTCAGCTCCGGTGGAGAGGAGCCCAGCGCCGCTTCCGCTGCCGCCCCGCGCCAAGAACCGGCTCCCAGGAGAAGGGGCCGAGCTGCCCCCAGGGATGCAAAGGGCCAGCAGACAAAAGGAGCCGGTGGGCGCAGGAGCGGCACCGTGCCCGGCACTGGCTCCAGCCTCCGGCCCCGAGACGGGCCCCGCTCCGGCTGAGGGGTCCCTGCAGATGGAGGCCGTTCTCAGCAGGTCTGCAGAGCCCGGCCTTTCCCACGGGCTGATCCCAGCCAGGGCCTGGGATGGGGCAATGCCCGGGAATCTGGGTGCAGTGGTGATGCCGTTGGCGATCCCCAGGCACGTGTCACCCTCGGCGTCACCAAACCACCATCACCCCAACACACCATAGCGGCAAATTTTTCCTCCCTGCACCTGCAGGAGAGGCTGCGGCTGCCAGAATCTGTTTAGCACTTCCATCACTGCCCGTGCCAAGTGCTTAGTCAGTGACTTCCAGCCATGCAGTGGTTTGACTTTCCTTAAAGCTCTGGAAGTGGTCGTCAGCGTGCCGAAGGCAGCTGGAGCATGGAGCCCAGCTGGGGTCTCAGAATAAGCCCAGTTCCCAGAGCAAGAGAGGAGGATGGGTGCCCTGGTCACCAGGTCCACAGTGGGATTTGCAGCCTGTCTGGGGGCAACAAGAGCCAGGAAAGCTCATTAATGGCTGGGAAGTACAAGGAAAACTCTTCCACTAATGAGGGAGAGAGAAGGGAGCTGAGTGCTTCCAATTAAAAATATCGGCTACAAAAGGAGACGGGCACGGTGGGGAGGAGAGCAGAGCTCCTTCATTGCCACGCTGCCAGCGGGCACCCAGTGTGTTCCTGGCTGTCCTGTCTGCTGGGATCACTGGAGGGGTGGCAGGGACCGCTGAGCACCTGCAGTCACCGTCCTGCCCTCTCTGTGCAGAATCAGGTGCCACCAGGAAGGTGCTGTTGCAGGGGTGGCACATCTTTGCTCAGACAACCTGAGCCCCAACGCCATCCTTGGGACACCCCAGTGGTTGTGCCATGTGGGATCACAGGGCTCCCCTGGCTCTCCACGGCTCTCAGAGCAGTTTTCACCTCACAAACACCCTGGGGTAGGACCACGGGAAAGGGGGGCACACACAGGGCCTGGCACCACCGGCTCCGGCTGTCACCTGTGGCTGCGGCGTGCGCCGGGAGCCGCAGCGTCTGCCACCGACACCAGCCATAAACAGCGTCTGCCAGAGTAAACACCGCCGCGGGGAGCGGCCCTGCCGCGACTCCCAGCGATGCCTTCGCTCCAACACGGGGATTGCAGGAGCTGAATGCATGCTTGGATTGAGCCTGGCGCTCCGCGTGCAGCAGCTCCTCGCCGGCCCCGAGCAGCCACGGCCCCGGCGGGCACCGCGGCGCGGGCCACGCACGAGCCGCTGGCACGTGCAGGGCCTGTGCACGGGGCACCCGCTCTGCCCCACCCCAGGGTCCTGCCACGCGTCCTCTTGGCTCCTGGCTCCGTGCCTGGCAGCTGCTTTGGGCATCCCGGGGCGCGCCATGAGGAGACCCCCGTGCCCAACCACGGCTCTGGGCACTGCGAGGCACGGCCACGTGCCCAAGCAGGAATCCCAGTACGTGCCATGGGGAGACGGCTGTGCCCAGTCGCTGCTCCAGCTATCCCAGGACACACGGTGTGGACATTCCTGTGCCCAGGTGGCCATGTGGGATCAGTCACAGGTGAATGCCACGATGAGACCCTGGTGGCCAAGCGCAGCTCTGGGCACCCCAATGCAGGTTGCAGCAGAACCCCCGTGCCCAGCTGCCCCATCCCTTCCCTGCACACGTGTCCAAGGCCACGGCCCCACACAGAGGGGCTCCTCAGGGGGCTCCTCTCCCTTCCCAGCAGCCCCTCACGTGCTCATGTGCCAGCCCCTGCGTCTGCAGCCAGCGCAGCGCCAGCAGCAATCAATGCCCGGCCGGGGCGCAGGGGCTCCTGGCCAAGCCCCCGCTGACGAAGCACATCCTCACCCACTCCCCCCGGCAGGGAGCAGGCGGCTGCTCCAAGCAGATGGCTCCAGCCTCCGCTAAATCAACATCTACTTAATGAGGGGAAAGCATTGCTGCCCCCTCCTCAGCATGCTGGCAGCAGATGAGCCAGGAGAACCCCCCCAAATCCTCCTCTCCATCCCTCACATCACCCCTCTGCAGTGATCCCACTCCCCTCCAGCCCCATCCCTGCTACTTCCCCACTCCCCAGCTCATGTGGGCAGCCGGACCCCCACGTGTGCCCCCCCCAAATGCAACAGGACCCCACAAGCAGCGAATATCCACAGGGGAGACATTCAAGGCAAGCGCCTGTTTCAGAGACGGGGGGAGGATCCTGCAGCGGCATCGCTGGGAGCTGCCGGATAAAGGAAGCATCCAAAATAGCTGCTCTTAATTATATCCCTGCTAACGAGAGCCATGCAAACAACGGGCACTGCACGAGGAGCCCTGGCATGGGGGTGTCCTATTCCCCCCTGCGAGGATGGGGTCCCCACCAGCAGCATGTGCCATCGTGGGGACCCCACTGAGGCAGCCACAGCAGCCCTGGCTGGGTCTGATGATGACAGTGACATCGGGGAGCTGGTCCTGACAGGGAAAATCTTGTACTCCTGCAGCCAAGGTCGTGTCAGGCGCTGAGGCCGGCGCGATGTTCAGATGCTAATGAAGCCGTTATCATCTTCCGATCGATCTGGACTGTATAAATAATGCACCGGGAAGCTCGTTGTACAGGGAAAGGGATTGCCTGGGGCTAAGGGGTGGCTTCGATGGGATGGAGCCGTTGTGGAGCTGAGCATGGCACAGGTGGGTAACTACTGCCCACCACAGCTGGACATACACCTCTCACCACAGCTGGACCTCCCAGTGTCCACCACAGCTGGAGAACAACTGCCCATCGCTACTGGACACCCCGGTGCCCATCAGAGCTGCACAGCCACAGCTGTGTGTCCTGCTGCCCATCACCAGCCATTCCCCAAATCCCAAGGCACTTCTGGGGGATGCGCCCAGCATACGTACAGGCACTCCAGGTGCCCATCCCTGGCACAGCCTTCTCCAGGGAGAGGTGAAATCCGCACTGGAGGCCGGCTGGGCTCTGGCAGCCTGAGTCACCGCGCAGAGCTGTCCCCTGGGGCTGCAGGAAGCAGCTTAAATGCAGCTTTCAAGAGGCAGCAGGGACTCCACTGTGATGCCTTTATTTTTACAGAAAGGAAAGTTTTCAGTCCCATGGGATGGCGCGGGGCTGACCCTGTGGGCTGCCAGGGCAGGCGGGGACACGGGTGTACCCAGGGCAGAGCCGACCCACCAGGGCTGGAGGTGCCCAGGGGCCCCAGCACCCAGCAGCAGCCACTGTGGAGATCCCCATTCTCCCCCAAGTCATATCCTCACCTGACCTTTGCCGTGCAGTACCGTGGAGCCAGGCCAAGCCACGCTGCATCAGCCGGGCCCCTTTGGGGCAGTCCCAGCCCCCGAGGAGCACACGGGGCTCTGCTGAGCAGGGGCTCCCTGGTGCCTCGGCCCGGAGCACCCAGGAATGCGGGGAAGAGGCAGCAGGGACGGGCAGGAGCTTGCGGAGCGCAGGGATGTGCTGCCTCTGCCCCACGGGTGGGACACGGGGTGTTGTGCTCAGCTCCGTGGGACAGCCCCGAGTGTCACAGCTGCCCGCCGTGCCCGGTGCCAGCCGCACGCCCACACTCGTCTCCGTGGAAATGAATGTTAGTGTCGCTTACAGGGAGCCCTAATTGCCAGCCTGTGGCAAACAGGTAATTTTCAGTAATCACCCTGGCTGGAAGGAGCCACTGCTGGCACAGCAAGGTTGGCACGGCATGGCAGGGCAGGGACAGGCTGCTCAGGGCCACTGTCACCTGTGTCTGCCTGTCCATCCATCCCAGCAGGGCTGGCACTGCTCCTCCTTGGGACACGGGAGCAGAGAGAGGTGGACACACTACTCACCTCCACCCTGGGGCAGACACCATCCTGCCCTGCCCCATCCTCATCCTCCCCAGCTTCTTGCCCTCCTCACCCTCTCCGTGGGGCCATCCGTGGGAGGATGGACCCTGTCCACGCTGTCTGCAGGGCGGGACCGGGAGCTTTGTGCATCTTAAAGCATCATTAACCAAGACACGGCGGTGATCACTGGCCTCCCATGAACCCGGCACGGTGCCGCAGCTCTGGGGAGTGGTGGGAGCTCCTGGAGTGCCCTGAGCATGTGCACACTGTGTGCAGGCAGCCCAGATCAGCTCCAGGTGTGCCCTGAGTGTGTGCACACATGTGCACATCTGTGTGCAGGCAGCCCAGATCCATCAGAGACACCGGGAGCTGCTGCAGCGCCGGCTCTGAGCTCCCAGCCACACTCGGCCAAACAGACCCCGGGCTCTACTGCAAAAATGCCTTCGGAGCCATCGTTTGTCCTCCTCCACGGCCGGTGCACCGTGCCCACCTTCTGCTCCATGGCATGGAGGGGCAGGACGGGCACAGGCACGGCAGCTCAGCGGCGTGCCAGCGCCCGCCGGGGCGGGTGGACAGCGGGGATGAGCAGCCAGGCGATGCCGTGCATCATCCGGGAGCACAGGGAGAGCGGCCCGAGGCCTCACCCCGCTCCCGGCGGGCTGGCAGCGCTGCAGGGGAGGCGCGGGGCTTGCAGGACCCGTCCCAGCGTCCCCAGTGTCCCCGGTGTCCCCGGTGTCCCCAGCACGGCGGGCACAGCAAGGGGGCCGGCAGGGGCGGCGCGGGGCCGGGCAGGGCCGAGGCTCAGGCAGGCGCTGAGCGCACACACGGAGCGGGGCTGCTGCGGAGCTGCAGGGCTGCGAGGAGCGCGCTGCCGTAAACAGCCCAGCTGCAATGCAGGAGCCGGGCGGCCGCCGCTTTGTCTCTGCTCC
>VYXD01002386.1:7008-18625 GCA_013397195.1 Hylia prasina
CCGGCTCCCCCCGCTCCGCGTCGCCCCCGCGCCAGGTCCCGCGGCCGCAGATCCCGAGCGGGAGAGGGAAGCGGCACCACAAAATGGCGGCCGCCACCAGACGCTCAGGAAGCCGCGCTCTGCGCAGGCGCCGCCCCGCGCGCTCCCGGACCCGCTTCTTCTTCCAGGCCCCGCGGGGCGCGATGGGGATCGTAGGCATTGTCGGGCGCGGCGCGGCGGGGCCCCGCAGGCTGCTGGGAGTTGTAGTCCGCCTGACCACGCACAGGACGGCGGCACCGTGGAAAGGAAACTACAGCTCCCGGCATGCCCGGCGGCAGTGGCGCCGCGGGGGCGCGCCCGGGCGGCCGCGATTGGCCGCCGGCAGCCCGGGAAGATTCGCTTCGTCCCGGTCCCGATCCCAATCCCGGCCCTAATCCCAGCCCCGGCCCCACGGAGCGGGACGGGGCTGCCAAGACTGCGCTGGAGCGCCGTGTCACCGTCTGGGGAGGACAAATGCCGCGACCCGCTGTGCCCCGAAGCTCATCCCGGCCATTCCACATGGCCTGCGCCGGGCGGGAGCGGCTGGGTTACCCTGGGATGTCACTGTGGGCAGCGTCAGCCCCTCTGGATGCGGCTTGGAGCGAGCTGGCCGAGTGGAAGCTGCCCCTGCGTGTGGCAGGTGGTTTTTTAAGGTCCCTTCCAGCCCAAACCGCTCCGACCCCGTGATTCCCAAGAATTCGGATTTCATGTGCCACATACGTGTGTAGGTACCACCGCAGCCTGGCTGTGCATAAACACCGTGTCAGTTCACTGGGAAGGTTAAGAGACGTGTGATGCTTAGGGAGCCCACCGAGAGAAGCCAAGTTAGGAATTGTCAGTGGGGAAATGCATCAGGATAGCTCTGCGCAGGCAGAGGACGAGCATCCTCACAGAATAATCATAGCACTCTCAGTCTGGAAAAAAAATCAGTTTATGCACATTGTGTTGGTTTAGCTATATTTAATTTAATTCGCTATATTTATTTATTTAGCTATATTTAATTTAATTCGCCAATCCAGCCATCAATCTCAAAGCCAGCCACCGTGCACCATCCGTGCTAAACCAACACACACATCTTGAATATTCAAGTACTCTTAGATACCCCCTTCCCCCTCTTCCAAAACAGTAATATCACAGAGAAAACTGCTTATATAGTTATCAAACTTGATATTTTCGTGCCTGCTGCTCTCACAGTAGTGTTTTCCTCTCTTTAATTTAAACATGCAAGACTGTTGCCAGGCACACATTTCTGGTATTAGTTGTTCCAGCACATGGATGCAGAGAGGTGTCTTAAATAACTCTTCAAATTAAAAACAGTGGTTTGAATATGTAAGGAATTAATGGGGTACTGTAAGCATGGATTTTGAATAGACAGAGATCTGCAGGAAAGGAACCTCCGTGTCCAGCGTGGATCAAAGACTTTTCTGCTTATTTCACACGTTTGGTCTACAGGCAGTAAATCCCAGGAATTCTCTGAGTGTTGTGACATTTTCCAGTGCCTGCAGCTCCAGGAGATGATGCAGCAGGACTGGTGAGGTGCTGTGAGACAGAATGTTGTTGCACCCAGTCCTGACCTGCATTAGTACGTGCAGCATCAGTATGTGCTGCCTGGATTGCCAAATCCCTGGCAATGTGGTTTTGTCTAATGAAGCAATAAAAAAAAAAATAAACTAAGGTTTGTTTCAGTTTCAGAGATACTCAAGTGTAAAAAGTGGGTATAAATTTAATTATAGCAACATCCAGGAAGTGAAGGCCCTTATAAAGCAATTAGACATTGACTGAGTGTGAACTGAGGGTGAAGTTTTTCTACTGGGTTTAACATTTGGAGTATTCAGAGTGTTGGATAGCACTGATCCCAGGAGAAATTCTCGGGGAAAAAACTCCACTGTGCAACTATGTTTTCCCATTAACAAGCACCTCTTTTGAGATTTGTTAACGGGGGGATCAGACCCAACCAACATGAGTTTAGGAAAAGGAAAAACCTGCTTGACCAACCTGAACTCCTTCTGTGAGAGGGAGACCCACCTAGTGGATGAGGAAAGGCTGTGGATGTGCCTATCTGGATTTTAGTATAAAGAGTTTAACACCATTTCCCACAGCATCCTCCTGGAGAAACTGGCTGGCCATGGCTTGGGCAGGGGCTCTGTTTGGTGGGTAAAAATCTGGCTGGACAGCTGAGCCCAGAGAGTTGCCCAGATGCTACAACAACATCACAGTTTTCACTGAGTATTGACTCTAGCAAAGGGATTGTTTTGGACCTGCCTCTTGGTTTATCTCTTTGTCAGAGCAGCTTATCTGCTGGAAATTGTTAGCTCGCACACCTTATTCTTAATTCCAAGTCTGGCAGCTCTGCTGTGGCACTGAAATCTTGCAGAGATGGTTTGCTGACTGGTCTTCACCTCAGCTCTACAACCAAAGCACTTCTATTTTTTTTTTTTTTTCTCCCTACAGAACCCACATTTTCCAGATCTATGAAGAAAACCAAGACACAAGAAAGGTTTGAGTTCTTAATCATCACCTCAGGATACTGTAGGTCCACCTGGGAGGTGGCACAAGCTGCCCTAGGAGGGCAATGTGGAATTAGGACTAGGGATGCCCTGGGAGGCAGAAGCCAGTGCTGCTTTCCCAGAAGGGAGGAGGAAGGTGTGGGGCAGGAGGGGAGGAATCTGGGAGAGCATCTTTGAGGAGCTGCTCTCACCCAGCACGACACAGATATAAGACGTGGAACAGTGAGGTCAGAGCCCTGATGGGAAGCAGGCAGAAGGAAACTAGATTTAAATACAATCTTTTCTTGCTCTTCATCATCTTTACTTCAGTAGCAAGAGGGTAATTCTTGATATCCAGCCTCTTTTAAATCTAATTACTTTGATTTTTTTTTTCTTTACAGATCAAATTATCCTTTTGAAGAACAGCAGGTATGGTAAGACCTAAAATAACTCTTCAAATATGGACACTTTCAGATGTGTAACATGAAATACCTGGGGCAAAATTTGGAGGTCTCCTCACAACTGCTACCCAGCCCTTGGTCAGACCAGTCAGATTCCTGTGAGCTAACTGGGAAGTAGCACAGAATTATGGAATACAACCAGCCTGAGCTTAAACCATGTCCTGAAAACATGCTTTCCACTCCTGACCTTGCTTTCTTCTGTTATTTATTTTGTATGTTTATTCTCCCCCCAAAACCTAATGCTTCATCTAAATGGAATGTATTTAGTTTTACCTGATTTAGCTGGAAGGTTGGCATTTACAAGGAGAGAGGGCTAGTGGTCTGAGCTATTTGAATTTTGCAATACAGACACAGCCAGAGCTCTTCCCTCACAGCAAACAGGTAGGAAACCAGACCTAGGTCAGGATGGGAGCTGAGCAAAGTAAACTAATTACATAATAATTCATAAGTAAACAGAAAAGGAATTATCAAATAACTAAAACTTCTAAAAATGAGAAAACATGAAGAAGGATCAGTTTCCTGTGTCAAAATACTCTTTTATTTTGATATCAGTTAAGTTTTGCTAAGAGAAAGAAATCTTACCTGTAGGTAAAAATCAGAAGAGTCCTTTCTCTTTTTTCATAGTTCATCAAGCTTGTCAACTCTTCCAAAAATCTGGTGGTAATAACTGACAGCAACCAAAACAAAAACCAAGAAAAAGCAAATTTCATTACAGCTTTATGTTTCAGGGGAATTTCCTTAAGATTTCACCTAATTCCTCTGAGCTGCAAGTTTCTCATGTGGAAGTACAACTTAATCAGGAAGCATCTAGAGCCTTTACACATGGAAAGGTCATTCCACCAAAA
The DNA here is from genome assembly GCA_013397195.1 of Hylia prasina. Taxonomy (NCBI): domain Eukaryota; kingdom Metazoa; phylum Chordata; class Aves; order Passeriformes; family Sylviidae; genus Hylia; species Hylia prasina. Next base: position 10,819 of record VYXD01002386.1, read on the forward strand.
ATAAACATAAAGACGCTGCCAGTCTTCTGGAAGTTTAGTTCAAATGCCATCCAGAATTTGTCATCTGTCAGCTTCTTGTTTGCAGCAAGGAAAGACACGTATTCTAAAATACAAGAAAACTTTCTGTTATGTCACACTGCTCCTATTTGATCATAGTGTGAGCTCTGAAAAAGTGTTGGATGGGATCCCAGAGAGCCAACAGCAGCAAAATGTGCCTGGCAAAATCAGGGAGTTAAATACACAAACCAACTGATGTAGTGTTGCTTTCCTGAGGTTCACAAAAAGAAACTTTGAAGGCTGTACCACCTCTGTCTTAACTGGAGCTGCTTCAAAAAGCCAGCAGTTTCACAGCATCTTTATTTCTCTTGTGAAACTGAAGAAAAATATTCCAAGAGAACGTGACTCCCTGGACATCTTAACAGGAGACATCTGCTTATCACAATTACCCCAAACTTGAATTCTTGCAGCTCAAGGATTTGCTATACCAAAACCATGAAGCAGAACTGTGTGAGACAAGTCTTTATTTGACTGCTTAGAACCAAAAGAGATGTTATTCCAAACCTATTTGTTTTTAAAATGTATTTCTCTCCATTATGCATCTCATAATCAACATCTTTAATTATGTAAATAGTAACAAACAGGAATATTCTCATTGATTATACATTAAAACATACTTTACTGACACATAAATGCACCATATTACAAATGCACAACCTTGCAAACTTCTTACAAAGGTTTTGTTTTCAAGACTTTAGCCCTGGAACAAGCGAAAAGGGGAACTATGCACACAGATAAATGTGTATTGTAAAAACAGGGTGGGGATTCTGTGCAAAAGTCATCTGGATATTCTTTGACTAGTGAGACTAAACCTGAAACTCTCTTCATGTATTTTCTTGTAGGAAACTTCTGGCTGCATTCATGCTAGAGAGAAAATAAAGTTATGTAGGATATGGTTGTCTAGACACTGTGAGACCACAGCATCCCACACTGTGTGCTCAGTACAAGGGCTCAGTCATGCAGGAGTCTTTCTTTTAATCTGTTTGTTGCTCTGCTGAGTCTTGCTGCCTGCTTGATATTGCTGCAGACTGCTCAGTTCCCTCTCTTGCAAGTCCTTCCTGGATGTTCAGACTTGGCTTTGCTCCCAATGAAGATGTGGAGCTAAAAACCTGTGGTGAAACACAGAGAACCTCAGACCCAGAACTGGGTTCTGCTCCTGTTGATTAAAGCAGCAGAGAGTAAAGGCTCAAAACAGAATTCTCAAAGCAAAAATTTGCACCTAATGCAGGATGGGCTTCAGGAAACACAGATATGGAGCCAGTAAATTTCTCAGACAAAAGACCAAAAAACCCCACATGCAGTGATCTTGTGGTATAGAGCTGAACTGGGCTGCAAGAAAAAGATTAAAGGCTCTGATCTGGTAAGAGCCACAAGACTTGAACCACAATCCACATGCCTGTCCTAAGCATGGGATTTTTCTGGGATGATATTTTAATTTTTCTACACAAAGGCAAAAAAAAAAAAAAATCCTTCTCAGTGAAGATCACTGACAATTAAGAAATCTCCAAAGGTTTTTGTGGGATGGAAGGAGAAACCAGGGCAGGACTCTGCTGCTTCTCAAACTGCTCTGGCTCTCTCACCTTGCCAAGACAGACTATTTTGGCAACTCAGGATGTGCTGAAGAGTGGAAGTGATCTGCTCCATTTAACTGCCAGGCCACATTCCCAGCACCAGGCAACACAAGGAGGGCTGTGCTGTCCCACAGCTTAGCAAGGATCTTTCCACGCCAGTATAACCCTCTGGAAATCAGATCCACTGTTTCTGTGTTTAGCACCATCTGTATTTTTTTTTCTTTTCTAATAGAGTTGATATTTAAACCACAGAATAGATGATGTTCAGCCAAAAAAGAAAATAAAACAAAATATGAGACTTTAGAAAGAGATGAGAAAATTTGCAATATGCCCTTTGAAACAAAAATCCAGTTTTCCAGTGCCCTGCACTATTTAGAAATATAAACAGTGGGAAAGGAAAACAGCTTTGTTCTGGGTAAAAACAGCCAAAGACTGAAAAAAATCCTTTTAGCTACTACAGACCAAAACTGCCGTTCTAGAAATGCAGATAAGCATCACCTAATCTTCTGTTTCAGAAAATTGATTAAATTTGGAAAGTATTTCCCTACAGCTGCTCTGAACTCCAGGTTCTGTGCATTATCCAGGGTTGTCTCCCTCTGAATCTCTGGAGATGCAGTCGTGGCTCAGCCCCTGGAGCAGGAGTCCCCAGTTCCCTCCCCCTCTGCCCCACCAGGTGACCTTCGAGCAAGGATGGCAGAAGATAAAATGTGACCAGGAGCTGCAGGTAACAGCTTTCAGTGCTAATTTAAGAAGGAAGTTAGTGGCAGTTCAATTTGACCTGCAGGTTTTCCCTCTGTGGCCCTGCTGCAGGAACCCCTGAGCCATCCAGTCCAACAAAAACCATCCCCTGAACACCAGTCAGAGACACTGCTAGAAATGGGATTTTTACTCAACTCCATTAGCAAGGAAACTAGAGGAAAATTATCATAATAAGTGGTCTTTTATAAATGCCTCCTCTGGCTGTTGTTTTGTTTTTATCAGGAGTATGCAGACTAAGATTTTCCACTTGGATCTCTTTACTGCTGAACACTGTATTAAAATTCACCATGGCAAAACTCACTTCTGCTGGAGGATATCTGCAAGCATGGTTTTGTTTATAACTCCATCTCCTGAAGGTTCTTGTGCAAGTGAAGATTTGTGCTGGCTTCTTGGCCGGTTCAAATTTCAGCAGAGACACAGTGATACTCCCCATTAAAGGAACATGTGGGTTCTGTGCCACCAGAGAGTTTTAGCTTTCAGGTTTTAGTTTGAGGTTTTAGTTTTTTTCTGAGCTTGCAGCACTGAGTGGGTGTGTAAATGCCTCTGTGGATCAGATAGCTGTAACACTGTCCAGAAACCCTCCCCTCACATCTGCCCATCCCTCTGCTCCAGCTGTCCTCTATGATGGATTTCCTAGGTAGGCAAACAGGAATTATGCAGCTCTGGGATATCTTTGGAGGGGGCCTGGGGTGAGAGCTCAGCAGGAAACAGCTCCAGGAGACAGGAGGGGAGGCACTAAAGCTTCTTCCAACCCTTGTCGACTGCCCTTATCAGCGAGCCAGCCTTGAGCGGCCAGCTACACTCCCAAGGAGTGGAGGGGTTGCATTCCTGGCACGGACCCAAAGAGCTCTTTGTATGGCTAGGAAATGCTGGCACTTCCAAAGCTGAATTCCCAGGCAGACGCTACTCCAAGGAGAGCCAGAAGGAGCAGAGACTAAAGGACATGCATTTGTTTCTTTCTTTTCAGTCTGTTGCCTCCTCTGAGACTCCACTGTGCCAGGGAGAGAGCCAGAGATGCTATCAGCTCTGCATCTGCTTCTTCGATTCAAGAGAATAAAAATATTTGGAAGGGATGATTAGGGGCAGAGCACCAATATAATTAAATCAGCTGCAGTACCCACAGAAACTGGAGAAACACTTCTGCCTTTACATGTGCCACATTCTGCTCATAAAAGGATCGATTTGCTCATGAAAGAGGGTTTTTAAACTCCCTTTTCAGTTGTTTTTTTTTTTCCCCAACTGTGTCCTGTGTCTGCTATTGGTCTCCCTCAGGTCTGGAAATGATTCTGTTTTGGACCAAGATTTGCCAGTAAACTTTGGAAAAATAACCCCGATGTTCCAAAGCACATTTGGACCGTGGCAGCCCGGAGTACAGCAGGGCAGATTATCCACTAGGTGGGAGCCTCTCAATTCTGATGGGCGCTGGCCAGTGTGGCAATTAAAGCACCGCCTCCGATTGACTCTCCTTCCTCCTCCTGATTTCCAAGGAAGACAAAGTTCTGCTCCTTGGGTAGGCTCAGACATTCCCAAACCAAAGAGCTGCCTCCATAGGCTTCTGTCTGACAGACACTGGAAAAACAGGGAAAGAGCAGCCAATAATGCCTTTTTGGAAACATTAATTTACCTTACATATGGCACTCATGACGTATTAAGAGAGTGAGTAGCTCTAAACATTCAAGTTGTCTTCTGCTGACTACGTTTGGAATTGAATTTTGCTTTTGCTGCATACAGGTCACAGAAATTAAAGCTGGTTTTGCTGTGTTCACAGCCAGATTTGCTCCCTGATTTATGACAAATTGCATTCCAGGTGGAAATAAAAAGGGAAATGAAAGTAAAAATTGTGCTGGAATTGGCTCCTGCAATCTTTTTTAAAAAATCTGAAATTTTGAAATCTGAGTACATGCTTTGTGAATGTCCAGCTTTAGTGCAGTTGCAGTGTGATGGCAACAGGTGCATTTAAAAAGCTTTTCTCCATTTAAACAGTACAATTAGCACTCTGATTTCTTATTAATATTTTGAATTTTCTCTTACAGTTCACAGCCAAATATATTTATGTATCAAAGGACTTGCCAGTTCCTGTGACTCCAATAAGCAGATGGCATGATCAAGCTCCAAGAGCCAAGCAGTGTCTGCACCACGCAGCAATCAGAGTGAGATCAGACCATTTGTGCATGCCTTCATCCACCTACTTCTGCTCTCCACCATCAGTTACACTGGAAGTCTGAAGTGGTCTGTAGCATAAGTGGCAGATTAGTACAAGATTATCAATCACTTTGCATCTTTAATTTTCTTAAAGATAGGCCCCAGTTGTATCAGTGGCCCAACAAATAGCTCCATTGCCAGACATGAAGCCAAACATCTGCACAGCTCTGGTTATTCTAATTCCTAAGTGAGACCTTTTTGCTTTTAGCTGAAATGGTTCATACACCTGGAGCAGGATATTCAAAATACAATCAGTGAAGACCTGGGCTATTCAGTGATACTCTGGATGAAACAGCAAGAGATGGAAATCGTGCAGGTCAAATTCATCCTGTCTCTTGAATCTGACAATTGAGAAAGTTTATGTTTGTTGCATTTATTAAGTGTTTGTATGACTCCAATGCATCCAGCAGAGAACTTGGGCTGGAGCCTGCTTCAGAACACAGCACTCGACACGTGCCAGACACATCACTCACCCAGGTTCATCAATGACAGCCCTCTGCAATACCTCACCCAGAACAAACATCTGAACTCCCAGTCCTGCTTAACAGAGCCTTTTCTGCTCAGGTGACCTGTGAAAGTGCTCCAGGTACTCAGGAGGCAGAAAGCCAATTTAGATCTCACTGCAGGACGTGTTGTTTCCTGACACACCAGAGATATCTGCTTGATTAATACAGTGAATAACAATCCTATTACAAAAGTGCTGTGCTGTAAAACCTGAGCTAGAGCTGCTGTGCAGCTGGGAGGGAGCTCTCTGCAGCCCATGTTCAAGTCAAAGAAACAGAAGACCCTGTGGAGTGTATCAACTCTGAGTAACTACTGGTTTCTATTTGTAGTGGAACACCCTGGAGCAAATGTTTAGTTTGGTACTGCTGGGTGTGTGAAGCACTGTGCAGATAGGAACCTGGACAATTCAGGAGTGCTGTGTTTGCACTTACATGAAGAACACAAAATGTAGAAAATGCTTTTTGAGTGTTTTCCCTTCTGAAATAGACCCTATAGACCTTGAGTGTGGAGTCTCATCTGAGATTAGCCAGACACTACAGAGACTCACTTATCTTAATAACAGATTTTCCTGAAGCCAAGATTTTTGCTTGGCAGTATTCCCTACACGAACATTTTCATAAATCATTCTGATTTGAAAGATGGCTAATGACAATCTGAGCTAGAAGCCACATTGCCTCAGGGTCACAGCTATGGCCCAGTGACACCTCAGCCACCAGAGAGCAAACAGTGAATCCCTGTACAGATATCCTGTGTAACCTGCCTCGCCAGCAGTGCTTTCACCTGCACAGGAAAGCAGGCTAAATCCTACCTGTCAGGAAAGACAATTTAATTAACAGAAAGACCATGATGTCTTGCCAACTAAATTCAATCACTAAAAGGCTTTCCTTGTCAGCCCAGACTGTTCTCTTTCCAGCTGGATGCTTGTCGACCACGCAGCAGTTCAAGTGAATCTTGAACCACTAGCCCATGATAATTTCTGTAAAATGCAGCCCCCTCTGTTTTTTAGCAGGGTATGCCCCCACAAAAATGTCTAACTTATGTTAGATATCCCTTTGAAATTTCCTTTCATTAATTTTTCACCTACTTGCTGACCTTGTTCATTAGCTCTGCTGAGTATATGGTTGGCTGCCAGCTGCAGCAAAATAGACCCCCCATTCTTCATGCCTTTGTTTACATTCTCTCAGCTACAAACCCCATCTGTATCACTTCCTCAACTTACAAGAGTAATTTTCCTGCAGGACCTTTTTAACATCTGTGTCCCCTGTGTCTGAATCAGCTGCTTTTGTTGATTTGGAAGAGACTCTGGCATATGCTACAGGGAACATATGGTCCAAGTGTGCCTTTCTGTTGCAAAACTGAGTGAAATTCCTCTGCAGATTGGAAGCAGAATAAATCACTGATATTACGCCTTTTGGGGCTACTGCTGACATTGGTGTGGCTGAGCAGAGGTTTTTTTTATACCAGAGAGCATGAGAGGCAGCAGAGGTAGGAAACATAGCCAGGGACAGACACCACAGTCCAGGACTGTGAATTGAGCAAAGCTTGGGATTTGTTGCTTAGAAAATAGGTGAGTCAGAAAAGGAGATGGCAATACAGACATCTGCAAGTAAATGCGCTGGGAAAAAAACTGATCCATTTATAATACTGAGGAGTCAAAGGCACACAACAGTGGGGACAGAAAAATGGGTCTGTGATGGAGCACTGTGGTTCCGACAGCAAGGGACACACAGGACTGAAGAGCTGCAGGACTGAAGGAGCAAGTGTCAGCAATTATTTAGTCAGTGTGATAAACAAAACCTCCTGTCAAAAGGTGAATGACCATCAGTGTCAAGCAGTATCAGGAGATCTTTGATACTGCCTCCAGCAGAGGAGATCCTGGCTGTGCTCGGGGGTGTGAAGAGCCAGGGGTCTTTTTGAAATAAGAGATACTTTAGTCATAAGCATCTACCTCCGAGGGATTCGTATTTTGAATCTTTCTAAACAAATAGCTCTGCAGAAGGTAACTTCTGCGTTTGAGGGACGTTTCACTCATCTACTTAGAGTAACTATCAACAGGCATCTGTGGCGGCTCCTGTGACTGTCAGGTGACTTACAAGTGGTGTAATTGTGAAGCAGTTACCTCAAACCAAACCCACTGAGAGCCTGACCTGCTGATAGAGCACCCATGAGAAAGCCACTGTTTTAAACCTCACAGACACACTCTTTGCCTTCAGGTGCATTTCTAAATGAAACTGAGGATTGCGACGCGCACTCGCAAAGCGCCGAGAAAGTTCAAGCCAGCTGAAGCCGAAGAACAACGCCTGCCCACACCCTCACTTACGAAGCATTATTTTTGTTGTTTATCAGCCGTAATAACCTGGAGTTATCAGTCACGGGGCAGGGCGTTTGGGGAGGAGCTTTGATCTCTCTCCCTGCGCGGGGCAGTGGGTGGGGGCTGCCTTGCCATAGTGCCGGAGGCTCCCCAAGGACGGGCCCGGGGGCGCGGCGGGCACCGGCCGGAGCGGGGCGGCGGCTCCGCCTGGGACATTCACCCCGTGGAGAGCAGCCCGGCCCTCCCCGCCCGCGGAGCCCTCCTGCGCCGAGCCCGCGGCTCCCGGGGCGTTCCCAGCGAGCCCTTCCCGGTACCCCGGGGGTCTGCCCGGACGCGCTGGACACAGCCAGAAGTTTCCAGCCGGCGGCTCCTCCGCCGTCCCCCGCCCTCCTCCTCCGCGTCC
>VYXD01002391.1:0-18858 GCA_013397195.1 Hylia prasina
GGATGGGATGGGGTCCCTGGGTGTGGCAGGGAAGCAGAATTTGGAGCATCGCTGGTGCTTTTGGAGATGAGTGTCCATGGTTAGAAAGGCTGGCAGAGATGGGGGTGTCCACCTGGAGAGGGGACCTTAGAGACCCTTCCAGGGCCTGAAGGGGCTCTGGGAGAGCTGGAGAGGGACTGGGGACAAGGGATGGAGGGACAGGACACAGGGAATGGCTCCCAGTGCCAGAGGACAGGGATGGATGGGATATGGGGCAGGAATTGTTCCCTGGGAGGGTGGGCAGGGCTGGCACAGGTGCCCAGAGCAGCTGTGGCTGCCCCTGGATCCCTGGCAGTGCCCAAGGCCAGGCTGGACAGGGCTGGGAGCAGCCTGGGATGGTGGGAGGTGTCCCTGCCCATGGGGTGGAATTGGAAGGTTCCTTCCAACCCAAACCCTGCCAAGCTCTGAATCCCTCTGCTCCTGCTTCCCGCAGGCCAGCCCCCGAGCCATCATCTCCTGGGAGCAGCAGGTGACCCTGCCGAGGTGCCAGGGTGCAGGAGACCCTGCAGGCCTGCGAGGAGCTGCTGGGGAGTGAGAAGCAGCAGGTGGATCACATCCACTGGGAAAACTCCCCGCTGCACCACGGCACTTCCAACAGGACCAGGCTGACGGAGGAGATCCCGCTCCTCACGGCGTGTGGGTTTACAAGGGCATTAATCTTCAGCTGCTGAACCTGCTGGGAAAAACTTCCAGGGAATTTTAAACACTGAAAGCTCTGAGTGCCTGCAAGGGCTGTGGAGCTCCTCTGGCTGGGAAATGAGGGATGGTGTTGATAAGGTAAGGACGGACAGATAAGATAAGAGGTGGGATGTGCAGGACCCTCACCATGGCCCAGAGGGGTCTCTGAAAGTCCTTTTCCAGGGAATTAGGAATGACAAAACCAATTAGTAATTGAATAGCCAATAATCATGACCTGGGAATACCCAGGCATGGATATTCCTTAATTATCCCATTAATTGCTGGGCAATACCATGCTGGAATTGCCCAGCAATCAATGAACTAATTAGAGGCAGAGCTCACAACACCAGGCTTGCCTCAGCCACCACTGCAGCTGTTCCTGAGCAGAACATTGTTTTTCACGGGGACTTCCGTGGATTTCCTGAGGGACACGCAGCTGCTGCTGTTCCAGCCAGCAGCATTCCCAGTGGGAAGAGGAGGGATGAGGAGCTGGCTGTGTTTGCAGCTGTGCTCTCTGGCGGGGCTGCCCCGAGCAGGGAGCACAGCCCTGGAGCAACCAGAGCCTGCACGGCTGCAGCAGAGGCTCTGCCCACCTGCAGGGACCTTCCCACCCAGCCCGGGGAGCACGGAGCAGGGATTTCTCCCACGGGATCACCCTGCCAGGGGTGGGCAACGCCTCCTGGAGCTCGGAAAGGAGCTGGGGAAGCTGTGGTTGGAAATGGTGGTCTGTGCTGTCTGTGCTCCAGCGTGGAGAAATAACAGTTCATTGTGGCAGGATGTGGGAGTTTTTGGATCCCTGCAAGTGCACAGGGACTTGATCCTGGCAGGAAATCCCAAGTTTTCCTTGTGGTGAGACTGGGTGTGTCTCCTTGGCTGAGGTCGGACTCATGGATTATTTTTATTTTTTAAATCTTATTTTCCACTCCTTGTCTGTATTTCCTTGGTACCACAGGAAAGCTTTTGTCCCTTCTTCAGCTTTTGGGTGGATTTATCTCAGGACTTCTGTCTGAGTTCCCAATTTTCTGAGGGATGTGGGTCTGCAGCTCCCCGAGGTCCCCTCAAATCCCAAAACATCTTTTTTTCCCCTCGAGGTTACTGGAAGCTGCAGGCATTGGCTGAGCAGCTGATCCTGTTTGAAACCCTCAAGCAGAACTTTGAGAACCCCTTCCTCAACCACATCACCAACATCTCTGAGTTGCAGGTGGGCTCCACTCTTCATGGCAGCTCGAAACCCTGGGAAATTGGAATATTCTGGGGAAGTTGGGCCGGTGGTGCAGGAGATACCACTGTGACAGGATTTTCCCAAATTGTCTCTCCAAAGAGATCTTCCCACACACCTTCCCCTTGTCATTGTCCCTCAGGCCTCAGGTTAATTTTCCAGGGCTGCAGGAGAAGTCCATGCTCCCAAAATCCCTCTGGTGACATTCCTTAACTGGTTAGGCTGGGAACAGGCAGGGGAATTCCTGATGGGACCTGGGTCTCACCAAAGCCATGCAACCCCTCAGCTTCCAGAGTTTGGGAATGCCTGGCCAACCTGGGGCTCTGTGCCCAACAGAAAGCTGGGGGGTGGCAGAGTTTTGTTGAAGTAAAAGGTCTGAAATGCCCAAATTTGGTGTTTTTGCTCTTACCTGGCCTTTTCTCCCCATTCCAGGTCTATTCCCAGAACCTTGGTAGAATCTACGGGTGGGAAATCAAAGTGCTTTTTGAACAGGCCAGAATCTCCCTGTCAGGAAGAAGAGAAGGAAGTGAGTGATTCAAAATCTGCCCTGTGTGCTGCTGGGCAGGGGTTGTTGGCATCCAGGGGTGGTGACTGTCACCTCCAGCACGGGTGGCTTTCCCAGGCTTGATCCAGGACTTCATTCCCTGGGTCTGCAGTTGGCAGGACGTGGACTCTGCTCCACACCAGGCAGTGTTTGTCAGAGCCTCGGCTCTATGAACTCCCCAGTTTTGTTCAGCTGCTCCTCAGAGCCAGAGTTTTGTTCCCTTCCCTGTGCAGAGCTCAGGACAGGCACAGTGGTGGCTGGGATTGTGTTCCAAGGAGCCACGGGAGAGAGAGGGGGATGTGGAACAGCCTGGAAAACAAAACCTCTTGTCAGCTCCCTTCTCCCTGGCTCTCAAAGATTCCCAGGGTTCTCACTCCACCATTATCACCTGAAAAAACACCAGCTTTTCTCTTCCCTTGCCTTCACCTGCTCCAGGGGCTGGAGCTCCTCTCCCGTGAGGACCCGCTGTGGGATCTGGGCTTGTCCAGCCTGGAGAAGGCTCCAGGAAGCCCTACAATCCCCCCATCCCTGGAAGTGTTCCAGACCGTGTCACACAGGACTTGGAGCAACCTGGGATCCTGGGAGGTGTCCCTGCCATGGCAGGGGTGGGGTGAGGTGAGTTTTTGGTCACCCCCAACACAAAGCGTTCCGTGATTTTATGGTTCTATAAAGCCTGGCCCATATTTCATGCAAGACCCCTCAGACACTTTTCCCTGCAGGGGGAAGCCTGTCCCAGAAGACAGAGGCAATCCACAGCAATATTTATGGGATGATTTCACGCTGAGCTGACTGTGGGGCTGTGTTGTCCCAAGGTGCTCATTTCCACCGAAATCGCTGGATCTGACTCTAAATATTCCAGTCAGGTGTTTCTGAAGATAAAAAGAGAAACTGATCTGTCTCCTCCGGTAATTTTTTATGGCCCACAAGTTACATTTTCCATCAGCAAAACAAAGGGCTGTAATGGAAATTTCCAGGCCAGTTTGGCCCAGTTTGAAGGTCAGACTGGTGTGTTTTGTCCATCAGTCAGCACTTCCAGCTCTGCACTCCCTTCATCACCAGTGTCCAGATCCCAAGCCAGGGGATGGAGCTGAAGGAAGGGAATGGGGTTGGTGGCTCCCACTTTTGGGGCTCCTCATACCCCAAGCATCCCCAGCACCCCTCCAGCTCCTCCTGCCCAGTGTCACTTCCCTTGGAAAGACACTCAACTGCTGGGAAAACTGGGGACCTCAAAACCTTGGGATCAAAGCAGGACGGGGAGTGCTGACACCAATACCTACACAAATACCTACCAGGGGCAAAAAAGGAGGAAAATTTCACCTCAGTAGTCCTAATGCCACCTCAATGGCCACCACTGGACCATTTATGGAAATGAAGTTCTTAAATTAAACCAAAGGTGGTGCAGGGCATGTGTGGCAGCCAGTCTGCCCCATCCCCTTCCATAAATGTTAAACTGTCATTTCCTTCCAGTATTTTATCCACCTTTATCTCCTACACGACTCTATAATCCAGGGGTGATTAAACCCCAGGAGAAAAACCCTTGGAGGGCTACGAGGTGTTCCTGCTCCAGGAGAAATCATCCCAAAGTGTCTGCCCAGTGCTGGGGTTGCTCCAGGGGCAGGACAGGGTGGATGTCCTTGTCCTGGGATGTCCCTGCTGCTCTCCAGAGGAGCTCCTGTCCGTCTGGGACAGGCTGGGCTGGGGCTGTTCAGCCCATCCTTGACGCGAGCAGAACATTGGAACAACGTCACAGTCGGCGAGAAAAGGGGGAATTTTTAGCAGGTTGTCCCCGCGGAGGTTGCGGCACCTTCCCCCGGGGCTGGCGGCGTCCCGGCCGAGCTGCCGGTGCCATCCTGCGGGCGGAGCAGGGGAAGGTGACCGGGACAGGGCAGGGTCCCCAGGCCGGCGGTGCTGTCCGTGTGTCCCGGAGCCTCCCGCCGGGATGTTCCTGCAGGACGGGCGCTGCCCCCCGGGCTGCCCGGCTCGGCTTCGCTCAGGTTCTGCACCAAACCCATCCAAGCTCCGTCCTGCTGTTTGCCTGCTCAGGGATGGAGCCCGGGGGGTGAGGAAACTGCCTGAAAACCTCCCTCATCCCTGCTGGAAAATATCCCAGTCCAGGCCTCCGGGCCACTTCCTTCCTCCTGATTATCCCAGTAAATTTTTGGGGTTCATTCCCTGCCCTTATAAAGGATTTTATTTATGGCATCACCTGCTGACTTCTTGCCTTACACGATGGGAGAGTTTAGAAGGCAACCTTGAGCTGCTCCTAATTAATTGGGAGCCAGTAATTAAATCCTTTCTCGTTTTCCCATTCCCTTTTCCGCAGGCTTGTAAAATTCTTTCCCATTTGCTGTTGGAAGATTTTGTTTTTTTCCTGGTTTTGCCACTTCCCAGCTGGTGAAATTGTAATGTAATGGTGAGAAACAGATTAGGAAGCGGCTCCTTAATTTAGTCCTGGTTTTAGCAAGGCTGAGGTTGTGAGCAGGGCTGGCTCGTCCCTGCTCAGCACGGAGCTCACAAAGGGAAAGCCCTGCAGGGAGTGGCCCAAATAAAGATATTTGAGGTACTGAGGGACCTGACACCCCCAGAACTTTTGGAATAGGGGAATGATTCCCAGTTTTAGGATTAATTAGGAAAAGATCCAGATGTTTCCCCACTGATTCTTTTCAGGGAGTATAATAGGAATTTTTAAATGCATCTTTCAAAGGGTTTTTTCAGCTTTTCCACTCGAGCCAAGCCCCCAGTGGTAAAACTGCCAAATGCTGGAGAAATATATTTATTTCCAGGTGAAAGGTTTTAATTTTAAAAGGGCATTTTTTGAGGAAAAGCCACTTCCACCTCCCCTGGATATTTTTTTATGGCAACTTACAATCAAAATAAGGTGCCAAACAATTTTTCTGAGACTTTTGCAGGCTTTTGTGCTGATCTCTTCTCTTATCCCCAGGGATTTTCCACAACCCAGCTGTCAAGAGTAAGCAGAAGGCAGCAAAGGGATAAACACCTCAATCAATGAAATAAAAAGCAGTTTAATGAAACAAAAATAATGAAAAAGAGGGAGAAACAGGTCAGAAGGCAGAGAAAAAAATGGGAATTTCACCCGAATTCCTCATTTATCTGAACGCAACAGGAAAAGATCAATTCATGCATAAGGTCAGACGTAAAAAGGGACATTAAAGACTTTAAATATCCAGGACTCCTGGAGTTGGAGAGGATCCAAGAGGGATTTCTGACATCCCACACACCGTGCAGGTCTGCAGGAAACTTGGGAGAAGCTGATGGAGACCAGGCAGCAGCCCTGGCAGCAGGGAAAGCCAGGAGGAGGAGCTGAGGGCTCCTGAGGCGCTCCTTGTCCCAGCCCATCCCGTGCTCCTTCCCTGGAGCAGAGCCTGAGGGGCTCCCCGTGCTGCCCCACGTCCCCTGGGGTGGACACAGCCCTGCTGAGGGATCCCTGTGCTGTCCCAGCTGGATCCCTCCGCTTCCTGTCAGTGCAAATATCCTGTTTTCCTGCCTGGAGAGGACCTGAGGGGCTGCAGGAGTCACAGCTCTGACCACAGAACACGAGGTGGTGCAGAGGGGCAGCTCCCACCTGCGGCTGAGCCTGGGGTGAGCCACAGATAAATCCATGGATATGGCCCTGCCAGGCTCCAGGAATGCTTGCAGGGAAGCAGGTCAGGTAGGGAATCACGGGCAGGGATCAGGATTTGTGTTATAATTACTCCCTCTGAAGTCAGATGGTTCAAATGAGCCATCCCAAAGGCACATCCCTCCTGAGAGCCTGCGGGGGCTTCTCTCCACACCTGACTCCCTCCTTCCCTCCCAGTCAACAGCCTGTCCTCAGCAAACCTGAAGGTGAGCACGGGTGTGGTGATGATGGAAAATTTCCGCCAAATCCAGAGCTTGCCGTGCCAAAAGAACATCCCCTGCCTGGAGGACAAGAAGAGAGAAGCCAAGCAAAGGTCCAGGGAGGACATGCAGAAATACATCACCACGTACCCAGGCCACAGCCTGGAGAGGCTCAAAGTGAGTACAGGACCCTGACCTGGGCCTGCAAGGGAAAGGGCTCTTCCCAAAACTGGATTTGCTGGTGCTCAGATCTCCCTGCCCTGAATCCAGTCTGGGATGATGTTATTTTGTTGTCACAGGAAATGGGAACACCTGGATTTCGTTCTGCTCAGGGGTTCCCAAAATCCTGGCACAGCTTTCTCCAGCTCTCCCAGTCTGAGCACGGACACAAAGGGAAGGTGCAAAGGGGTGTAAATAGTGCAGGAGCCCATTCCTGGTTCTGGGAACAGCCTGTGCATTTAGGAACTCTAAATCCTTAGGATCTAGGGTATTTCTCTGCAGCCAAATTGCAGCAGGAATACCCAAACAGATTATTGGGCTGTATGAAGAGACAGGAGGATGAAGGAAGGGATTATTCCCTGTTTTACAGTGGATGTGGGATGTCCTGTGCAGTGTTCCCTTCCCTGAGCACTGCTGGGTTTGGCTGTGCAGTCCCACCCCAGCAGCACCCCAGAATCCCAGGCTGGAAGGGATCCCAAAGAATCATCCAGCCCAAACTTCACTGGAGAGTTTCCTTGGATGAGATTCTGTAACTCCCTGTCCAGTCACATCCTGAGAGCTCCAGCGGTGGGACTGTCACATCCCTGGGCAGGTTTGATTGATTATCCCAGCTTGTTCTCACTGGAAATACTTCCTTATATCCAGACAATGTGATCAGCCTGCCTTTCCCACAGGGAAGCCTTTCCCACTCCCTCTTTTTACTGGCAATCCAAACCATGCGCAGGTTTCCTCATTTTCCTGCTGCCTTGCCCTCGTGCCCATTTCCAGGTGGTGGACCAAGGCACACAGGGGCAGAATTCCAAAGCACTGAGCTTTGGAATGGGGAGCTTGTTCCCAGTTTGTTCCCAGTTTGTTCCTGTTCCCACCCCGGTTGCGTGCCGGCATCTGGCAGATCCCAGTTCTTTTTTCACAGCTGCCTGGGCTGATCCATCCAACACTTCCCAAGTGGCTGCTTCACGAACTGAGCTCAGAGCATCTGGCTGTGCTAACTCAAACAGACATTCCCTCCTTCCCAAGACCACGGCTCTCCCGCTCCTTCCCTCTTCCTAAAATGTCTCGCAGACGGAGCTCAGCTGGAATTATTTATGGGACCTGTTACTTTCAATTTGTTTCCAGTCGTTGCTGTCAAACATCTCTTGGCTTGGCTGGAAAATCAGCTCTGTGTCTCGTGCTATCCCAGCTCTGCTGTGGCTTCAGACCCTCCCTTTTCCAAGGGAAAGGATCGTTTTATTGCTCACAGGAAAGTGAGTGGGATATGAGGGCACCTGCATTTCCCAAAATCCTGGCATGGCCTTCTCCAGCTCTTCTCTTCACCAAGAGAAGGTGCAAAGAGGTGTAAGTAATGCAGGAGCTGATTCCTGGTTCTTGGAAACGGTTCATACATTTAGGAACTAAAATCCTTGGGATTTAGGGTATTTGTCCACAGCCAAGTTGCAGCCGGAACGCCGAAACAGATTCTTGGGCTGTATGAATATGCAGCTTGGGAATGATTTTGTGTTGATGAGGATGAAGGAAGGAATTATTCCCTTGTTTTATAGCACATGTGGAATTCCCTGTCCATCTCTGGCAGAGATGTCAGGAGAACTGAGAAAATTCAGGTTTTGCTTTACACCTCTGCAGGTTCTGGCATCCCTCATCCCCACCTCTGGCTCCAAACCCTCTGTGGGGAGAAAACTGGGGGGAGCATCAAGGAAGAGGAGGGATTTTCCAGCAGTCCCATTGCTCCATGGGCCTGCAGCTCTTAGGGATGCTGCTTGTTGAGCAGGCAGGGGAGAGAACCATGAAATTCCCTAATCCCTGCTTTCCCAGAGCACAAAAATCTCCAATACTTCATTAAACATTCCTAAACTCTTCATTTCAACTGAATTAGCCATGGGAGCTGAGGGCAGTGCTCAGGTGTCAGCTCTGATGCAGGAATCCACCTCAGGATGGCTCATGGAATGTCTCCTTCCCTTTCCAGCATTTCTTTGAGGGGGTCCAAGCCCGCCTGGCTCAGGGGGTGAAGGAAGAGGAGCTCAGCTTCCAGCTGGCCTACAGCAAGAACTCTGGAAAGTCACCAAAAAATATCCTGGCAAGGAAGTCAGGAGAGCCCTGGAGACCCTCTACAGGACAACCCAGAAATATCTGTCCCCAGAGGAAAAACCTTCTGCTGGCAACTGGAGTGGGATGGGTGTGACCCTGGGATGGTTGGGATTCAGGACTGCACTGCCTGCAGGGGCAGGGGAAGGAGCTGAGGTTTGCTTTTCCAGAGGTGTGGGTGCCCATGGAGCAGGAGCTCTGCTTTTCCAGGTGTGGCTGCCCATGGAGCAGGGGCTCTGCTTTTCCAGAGGTGTGGCTGCCCATGGAGCAGGAGCTCTGCTTTTCCAGGAGGGGTGGCTCCCCATGGAGCAGGACCTCTGCTTTTCCAGGGGGTGCTGGCCATGGAGCAGGAGCTCTGCTTTTCCAGAGGTGTGGCTGCCCATGGAGCAGGGGCTCTGCTTTTCCAGAGGTGTGGCTGCCCACGGAGCAGGGGCTCTGCTTTTCCAGAGGTGTGGCTGCCCATGGAGCAGGAGCTCTGCTTTTCCAGAGGTGTGGCTGCCCATGGAGCAGGAGCTCTGCTTTTCCAGGTGTGGCTGCCCATGGAGCAGGAGCTCTGCTTTTCCAGAGGTGTGGCTGCCCATGGAGCAGGAGCTCTGCTTTTCCAGGTGTGGCTGCCCACGGAGCAGGAATTCATCCAGTAGTGCCCAGAGTTTGAGGAGCTCATCCAACGCTGCTGTGTGGGAGCAGGGATTGCCCTGGACTTCACCATGGAGGACTTGCTGAGCTGCTTCAACTCCATCACCATGTCCAACATGGAAGGAAATCCCTCTCTGGATGTCGGGAGCAGCTCAGGAATTCTTGTCTTCAGCCACACCTCTGAGGAGCTGAACACAAAACCATTCCCGAGTTGCATATTTGGGTTCTAATCCTGAACTTATCCCAAATCCTCCAGCTTGTTGGTCCTGGACTAAATCTCTCTTGGGGAAGTGGAGTTGTCAGATCCAAACCACAACTTCCCTGCTCCAGGAAACCATTTTGCCACCAGGAAACGACCCTCTGACCCTCAGATTTCCACCAAAGTAAGTGCTGGTGGCACAGCTCCTCAGCAGAACATTCCCAGTGGAAAAACATCTTCTCTCCAGGGACTTTGTCCTTTTCTCTGCTCGAATTTCAGTGAGCCTGTGCTAAACCAGAGTGTTTAAACCACATGGAGACACTCTGAGTGTGAGGTGTTCCCACATCCAGGCATCCCAACAGGCACCGCTGCTCCGCAGCTCTCCACTGAAAATCATCCAGCAGATGAAAGTCCAGAGCTGTAATTATTAATGGATTTATTGCTTTGAGCTCAGATTTACTCACATCTTAACTGGAGTGGAGAAATGTGCAGTTGTTTGATCTAAATGTGCAGTTCTGGAGATCCAAACCGATCCCTCAGGGAGTTGCCTGCTTTTGACTCATTTTCTTAGGAATCTTCCTACACCAACTCACCAATATATTGTCATTCTTTAAATGTTGTCTCTGTTTCTTGGGGTGTTCCTGGGGCTCACATGTTGTCTGTCACAACCTTCTTCCTAAACAACTGAAGAGTTTGAACTGCTTGATATTTGCCTCACTGGACATAGATTATTTTATTTATTTTGCGTGGCAGAAAATAACCTTTGAGGCAAGATTCCCTGTGCATTGCCAGGGAGGTGGGAGGCTGCTGTGGCTGCTTGGACAGCCCCTCTTCTCCAGGGGTATCATGGCTTCTTCAGTGGGAGCTTTAAGCCAGGACACAAACCCAACTTTCCCTTGTCAAGGGAAAAATCCAGACAATTTTTCTGGGATTTTTCAAGCAGCTGGCCTTTGGGCCAAGGTCCACCTCTGCAGGGACCAACGTTTAGAGCTCCCGTTTCCAATCTTGTCATTCCCTCCCTTTGCCCCGTGACGTGGCTGCTCCCAGCAGGAAGGGGAGGGAAACATCCACTGCTGCCCCTCCAGCTCTTTGTCCCTCCAGAGGTAACAGGAATTTTGCAGCCCCGTTTCTTCCAGTTTTTTGCTCGGGGGCTCACCTGGGAGGGGCAGGCAGGAGGTGGGGGCTGTGGGCTGGGATGTGAAGGTGCTGCAATTCGGGAGCAGCCGAGAGGATTTGCAGAGGGGTTGAGCCAGGAGGCTCCGAGGTTGCTGAGCACTGAACCCCAGCAGGGAGGGGCAGGGGCTGCTCTGGGCCTGTCGAGGGCTCCCCCATACCTGGTGCAGTCACAGTCCGGGCCGTGCCGTGGAATGGGATAATGGGATCTTGCTCCAAACAGGCTCCCGTGGCTGCACTGAGCAGAGATCCCAGTGACCCTGCTCCTGTGTCAGGGGGGCTGTGGGATCTCTCCTCACCAACCACTTCCCCCGCAGTCACGGAGTCATTTAGGCTGGAAAATCCCTCTGAGACCATTGAGCCCAAGCCCTCCCCCAGGCCTGCCAACGCCTCCCTAACCCACGTCCCTAAAAGCCGAGGGCAGTGCCAGTGCCTGAACCCAACCTGAGCCACACAAACCTCTGTGACCCCAGGCTGGCGGGTCCCCTCACCCTGGCACTGCCTCACACCCCGAGCCCCTGGCCTCACCCTGGGGGTGACATCTGGCAGCTTAAAGACAAATGACAAGAAATGTCCTCAGGTGTTTCCTGCTGCTCTGCCAGGCCCCAGTTTGTCTTCACTCTCTGGCTTGGCTCCACCATGTGTGTGATCCACCTTGGGCTCCAGAGGGGCTGGCTCTTGCAGGACACACATGGTCCCATCCTTGGTGCACACGGGGTTTGTGTGCTGCGAGCTTGGCATCTTGGTGACATCAGCCCTCAGCGATGTCACCCGGGTTGTGCCCCACACCTGGCACAGCCAGGGGCTCTGACAGGCTCAGGTGCCACCAGATGCAGACCAGAGACTGGGCTCTTGCAGGGAGGAGGATTTATTGCTTCTGTACTTGTGCCACCTGCAGGACAAAGGAGAACCTGGGTGATCCCCCCTCAGCCCTCACTTCCCTGAGGACCATTTTCCATTTCCCTGCATAGCTGGGCGCTCCTAACTTCCATATTCTCTGGTTTTCCATGCCAGTTCCCAGCCCTGAGAGCATGGCTTGGAAGGAGGAGGGAACGAGCCCACCCTTGTGTTTCATCCAGCGCCTGGACCACCTTGTGCTGACTGTGAGGAGCATTGAGGACACCGTGGCCTTTTATTCCAAAGTCCTAGGCATGGAGGTGGTGACTTTCAAGGTAACCCTAGTCTGAGTTAGCAGGATTCCACCAGGTCCCCAGGGTTTCCAGGACTGCTCAGGGGAGTGGGTGCTGAAGGTTTCCAGCCCAGGAAGTCTCCCTTACCTTTGGCCTTTTCCTCTGGGAACAGGGAAATCGCAAAGCTCTGCGTTTTGGCCACCAGAAGTTCAACCTGCACCAGGCTGGGCAGGAGTTCGAGCCCAAGGCTCAGCACCCAGTGCCTGGCTCTGCGGATTTTTGCCTGGTCACAGCAGTGCCCCTGGAGAAGCTGCTGGAGCATCTGGAGGTGAGGCAGGCCCAGAGTGTCCCCAGGGCAGTGTCATCCCAGGAGACAGGAATCCAGAGCCTCTGAATGACACTTTCCTGGGGAATGTCAGGCTGGGGGAGGAGGCCACGATGACGTGACCATCAAACCCCTGCTCTCCTGTGTCCTCCAGGCCTGTGGGGTGCCCGTTGAAGAAGGTCCCGTGGCCAGAACTGGTGCTGTGGGACCAATAACCTCCATCTACTTCCGAGACCCCGACGGGAACCTGGTTGAAGTTTCCAGGTACTGCTCAGATGTGGCTGCAGGCGCTGAAGGGGAGCCCTGAGCACAGCCCAGGCTCTGCCTGGGTCCCAGCAGGAGATCAGTGCACAGGCCAGGTTTGGCTGGCCAATTTAAAGGTCCAAGCTTGAATTGTATAAACCTGGGACAAGCCTCAAATCATATCCACAAAGCAGGGCTGCAAGGACTTGGGGAGTTTTCCCAAGGCAGCCTGCTCTGCTCTGGGTGTGAGTCCTGCTTTTATGCATCTCCATCACGGAGACTTCACGGCCTTCTGGAAAGATCTGTCTTGCTGCTGCTGCACTGCAATTGTTGGGACATCTTCCCTAATTCTTGCTATCCCTTTTGCTGCAGTTGAAGTCCTCATTCCTACACTGTCCACTCCTCTCTTCTTCAGAGTCACTTTTCCACAGCTGGAAATTTCTGTCTCCCTTCCTCTCATCCTCCTCCTTCTTGTCTCAAGCTGCCTGGTGCTGGTGTTTTAAATCCAGTTGTGACTGTCCAAACACACTCCTCGCCTGGGATTTGGGAATTTGGCCTCGGTGTGACACTCAAACACTCCCGAAACTGAAGCTCCAAGTTTCATCCTCAGCTCTGTGTCAGTAATTGTGGGGTTTCTGTCATTCAGGAATGGAAAAAGCAGGGATGAGGAGCCTACATGAAGAGCAGAGTGTCAGAAGTCCAGGAATTCATGTGGATTTATGCAGGGATTGAGGATGGTCTGACACAGAGGAGTCTGACTCTGATGGCATCTGGTTACTTGAGGGACTGTCCTAAGTTTTCTTTTTCCTTTAGTTATTTAAAAAGCCATTTCAAAGTTATCCAGAAGGTATAAAACAGTGAAGGACGTGGGGGTTCTCAGGCAGAGCAGTTCCCAGGCTGGCCACACTGAGGTAGCAGCGATATCCTCACGGGAACAGCGCTGGAAAGGAGGGAGGACTCTTCTGACCTCTACAGTCCAAATTCTCCATAAAACTGAAACAGTCTCTGAATCGTGCTCATTTTTCCTTGCTGGAATTTCGTGGGGAATCCAGAATTCTTCATGGTGCGAAAAAAAGACGAGGTCACTAAATATTCAGTGCTTTGGATGATCAGCGGGGTTGAGCTGGCTTCCATTGAGTCGTTTGTGGGAACTAAAGACAGGAATGCCATGGGAGAAAGCCACGGGCATCTCCTCATCTTGTGAACGGAGCTCCGGGAAGGGATCCAGGGAGGGATCCCGGGAAGGGATCCAGGGAGGGATCCCGGGGAGAGCCCCCCGGGAGCAGCGGCTGTTCTCCAGGGTGCTGATGTCCCCCGGCCGCGTCCGGCTGACGGGGGACCCGCGGGAGAGGGTCCTGCCCACGGGAGAGGGCTAATCCCCATGGAGCAGGGATGGTTCCCACGGGAGAAGGTGAATCCCCACGGAGCAGGGATGGTTCCCACGGGAGAAGGTGAATCCCCATGGAGCAGGGATGGTTCCCACGGGAGAGGGTTAATCCCCATGGAGCAGGGGTGGTTCCTACGGGAGAGGGCTAATCCCCATGGAGCAGGGATGGTTCCCACGGTAGAAGGTGAATCCCCACAGGAGAGGTTGGTACCCATGGGAGAGGGTCAGTCCCCATGGGAGGGGGTCAAAGCCCACGGCAGGGGGTTTCCTTCCCTCCACTGGAGCCCATCTTGGTTGTGTCCCACGCACTGGTCCCTGTAAGTGCTGAGGTGCTGGCTGGCCCGCAGGACACGGGCTCCGTGGCTTTCCCCTTCACCAGAGGGTGAAACGTGGAATGACACTTTTGGGGATCTCACACCTGACCATGGGAAACTCAAAACTCGTCATGGAAATTTCACAAGTAGTTGGAAGGCATTGCTGATGGAGGAACTTGGAGTGATGGTGTTGGAGCACCAGAGGCTTTGCTTTGCTGGCTGGTGGTTGTTGTTGTCTCCAGGAAAATGAACCTGTGGGGCTCAATGATTTTCCCTGGAGAAACCACTGGCCACAGGCCATCATTCCAGCTCTCCCTGTCCCAACCTCTGCTGGGCTCCCCATCTCTTGGAAAAGCCTCTGTATTGTGAGTATTCCAATTAAAACTGATGGTTTACATAATGCAGCATTAAATCTCCATGGAGAAAATGAATTTAATTCCATTCTTTATTCGGCTAGATTCATTGTGAATATTGGACAGTGGGAGAGAGTGGATTAACAGGTGGGAAAACAGTTTTCTTCTGGATGGTTTGTTCCCTGCACAAACCACAATCAGCAAGAGAAAAGGATCTTCCTTCTTGTCTGCTCCCATCTCATCCCTCTTGAACGCTAATCCCCACAGCAGATTCCACAATTTTATCATGATCATGTTGGAAAAGAATTCTTTGGATCCGCAATCCCAGCATTTCATGTGGAGAAAGGTTGAGTTCTCCTTCTCACCACTCAGGGAGGGTGCAGGGGAAGGAGCCTTCCAGGGAATGGCTGCTCAGGAGCACAGATTTCATCCCAGCTGGAAAGATGAGTTAAGAGCCGAGTCGCAATGAGCTTCCCCTCCTCTCACAGGAGGGAAACAGGAAATTCCCAAAGGGAGTCACAGTGTCTGTGCCCAAGTCACCTGCCAGAGAAGCCCATGGGCCACCTGGTGAGCCAGCTCGGAACAGGTGCCTGGGAAAGTTTGGGAAAGCCAGGAGGGATGGTGTGGGACAGCCCTGGGATGGGCAGGGATCACTCTCAGGGTCTAGGACTGATGTAGGATCCCTCACCTGACAACTGTCTTCCTTTCAGAAAAGACATTCAGGTCTCAAGGGTCCTCAAACCATCCTTTGTACACAGAGAAGTGGCAAACAGTGCCCGTGGGCTGGAGAAACGAGAGGCTTTTACTGGAAAGGACAATAATTCCTTTCTGCCAGAGAGTTCTGCAGGCAGGGCTGTTTGCAGCAGGGATGGATTTTTCCTGTGGCCAGTGGGACTGCCTGACCCTGACCCCAAATGTGCCCAGAGGAGCACCAAGAAAAGCACAGGCCCTGCAGCTGAACTTCCTCCTCTTCCCAGACTCGGCGGTCAGGAGTTCTGCACAGAAAAACCTTGGAATCCAGCTGTAAGAAATGCATAGGCACCATTCCTTCTGGAAAACTGGATAATACCCCAGGATTCTCAGAGATTTCCATGGGAATTTTCTTATACTTGTGGTGGCCTTTCAGCTCCTCAGCCACCATCAACCAGGAGTTGAAATTTACTCAGTGTGCTAACCCCAACACACCTCCTGCCTCGTGGGTTCCTTTGGAATTATCTACTGGAAGGGGTGGGAACTTCTCTGTGCTCAGGAATCAACAGGAAAGCACCAATGAAGAAAGGAATCGCAGTTTCACCGGGACAAGCCCCTCACCAAGCCCCCATGCTGTCCCTCACAGGCTGCAGGCCAGCTGGGAGCTGTCTGACAGGTTCTCCAGGTTGTCCACCAGGGTGATGATGGCTTCTATTTTTTCTTCTGGAAGCACGTGGGAGGCGTTGGATCGAAACTTCTTCAGGAGCGACTCTTTGCTCAGGGGCTTCCTCCAGTGCCCATAGAAAGTGTCACATTTGCCCGTCAGGACGTCCCCGGTGTGCAGGAGCAGGGCCACCTCTCCGTACATCTTGTCAAAGTTGGCCACGTTGTCTTCAGGGTGCTCCACCACCACCTTGCCCAGCAGGTCCCGGAGCTCCTGCCGCTGGATGCTGCTCTCGGAGAAGGAGCCCAGGCCCACCTCTCCGTCCAGCAGGGCAGCGCAGGCGTTGAACTGGAAGGAGTGCCTGGCCTGGTGCTCCGAGCTGGGGAAAGGCCGGTTGATGTACTTGGACACTGGGATCTTCAGCGTGATGCTGCGGATCAGAGACGGGGAGAAGGACCCCGCGTAGTTGATGAAGAGGTTCCGCACGGACAAGGCAGCGTCCACCACCCAGTGCATGCCCAGGTGGGCCGGGAAGCGCTTGAAGGCGACGTCCTGTTTCTCCAGGAGGAACTCGTGCTGCTGGCCGGGCGCGGGCAGCGCCTTGGGCTGGTAGACGCTGTAGAAGGCGCCGAAGCCCGAGCAGCCGGGGATGTCATCCAGGATCAAGGGGTTGGCCTCCATCCCTCGGGCCGCCAGCAGAGCGGCCTCCAGGCCCAGGCGGGCGGCGTTCCCCACGTGCAGGGGCTTGGCCTGGGTGGCGGCGTTGGCCATGGGCGCCCCGGCCAGGGAGGCGGCGATGCCCAGGGCGTGGCAGCACTGGGCCGAGCTCAGGGACAGCAGCTTGGCCGCGGCAGCCGCGCTGCCCAGGGTGCCCACCACCGAGGGAGGGTGGAACCTGCAGGGGGGACGGCAGGAATGAGCGGCCCTGGCTGCACCAAAGCGCGCCTCCCGTGGGAAAAATTAATGGAAAATGAGGGCCCCGTCAGCCCGTGGAGCTGCCTTATGGCTCTGGTGTGGGTGGGGTTCACCCGACACAAAATTTAACCCTAAATTTAAACTAATAAAACTTTAAAATTAAAAAAAAAACCAACTTTAAAATCTAAACTTTTACTAAAGTTTAGTTTAACTCTAAATTTAGAGTTAATTAACATAAATTTAGTCTAAAAACCGAGTTTCTCCTTAAAACCTCCTCAGAAACACCAGGGTGAGCTCAGCACCTCTAAAAAGCGATTTGAAGTTTCTCCAGGAGATGCCATGGCTTCTGTCCACACAGCCAACTTTCTATCCCTCAGACAAATAATTCAGCCCCAAACGCATCCAAGGGAACAGTTCCTGGTTGATTCCATCGCTTGGATCACACCAGGGCACTGCTGGTGGTAGCAGTTGGCCCAGGGGCTGTGCCCACCACCAAACTCTGCTGAGTTCTGGGATCCTGCCCTGGCTGGGTCAGGTGATGGCACTGCAGACTCCCTGGGAGTCCTCCTGAGGGTAATTTTGAGACAAAATCCCTGGAAATCACCAAATAAATACATGGCGCAATCACCTCTGGCATTTGGCTCTCAGTAAGGCTTTACCTTGCGATAAAGCTAAATTAAACTGGACTTAAGCTTGGCTTAACCTAAACTAACATTTTAAAACTGAGACTCGCCAACCCTCTTCATCGTCTGTGAAGAACAGGAGCTTTACCTTTTGGGAATGTCGTGAGCCTCAGTGGAGAAGTGCATGAGCCTCCCTTGCACTTCCAGGCCCACGTTGAAGGCCAGCAGGAAATCCAGGCCGTTGGGTTTGGTGTTCGGAGGGAGCATCTGGGAAGCTGCCAGGAGAGCCGGCAGGACGGCCCCTGAGGGGTGAGTGGCTGGGTGCCAGGTGTCATCAAAATCCATGGAATGAGTCTGCCAGGGAAACAGAGACGAGGATGTGCCGGCTGGAGGCTGAGGGAATGAGGGCTCCCTGCTGGTATTCCTGAGGAAATTCTGCCGAAGCCCCCACTCAGTGTCCCCACGGGACACTCTTCGGCTCCTCTAAAAGCCAGGGGGTTCCTGGCTTTTGTCCCCCATCAGTGACCACTGCGTTTCCTGAAATGCCAATTCCTGGCACCGCAGGGCACAGATTCCCCTGGGAGAGCCAGGAACACAGATTGTCCTGGAGAAAACAAGACAACAGATTCCCCTGGGAGAGCCGGGGTCACAAATCCCTCTCGGAAAAGCCGGGAGCACAGGAAGATGCAGCCTTACCGCCACGCCGTTGGTGAAGGCAGCCAGCGTCGGGGAGAGCTTCAGCCCGGGCTTCCCATACACCGAGCTCACGGCCAGGGAGGAGTACAGCTCCTGTGGAGAGAGGGGGTGTCAGGGGAGCCCTGGAGGGAGCGGGGGTGGTGCCAGCGCCCCGCAGCCCCCGCAGCCGCCGGGACCGGCCCCAGCGGTGGCAGTGGCGGTGGCAGTGGCGGTGTCACGGGCGGTGGCAGTGGCGGTGGCGGTGTCAGTGTCAGTGGCGGTGTCAGTGGTGGTGTCAGTGGCAGTGTCAGTGGCAGTGGCGGTGTCAGTGGCGGTGGCGGTGTCAGTGGCGGTGTCAGTGTCAGTGTCAGTGTCAGTGGCGGTGTCAGTGTCAGTGTCAGTGTCAGTGGCGGTGTCAGTGTCAGTGTCAGTGTCAGTGGCGGTGTCAGTGTCAGTGTCAGTGTCAGTGGCGGTGTCAGTGTCAGTGTCAGTGTCAGTGGCGGTGTCAGTGTCAGTGTCAGTGTCAGTGGCGGTGTCAGTGTCAGTGTCAGTGTCAGTGGCGGTGTCAGTGTCAGTGTCAGTGTCAGTGGCGGTGTCAGTGTCAGTGTCAGTGTCAGTGGCGGTGTCAGTGTCAGTGTCAGTGTCAGTGGCGGTGTCAGTGTCAGTGTCAGTGTCAGTGGCGGTGTCAGTGTCAGTGTCAGTGTCAGTGGCGGTGTCAGTGTCAGTGTCAGTGTCAGTGGCGGTGTCAGTGTCAGTGTCAGTGTCAGTGGCGGTGTCAGTGTCAGTGTCAGTGTCAGTGGCGGTGTCAGTGTCAGTGTCAGTGTCAGTGGCGGTGTCAGTGTCAGTGTCAGTGTCAGTGGCGGTGTCAGTGTCAGTGTCAGTGTCAGTGGCGGTGTCAGTGTCAGTGTCAGTG
>VYXD01002391.1:19463-33844 GCA_013397195.1 Hylia prasina
AGGGGCGGTGGCGGCGGCGGGGCTGTCCCTACCCGGCAGTAGCGCAGGGCGATGTCGAAGACACGCGTGGTGCTGCCCACCAGCCCCACGCCGATGCTGTCCAGGATCATCCTCTTGCTCCGCTGCCGCACGGTCTGGGACAGGTGCTCGGGCCGCGCCGCGGAGATGAACGAGGCGAAGCTGCCGGTCACCGTGTCCTCGGGAGCGCTCCGGGCCACCACTGCAGCGCCGTGACACAGGGAGGGGACAGGGACAGCGGTGAGCCCCGCGCTGGCAGCCGCAGCACCCCCGGCACCAGGCTCGGGGAGCCGCACCCGCCCCAGCCAGTGCTGGGAATCCTGCAGGGAGCTGGAATTGGTCGTCCCCACGGCTCCCTCCCGACCTGCGGTACTCTCTGATTCCGTGGGTTCTACGGATAAAATTTCATATCCCACAGGTGCCCTGGGCTCCTCCTGGGGCGGCTTCCAGAAGGTTCAGGTGAAGAAACTTCAGAGCTCAGCCCCATCCCCTCACCTTGAGGTTCCAACAAGCGTTTTTTGGGAGGTATCAACACAAATGATTCCATTTATCCAGAGGAAAGGCAGAGCAGGAATGGACCACAGAAATCCAAAACTTCCACAATTTTTTGGAAGGCAGGACTGGACCCAAAGCCTGGATTTATCCAGAGGTTTCATCCTGCAAGGTGCTGAAGCGTCTTGACTCAGCCACCAAAGCTCTCAAGCCCTATGTACTGCAAAGGATGCTAATCGTTAATAACAAGTTAAAATTCTACCAAAATACCCACTTTGTGTCTATTATATATTTAATTTCAGTGACATATCGTTTTGTTTAGATTATATATAGGCCATTATTATATCTATTAATTATGCATAATGCTGTTAATAATTTATATAGTGTTTTATAATTTATAAAATTATTCATAATTCTAGAATCAGAATACAGAATATAATGAATATAATTATATTGATAATTCATAGAATTAAAGTTGTTATGGCCTGTTACAATTTATACTCTTAATTTGAGAGTGCACAAGAGAGGAAGAAAAATAAAATTCCATGTAGCCAACATTTTCAGGATGGCAAATCCATACATTTACTTATGGATGGATGTGGGGGTGCACACACAGATGGAGATAAAAGATGAATTAATGTCCAAATTAAATGAACCACAGGTGAAAAAAAAGAGAGAATATACTTTGCTCCAAGAGAAAAGATCATCCAGACCGGCAGGTACACAAGAGGCTTTGTTTTTGGAACAGCAAACATGGCAGTTAATGAAATGACCATTCCCTAATTTCCCTAGTTCGGCTTCATCCCGAAATGTCACATCAGTGACTCACGGAGCGCTGGCTCATGCTCGGGCTCACCTCGAGCCCAGTCTGAGCTCCTGTAAACACAGCTGGGAATGCCATCACCGCCTGACTCACCGGGACAACACTCCCCCTCCCGGGGAGCGCATTCCTATAGGAATCCCGGCGCTCAGCGCTCCGGGAGCCGCCGCCGACCCCAGCCCGGCTCCCTCCGGAGCATCCCCGGGTGCCCCCGGCGCCGCCCCGGAGCGGCCGCGGTGATGTCAGGGCTTGGAGAGGCTGCAGGAAAATCTGCTCAAATCACTCAGCGCCCAGAAAAGCTGGATTGGTTCCTTCCCGGCATCAAATGCTCTTTGTCACCTCAGCAGGCAGCGGGGGGTTTTAACCCTTCAGCTAAAAGGTTTCCGTGACTCCGGGGTTTTCCTGCTGGCACGGCAGGACTTCATTAAAAAAATTAAACTTGATGCAAGACCAAATAAATCCCTGTGGATTATTATTTCTCTTGTCCTCGGGTCTCATTAAGCAACATTCCTTGCACTTATTGTATTAATAACTCATTTTTAAATAAACTGAGATGATAGACTAAAAATATATGTTAAAATGAGTTAACAAACCTATTATAAACTCACAGTAAACCAAGAGCCCTTTTTAAAAGAAGTTAATAAACTTACAGTAAACTCATACTGAACTAAAAAAACTTTCAGAAGTAAGTTAATAAACAAATAGACCAAGAACATATTTTAAGATCAGTTAATAGACAAACTTCGACCAAGTTAAGAGAAAAATAGACCGAGGGTCTACACGGCCAAGCTGTGGTTAATTTAATCCAAAGCTGGGCAATGCTGGAGCCCCAGAAAGAGATCCATGAATCTCTCCAGGCAATGCCCAGAGCAGGATCAGGTGTAATTAGGAAGCAGTGACAAGTGGAGGAGTTAAGGATCTGAGCCACCCTTTCAACATCTTACATTTGCGGTCAAAGAATTTGGAAAGTCTGGTTCTAAACCGGTTAAAGCTCTGGTTTAGCACAGGACTAACAACCCACATTTTTACTCTGCTGCTTTCCTCCTGTCCTTTATCCCCAAGGGCACAAAGCACCACAGGACCCCCAAACATTTGGAAACTTCCCCTTCCAAGAATTTGAGGATTCCTCTCAGTGTGCTCAGCCCAGCGCCTTCTTTTCCATGATTATTTAGGGATGCCCGCTGGGAAAGGATGGGGAATGCTGAGAGATACAAACCATGGGCAGCAGTTTTGTGGACTTGCCGAGAGCTTGCAAAGAACTTCTGGGATTTCTAGAGGAGAGACACAGGGAGGGAATTTGTCACTGGAGCTGCTGGAAGGTTTCTCGGAGCAGTTTTCCTGGTTGTGCCTCTCATTGTGAGACACAGATCAAAGGAACACGTAAAATTAACGACATATTTAAAGGAGGGGAAAAAATGTTTTCCAAAGCTGCGTCCAGCAGGGATGCCAAGAACATCCAGGGAAATAAAGCCACACAGTGGAAGGGGCACAGAGCCTTTGCAGCCCTGCCATGAGATCCTGCAGCAAGTGGGATCAGCTGGGAGCGGGCACGAGGAGCAAAACCCACGGAGCACATCCCAGCAACAACAACAACAACCCGCACATGGCGTGGTTCAGAGGATGTTTGGGACACATGAAAGGAGCAGGATGGCAGGAAAAGGTCAGTAGCTGGATTAAACCACTGTGAAAACCGTTGGAAATTGTTAATTTTGGGACAGGTTCCCATGTTTAATGCCACGCTCAGCTGGACCAGCAGAGGAACCACCCGGAAAGCGACATTTCCTCCTTAAAGTGCAAAAGAGGAGCTCGGGGATGGGGAGGGTTTGCATGGAAGAGTTTTACCTGGAAGGTGGAGTAGACCATGCTGGTGGCTGCTTTTCCCAGTGCCTCTCCCAGCTCGGTGTGCTCGGCGCGAGGGATGGCAGAGGTGTGTGGCTGGAAGGTGCTGGTGGCAGGGTTTATATCTGCATCCAAAAGGCAATTTGCTTTCTGTTTTGTGCAACTGAATTTCCAGGGGGATGACATCAGCCTCTGGAGACCCAGAGGGTGGGGGAAATCCATGAGGAGGGGTGGTTCGTCCCTGCTGGACAGAAGGGAACCCCCCCACACGCCCCGTTTCAGGAAATAAATAAAGATTTCAGACAATAACTGACAAGGTTCAAGGAAACTCTTGTCTTCAAAATGCCACGAGTGCCAATGGGTGAAGCAACGGGCTCCAGGCTCCTCCTCCCGAGGAGGACTATAAACATGGGATTCACCAGGAAATGAGAGGGACAAGATCATCCTCCCATTGAGCCGAAGTGTCACCAAAGCAGGTAAATCCCAGCTGCAGAGGCAGAAGTGAGGCAGTGGTGGTTTTCTTGGATGCTTTTCGTGAATACCTTCAGCGTTTGGGTGTTTGGCTGAGTCTTTCCCAGCTCTCCTTCTTCTCCATCTCCAGCTCTGCTGGGTCACTGAACGGGGAGTGCACCCTGGAGCTTCCAGGGAACACCGGGAGCCTTTGTTCCCAGTGTTTGGAATCTGGGGGAATGGCACGGCTCTTTGCTTTGTCCAGCAGTGGAACCTGTGGACATTTATTGTTTTGAGCAGAATAACAGCCTGGTGGGACACACTTTTTTATTTAAAATTGGATTTTTTACTAACCCCCGTGCAGACCTTTGTTGTAGCAATCTATCCCTGGTAATTCCATGCTGATTTGCACCAGAGGAGAGGCAGGGTTGTGATGTGAAATGCAGCTGTGTGCTGTGGCTGTGCACTGTTCATCTTCTGCATGTTTATCCGAGATGAATTTTGTCCTCTTTCCATGTTTATCTGGAGAGAGGCAGTGTTTCCTCAGAGCTCTGTAAATGTTTGTTATCACTAACAAGGTGGGGTGGAAAACTAATGGCAAGATGCCGCTGGGCATGAGTGAAAACGGAATGGTTTGGTGTTTGCAGATGTGTCCCGTGGTGCAGGGAGCCTTGCTCCAGCCTCCTGGGCACGGAGAGTCCGTGCCCTGGAATATTCCTCTTAATTTTGGTCCCGGAGATGCAGCAGCAGCTGTCGGATACACAGAGTGATTCCTGCAGAGCCTGACAGCCCCATGGGAATGGGATGAGAAGGGAATGGCCTTTCCTGGAAGGGAGTGAAGGGAAGTTGTTGTGAGGACAGCAGGGAGTGAAGGAAGTGGTGTCCAGAGCCTGTCCCATGTGGCTCCGAGGTCACCGGGGGACAAGAGGCAGGAGGGAGGGAGGGCCTCACACAGCACTCCTGCAGCCCCCAGGGTGAGGGGTGGCGGGGGCAAAGGGGAGAGGAAAGAAGGTGGAGGAGGCAGGATGAGGGAGGGTGTGCCTTTGGCTTTGTCCTTGCCACACGAGGGGTTTGAGCAAGGGAAGGACCATCCCAGGCTGCCCCATCCCTGCAGGAGGTGCAGCTCCCTGGCAGCATCCCAGGTGTCCACGTGCCTCCTCAGCATGGGAACATCTCCATCCTGTGGCTTCAGGAGAGTGGCTGTGCTGCCGATGCCCTGGGTGTGCAGAGAGCTGCTAATGCCACCTGGGAGAGAGGGATTTTCCATCTGCTCCCTTGCCTCCTGCACAGTCCCATGTTATCCTGTCACACCACCGGGGTTCTGTGGGGCATGTGGGTCCTTAAGGACAGTGACAGCACCCATGGGTGGGGTTATGCCAGGGCCAAACCAGGGCATATTTGATCAGAAAACCCCCCTGGGGGTTCCCCTGCAGAGCCTCGTTTAGCCAGGCTCAGTGCAGCCCTCGGTGTTCCAGTGCTGCTGCTCCTGAGACACCAACGGAAGGATTTTCCTGGTTTGATGTGTCCTGACCTCGCAGGAGACAGGGGCAGGGACAATGCCCAGCTGTGGACTGTGCCAGGGCAGGGACCAAGAGTCTGGGTGGGCAGGGGGTGTGAGCAGTGGGTTCAACTGCAGTTGGTTTCAACCCCAAACCCTCCTCTTCCTCCTCCTTTTCCATATCTTGGGCTGAATCCTCTCACATCCTTCCCCTTTACACCTCCTTAGCCTGACAGCATGTTCTGGTGTTTGTCCCCCTCCCTTCTCCCACTGGAAAAAGAGAAGAACCTCCCTGCGAGTTGTGTCTCTCCATCCTTCCCCAGTCCCAGCTCTTTCTGCAGGTCTGTCATGCAGAAAACACCAACAAAATGAGCTCTGTCAAATTAAAAACCCCTGCTGGGAGCCAAGCAGTCACCTGGCCAGCCCATCTCCCTCCCAAATCCCTCTCACCCTCTTCCTGGGACCCACTCCAAGCAGGGGATCTGAGTGTGTCTTTGAGCTCCTGCCTGGGCTGGGCTGTTTCAGGGCAAAACATCTGGAGGAGCTTAATTCTGTGGCCCATTTCCAAGTGTAACCATTTAAACCAAACTGCTTCTTTATATAGAAGTGTCATTTAAAAAAAGAAAAGAGGCAAAATTGTGGAATCCACAGGCTCAGCTCTGCCCAAAGGCACAGTGTTCCTTTATCCTTCCTTAAAGGCAGTGCCTTGATGGGAACAGGGACTATTCCTCCCTGGGAATTGGGGTTTGGTGCCTATCCTTCTCTGAACCCCAAATTCCAACCTTTAGTACAACCAAGTAATTGAATAATTCATGGTTCCCCAAGCTTTGCTTGGTGGTTTTTAGCTTTCCCTTATTTGATGAGATTTGATGTTGCCAAACCCGTTTGGAGCTGTCAGAGTTGATTTTATCCTTCATCCTTCTTCCTTTGGGGAAGTGACATCCTTCAGAATAAATGGAGAGGGGAAAACATGGGGTTTTTAGTGGAACAAGAAGTCCAGAGGGTACTGATGTTTGCAAAATGTAAATTTGTGCTGAGGATTTGTGTGATCCCGGGATTTAGGTTCGTTATTATTCCCATATTATTTTTCTTTGGGTGGTGTCTCTTCCCTCCTCCTCGCTCCCCCTAACAATAGTGGAGCTTTCCTCCCTTTCCAAAGGTTTCTTTGGAATGGCTGAGAACAGAATACATCACCTTCTCCCTTTCCAGCTTTTTTAGCTCACCAAATATTCTAAAAATACCCAAATAACAAGAACATTGCTGTTTTATTTTCATCTTTGTTTCCCAACAAAACCCTCAGAGAGAAAACTTCAGCTCCTGGTACCCAGGAGTGCTGAGGAGTGGAAACGTGGGGGCTGCCTGCAAACAGACGAGTTCATGGGAGAAATATGAAGGGTTTGAAAATAGCCTATTTAGTCACTGGGGTTTCAAGAAGGGATGGAGCTGGAAAATTCCATCTGGAAGGGAGACTGTGTGTGTGCACCGTGCCTTCCCTGTTTGTCTGCAACAGTGGATAAGAAACGTCCTGGAACGGCTCAAAAATACCTTGTGGGTTTCGTCTGGATGTTTGTTGGTTTGTGTTGGGCTATTCACGTCTCTCCATCTCCAGCAGCCTGGAGAAGAGGGGACAGCAACCATCACCACCACCTGCAGCGCTTTGGGGCACCTAAACATGTTTTTGCCAGGAGTCCTGGTCGCCTAAATAGGTTGTGTGTGTTTTTTCTGGATGGGGCTGCGGAAAGTAGGCACCTCAAGTGGTGCTTTGAATCGAGCCTTTGTCTGCAGCGGGGAGCAGGGAGGAACATGGAAACACCTGAGCCTGTCACCAGCCTGTCCCTGCTCGGGGCAGGGGCACGGCTCTGAAGGTTGGCCGGGTGCCCCAGCCCGGAGCAGGCGCCGCTGCCGGGGAGGCTGCGGGGGCCGGGGCCGACTCTGCTGTTTTGTCTGCAAGGGCCATGGCCAGCGCCGAGGGCTTCGCCGCCGTCTTCTACAGCGAGCCAGGGGTGCTGGGGCTGCTGGGCAACGTGGTCAGCGCCTTCCTCCTGTGCCTGCAGAACTTCACCGCGGCCACCACCGGCCTCGGGCCTCGGGCAGCAGAGCAGGTCCTGGCAGGTGGGTGCTGCTGCTCGGAGTGGGGCTCTTTGAGGGTCACCTCCAGGGGCTGATGGACACCGCTGCTGGGATGGCGGGGAAATGTGGGCCGTGCCCATTGTGCAGGTCTGTGTGCTCCTGGGGATGGCTGCTCCTCCTTCCACAGCCACTGGGCCACGTATTCCATGTGCCATTCCCTGCCAGATCCAAACTGTCCTTGGGGCCTGCTCACCACTCTGAGCCAAGGGGCTCAGGGGTCACACACAGAAATTCCCCACAAAGGTGGGAAGAGGGGCAGGCAGAGGCCACACGGCTGCTCACAGGAAGGCCATGGGACCTGCCGTGGGGTGTGCCCTAGAGCTTCCTGCAGCTCCAGCCTTTTTGCGCTTCCTTCCCACATCCCTCAGGCGTCCACCTCATCCTGATTGGAGGCTTTGTCCAGCTCCTGGCCGGATTTCTCGCCTTCCGCAAGTATGACCACCTTGGAGGCACGGCCTTCCTCACCTTCTCTGCTCTGTGGAGCAGCTACGGGGTCACACGGGTCCTGTCCGCTGTGTATCCCTCCTCGGAGAACACAACGCTTCCCTCTGGGAACGCCAGCCAGCTCCCGGCTGCCGGCACGGCCCTGCTCTCGGCCAGCCAGAGCGCCGTGGCCGGGCTGGTGGCCTACATTGCCATCTCCTTCATCCTGTCCTTCTGCTCGGCCACCGTCAACTACATCATGCCCTTCATCTTCGGGGCCATCGCGCTGGCCCTCAGCTTCGAGGCGGCGGCGCTCTTCGGGGACTGGGCCCTGGTGGTGTCCGCAGTCCTGGAGCTGGGCATTGTCCTGTGCGGGCTCTACGGGGCTGTGGCTCTGCTCCTCAAGGGCATCACCCAGAGGTACGTCCTGCCCGGCTTTGGGCACCCCCTCTTCAACGTCCTGCTGCTGGGATCGGCGCAGAAAAGCTCCTCCAAGGCCCTCGGGGAAGAAAAGAAGAAGAACACGAAGTACGCGGAGCCGATGGCCCTGGGGAACATCTGCGACACCGTGTCACCCTTTATATTTGCTTTTTACTTCTTCGGGTACGTGAAGACCTTCTTTGTGGGAGCAGCGTGGATATCCATCATCTCCAGCTGCCAGCTGCTCGCCAGCTTCTACAGCTACCTCAGAGGGGATGGCTACCACACCACCAAGTTTGGTGTCCACAGCCTCCTCTGGCTGGTGATGTCCTGGGAAGAGTTTGTGCTCACCAGCTTCCTCAGGCTGCCCGCGGCTCAGGACAGCAGGCTGGGAATGTTTGGAGCATGGTTCTTCCTGGCCACCGCCTGCCTGCTGTTCCTGATGTCGATCCACAAAGACACCCTGGAGATGCTGCAGAATGCCTCCTTCATCCTCCTCACCTCAGCCTTCATCCACCAGATCCCTCTGCCTGGCGCCCAGCCCTTCCTGGGGGCCGCCTGCAGCCTCTGCACCGCGCTCTCCCTCTACGCCAGCTTCGCCAGCCTCATCAACTCCATCGGGGAGAAGGTTCTGATCCCCGTGGGCGCCCAGGCCGTGTCCAGCTCCGCTCTCCAAGCCCTGCTGGGGGCTGTCCGGACCCGGCTCTCCAGGTCCAAGGACGTCCCCAGCGGCGCCGGCGCTGCCGTGCCGGACGCTCTGTTCTACATCTGCAATGGCCTGGCTGCGGCCGCGGCCGTCCAGGGCAGCGCGGGTGACCCGGGCAGGCAGCAGCTCTCCATCCCCTCCGTGCTCATCCCTGGAGCCCTGGGGCAGCTCTTCGTGTGCCGGATCCAGGTGCGGGGCGGGAAGAGGTTCGGATCTGTGCTCCCCTTCTGCTACGCTGCCTTCTGGGGAGCCTGGACCTGGCTGCGCCTGGCAGGTAAAGCACGGGATGGTTCCTGGTTTAAGGGGTGTTCCCAGGGAATCTCAGATTGCTTTCACCAGTGGAATTCCTTCTTTCAGGAGAGTCAATGACATCAGGTTTACTGATATTCCTGCTTGGAAAAAGATATTTCACAAATCACCCCAGTTTGTGCTCGGTTGCCATTGCTGCAGGCACTTGGTGCTCTCAGCTCCAGGACTGCAAGTTGTGTCTTCAGCTCCAATAAAAGCCAAGATTTCCCTGCAAAAACATAGTGAGACACAGCAGCCTCTGGGTTGTCATCTCAGAATAACAACTCAGTAGATGCCTTTAGGCAGTGGAAGGCTCCAGGTTGTGGATTTCTCCTTCAGGAGCCTGGAGAAGTCTATCCTAGCTGGTCACAGCCATGAAAGAAGCTCTCAGAAGCTGAGCCTAGCTTTTAAAAGCTGCATGTTGCTCCAGGTGGGCAGAGTGCTCAAACAGCCTCCGTGCCAGGCACTCTTAAAATGAGCACC
This sequence comes from Hylia prasina, assembly GCA_013397195.1. Taxonomy (NCBI): domain Eukaryota; kingdom Metazoa; phylum Chordata; class Aves; order Passeriformes; family Sylviidae; genus Hylia; species Hylia prasina. The sequence goes on from VYXD01002391.1 coordinate 29,031, forward strand.
TGTGAGGAAAGTTAAAGCTGTGCCTTGGGACATGTGGCAGGAGCTGCTGAAGTGTCCAGCCAGGCCCGGAGTATTCCAAGCTGGAGGTAAAATCCAGAGCTTTTTTTGGATAACCATCACCAGTCCCACAGTTAATACCTCACATACTTTGCATGGCAGAAGCAGCGGGTGTCGACGAGGGAGGGTTTTTGGGAGGCCACCATCCCTCAGCTGGAGCTGTGGTAATCCCAGCTGAGGCTCTGCCACTCTCCTGTCACGCTGCTCTTCGTGGTTTGCTCATAACCAGATGTGCTGCTCCTGTTTCAGGCCACTTGCTGGACATCAGAGCGGGGAACACCGAGGGATTCACTGCTGGCTCTGTTGCCTTTTTGGTGCTCAATGCTTTTTTAATCATTTTGGGTAAGTCTCAGAACCACGTGGGATGTTTATTGAGGGGCGTCTGGGGTCAGATCACGAATCCTCCTGTGGTTTCTCCGTGGTGGAGATGCACCAGTGAGGGAGGCTCAGCTCTCCCTGTCACTCGGATTAAGCAAGAACGGAGGTGTTTTGCCCACAGCCAGTAACAGAAGCTGAGCTGGGCTTAGGAGAAACAGCCCCGAGGGAATGGAAGGACATTTCAAAGAAAATAAAAGGATCAAATCAGGTGAAAGGGTTCGACGCACTGGGCCACTGGCACCAATCCACAGCCACACTCCAGCCCAGCTGGTGTAAATCAGAACCTGCTTGGCTGCCAGAGAAGTGTTTTCCATGTGAGCACAGTGTCCTGGCAGATCAAGGGTTTGGCAGCGTGTCCGTGGAACCTGAGGGCTGAACAGACCCTGGCTGTGCCTCTTTGTTCCTCCCCGGACAGGGAAATCAGAGCTGGGGCTGCTCAGTTTAATCAAACAAGCCTCAGTTGATTTAGGAACTCTTCTGCTGGTTCACGGACATTTTATGGGCCGTGCTTGATGTGGATCCCTCTTGTTTGTGTTTCTTCCCGCAGCTTCCTCTTTTAACGTGGTGCTGCTCTGCCTGACCCTTGCCATGGAGCTCTTGACCATCTGTTTTCTGCTCTTTACCCTGGAGAGCCTCCCTTTGCCATTTGAAAGTGAGTTTTAGGGGAACCTGGACATTAAACCTTCACCCACAGAGGGCAGGGAGTGCGTTCTGGGCTGGGGAGCGGTGTGGAAAGCTCAGTGTGGGAAAATCAAGCAGAGTGTTCCTCTTTCCCTGGAAGTCTGGGGTGTGTGCAAGCATGACTGGAGAAGGAAATTTTTCCTCCTATCACCCCCAGGGCCTTGAGCTTCCAAATAAACCTGATACTGCTGGATCAGAGCACCTCTAGAGGTTCTGTCCAGCTCTACTTCCCTGGATGTTCCCTGAGGTGTGGGATGAGTTGTGCCACCGCTGTCTATGGCCGTAGTTCTGCTGAAGCTTTGGCTTCGCTGCAAGTGACAATTTAAGTTTTAATTCTGTGCAGTGCTGTAGAAAGGGGATTAGTGGGAGCTTTTCCACCAGGACTTTATCACCACAGAGTAGAATCACAGCACCGTGAAATCCAAGTGACTGACTCCAAGCATTCTCCCAGCGCTGCCAAACCCTGTCCCCAAATTAAATCCACAATTAAATCCCTCCAGGGACGGGGATTCAGCCACCCTTCCTGCCTCTGACTCTGGGATCTTTTGCAGTTGTGGTGTTGAGCATCCTCAGCATCATCTGCTTCTACGGAGCCACAGCCTCGCTCACCAACTGCATGTTCGGGAAGGACCTCCTGATGATGGGACCTCCTCTGCTCACAGTAAGAGATGCTTGGCATGGTGGTGTAGCTTCCTTGCTCAGAGGGGATACCCTGGGGCCTTCAGTGCACATTCCCGTGGAATCTCCCTTCTGCTGATTCCTTTAATGCCATTCAAAGTCCTGGGCACAGCAGTTTTGTAGGGAGCTGTGAGGTGGAAATGAGCTCTCTTCATTAGGATAACACTGGAGAAAGGGCAGGGATGTTCACAAGGCTCCTATCTTATCCCAGAATGCCTGTCTCTGTGCTCCTGGAGAATCAGCCATGCCCAGTCTATGAATTCCTCATAGACTAGAGTTTTAAAGCCATAACCTTGGGAGCAGGGAGTTGAAAAGTTTTCCAGGCTGGACATGAAGATTTTCCCATGTTTTCTTAACTTCAAACTCCTTCTGCCATCTGGTGTGTCTGACCAGGGCAATTCCCCCTATGCAGGGTGATGGATCTGACAGCTCCAATTCCTGCTGCAGAGAAACATTTCCATTAAATCAATGTTTCATGGGAATGCACTTGAAACTCCATCCTCGTCTGGGTTTTGGATTCCCGAACGGTTCCCTTAGGTCACTTTGGAGAGCAGCCATTTCTCCAGGAAGCTGTGCTGGGTGGGATTCATCGCCTCTAATTTTAGGCATCAGCAGTTGAAAGGTCCACCCCGAGCTGCTCCCTTTGACTTTAATAATTGGAATTCACCTCCCCTGCTGTGAGAGAAGCATCCCTAGAGATGCTGCCTCTGCCCTTGGACGGCCAAGGGATCACGGCACGGTGGATCCCTGCATTAGGGTGGATGGAATCCTGCCCTGTGTTCCATATATTTGTTTATTCATTCCCTCCTGATGCCTGGCAGGTGCAGAGCTCCAAGAAGGACAGGGAGGATCCCCTGCCCTGTGTCTGCCCCAGGTCCCACCTCACGAGTGGCCTGAGGACCATCGCGGAGCTGCTGAACACGGGGGCTGTGTGTGGGGTCCCCACAGACACTGTGTACGCCCTGGCAGCCTCCTGCAAACACCCTGAAGCCATTGAGAAGGTCTACAGGATCAAGGTGGGAATTCAAGGACGTCTCTGCTTACCTGGCTCTGTGTCCTGTCCATGAGTTTGTGCAGAAGCAGAAAGGGGAGACCCCGGGCTCAGGCGGTCCCAAGACTCAGGAGGTGACCATGGGCAGAATTCATGAGCAGCCACACCAGAACCTCAAGGACCATTTTCTGAGCAAGGCAGGGTGCAGCCCCTCTGCTCCAGGCTGGAGCACTGGGAACCAGGCAGCGACATCCCTGGGGACGGACAAAGCACAACCCCAAACAGGAACAGCCACTCACCAGCGGGTCCAAACCTGTGTTTGTCCTCTGTGCCTTACGAAGTGCTGAATCAGAATCCCAGTGCTACATTCCCCCAGACTTTTGGAGCCATTCAGCGCTGGAACCAGCCCCAGAGTTTGCACCTTCAATCCAGCTTTTTCAGCCTGGCCCTGTCTGTTGTCCATGAGGCAATTTCCTGGCTAGCCTGGAGAAACAACCATAACAGACGATCTCAGCTGGCGCTGAGCGCGAGCAGCGGCACAAAGGCCGTCTCTTCTGTGCTGCCCTGGTGCCAGTGCTGACCTTCCCTGCCGATGAGGGAATGCAAACAGAATGTAAATACATGCCCAGTTCCTGAGTCATTTGGCCCCACCGAAGCTGATGTCAGTTGGGGACTGAAATGACACCACTTTGTGAGCTTGTTTTATTTCCCCTCCATCTCCAGTGCTGGTTTTACACCAAACTCATTTCACCAAGCTTCTTTGAAAGTGCTGGAGATGTTGGCTTGCAGGGGGTTGAGATAATGGAGAGGTTGGTTTGCAGGGGGTTGAGCTCTCCATCCCTTACCCCATCACAAATTGGTGTGTTTGACCTTGGTTTGCACCAGCAGAAGTTTGGAAAAAATCAGGCCCCTGGTGTGTAAGATGCCAAAAATGCTGATACTGGTGGAGCATCATTGTCCCTGTGATGGATGTGCTTAAAGAAGAGGAATTGGATGCATCCCAGAAGTTCCCAAGGGCAGGCTGCTTCTCTGTCTCCACTTTAATTTGCACGTGCAGATCTGAGCTGGGTCATCCATCACAGCTTAGCACTTGTGCAGAGACAGCATCTTCCTTGCCTGGAGCTCCCTGGGAAACACACCGATCAGGATCCCAGCAGGCTTTGAGGTTCTCCAGGAAAACTTTCCCTCTTCATCTATTTTCCCCCTGTTTTTTTCAGGACAGGCCTCAAGAGAAGCCCATCTGCATCTTTATTTCCAACCTGGAGCAGTTGCGAGCAGCTGCTCCGCCCATCAGCCCCCTGCTCTGGGAATTCATGGAAAACGTTTATCCCGGTGGCATCGGCTGCATCATCCGGAAGGGAGAGTGGCTGAAGAAGTTGGGTGAGATGAGCAGCACAACCCTTCTGTCCCCCTTTCACGTTCTCAGCATGGCAGGTCTGCAATCTCAACACCCTTTGGGGTGGGATGGGGAGAGATTCCGGTCACTTGCTCCTGAGAAATCCCCCCTGGAGTTCCCAGCTGCTGTGCTGGATGTTAAGCAGAGTGTGTTAATCAGCTGGAACGACTCACCAAGAGCAGGAGCCAGCAGGAGGAGTTCTTTGACCCTTTGAGCAAGGGAGGCTCCTCAGCCTGGGAGCCCCTCCCCAAGCCCCCCACTGTTCACTGGGAATGAGCAAACCAGGGTGGAGCATCCAGGAGATGAGAGGGTTCCGATGGTCATCCCTGCTCATCACCTCTGCCTTCCCACCCCATGGACACGCTGTGAGCACGGAGATGATTCACCTCAACCCTGGCTCCTGGGAATCCATGGAAATAGCACAGAATGAGGGAACTGGAGGAGGTGGAACACAAGTCCTGTGAGGAGCAGCTGAGGGAGCTGGGAAAGGGGCTCAGCCTGGAGAAAAGGAGGCTGAGGGGGGATCTTCTGGCTCTGCACAACTCCCTGACAGGAGGGAACAGCCAGAGGATCAGGCTCTACTTCCAGGGAACAGGGACAGGAGGAAAGGACTCAGCCTTAATTTGCACCAGG
>VYXD01002391.1:35687-65231 GCA_013397195.1 Hylia prasina
GCTGGAAGGAGGGTGGGTGCTGCTGGAAGGAGGGTGGGTGCTGCCTTGGCACAGCACAAGGGTGGTACAGGAGCTTGCCCACAGTGATGCAGCAGCACTGGCTGAGGTGTCCTGGGTGGCTCTGGGCTGACATTTGGGAGGGATTCATTAGTGGAAAACCAAACCCTTGAACAAAGTGTGAGGTCAGTGTTCGTTGGTGGTTTCGCTTTCTGACCAGTTTCTGGTCCTGCCACACAACTTTATTTGGAGTGTCTTTGCTGGTGCAAGATGTTCCTTTATATTCCTTTCTGTGCCCCTTTGGGAATTGTCCTGACTTGTTCATTCACTCTCTGGGAAGGTGGCATCACCATCATGCGGGAAGGCTGCATCCCAGCAGGAAAAGTGATGCAGATCTTCGAAAGGGTGAAGAACAGAGTGGTCTGAACTGAAGGAACCTTGCCCAAGCAAAGGAACAAAGTCTGCTCTCCCTAAAAACATGAGGTGTCCCATGTTTGGCTGGAGCACATGGCCTTGGGAGAGCCATTCCTTCTCTGATCCAGCTCTTTCCTCCTTGGGACTGGCAGCACTTCCCCACCTGGGGCCTCTCCTGAGACCTATCTGCAGTGATTTGTTGTTTATCCCCAGTAAGTGCCTGGAATCTCCAGGAGAGCTGCCCAGGAGCTGATGCTTTACTGCAGGAATTCCCAGTGCTCCTGTGTTTCCGAAGTGCATTGGACTGTGCATCCCCCTCCACAACACTCAGATCTGTGTATTTTAAAATTCAAAAACCCACTAAATAAATCCTCTTTTTGGAACATAAGGAAAAGGCTTTGAGTTTCGTTTGATCTCCACCAACCTCTTCATCCTCCCAAAATGGCAAAGCTCCATGACTGAACACCAGAGGAAGGAATAAATACAGGGAGGTGTAGTTCTGACAGAAGGGTTTACAGCAAGTAACTCACCCCACTCCTTCCCAGCCACTCCCCAGCTCATCCCGGGGCATTCAGCTCCTTGAAAACGCAAAGGAACATCCATGAACATCCGTGGCCAAGCTGGGGCTGCCGAGGGTTCAGGGTTGTGGGTTGGCTTGGGTTGGAAGGGATCTTCAGGATCATCTCGTTCCGTCCCACACCTGGCCCCTGGGCTGAGTGCTGCCCAGAGCTGTCCCCACCCCTGTTCCCAGGAGCCCTGTTAGGTGCTGTGGAGGGGCAGAAGTTTCTGCCAAGAGCAGAGAACAGAACCTCCCTCTCTCCCAAAGCAAACCAGCCCCAGGGGGAGCTGGGGACGAGGGAGCCCACTCACTAAAGACAAACCTCAACAAAGGAAACAATGAGTTAGACCCGAAGGCTTCAAAACACTGCGAGGTGCGTGACAGACTGGAGCTTTTCTGTAATGTTTTTCCCATCCTGGAGGCAGCGTCCAAGTGGGAGATCTCTGCCAGTTCCCTACCATTGTTTCCTCCCCTCCCTCCTGCTCTGGGCAGGGAGGTTGTTCCCCTGGCACAGCCACAGTCCCACCTCCCACCCCCCAGGGGACAAGACCCTTCCCTTCTCTTGTTCCTTATCATTGTTTTGCAGCATCCTGCTCGTGGAATTGTCCCTCAGGCCACATCTCACCTGCTCACCCGACATGCTGAGCAGGAAAATCTGGGAGCCCTGGGGCAGGATTCCTCCCACTGCTGTGGGAGCTGGGCAGGAAAATCTGGGAGCCCTGGGGCAGGATTCCTCCCACGCCTCGTTGCTGACATGTCAACGCCAATTCCAGCCCCGAGTGAGCTCCGCTTGCTTTGGCGCTGCCGTTGTTGTCCAGCTGGTGCTGCCATTCCATTTGCACTCAGAAGTCACCATAAATAGCAGCTTTTACTCTTTCTCCAGGTCACGGATGTTGCTTCATTCAAGCAGCTCCCCAAACTCCCAGTCAGGGATCCTTGGCAGCCGTTCCTGGGATGGAGCACAGGCTCCCCTTCACCCCACAGCCTCCTGACCCTGCAAACCCACTTAGCACAGCTGGGCATTCCCAGCCTGCTGTGGTTTCCCAGCCCATGCCAGCATCTGGAAGTGGAACTTAGTCAGGCTCTCCTCCCTGGACATGCCTTAGGACAGCTAAACAACCTGGGCTGGTGGAAGGTGTCCCTGCCTTGGAACGGGATGAGCTTCCAGGGCCCTTCCAAGCCAAACCATTCCATGGTTGTGTGATAAACACTTGTTCAATAAACACATGTGAGTGCCAGCTGAGGTTCATCACCACCCAGCACAGGCTTAACTTTAAGGCATGTGGTGAAGTCCCACAACACGGGACTCCTCTCATGCTTAAATACCTTAATGCTTGAAAAATGACTTGAACTTCCTGAGCAAGAGAGGTTTGTTAACGTTGGCTATAAACTGCTGGAACAGCAAAAAACCCCCAAGAAAATGGAAAAGGAGAAGGTCCCTTGTTGACTTGTGATCTGGGACTGGGTTAGACCATCTCCATGTTGGTGCCACGGGAGGTGCCAGCTCCAGGGAAGGGTGTGGAGCTCCCCAGCTGCCCCTTCATTGCTCACACCAAACAGCCAGGATTTGGTAAATCCAGGCAAGGATGGAAAAGTTACCTCTGGAGCTCTGCAGTGGGTAAAAAGAGCCTGGGACGTGTCAGCCTTTGAGGAAAGCACTGGATGCACTGTGATTGGAAATCAGGGGTGAAAATAGAAAGAGATTGCAACCAGAGCTACAAAAAATCCAGAACTGATAAGTGGAGCAAGATGAGAAAATTACAGGAGTTTATGGCTTTATTTTAGGGAGAACCAGGATTAGTTTTTCCTTGTACAATTTACATAAAGAGTCTCTTCCCAGAACAGCACAATGAAGCCAATAAACTGTCTGTACTTACGGGCAGCTGAGAGACAGGGGTGTAAAATTTTATGCACTAATTGAGTTTTTATGGTTTACTGAATAAGGAAACAAACAAATTGGCTTAGAGGAAAAAAAAATCCCCCAAACAGTCACCATAGTCTGGGCTGCTCAGTTTGGCATTTGTGTCTCATGAGTCTTCTGGTGACTCAGGAGTAATTATGGGTCAGAGCCGTCTGCTCTGTACCTGTTTTCCACCATCAGGTGATTAAAAAGAAAAACAAGGGATTTTTTAATTAACAGAATAAATGGCACAATCAGTTTGTGCCAGGAACAAGCTCTCATGTCTCTTTGCTGCAAAGAAGGAAATAAATTTGATTTTTCAGTGTCGCTGCTATGTGAACGAGAGTATTTCCTTTAAAAAAAACATGTTTGGGGGATCAGAGAACCCTGGAATGGTTTGGGTCAGGAGTGACCTTAAAGATCACCTTTTTCCCAATCCCTGCCTTGGGACACCATCCACTGGACCAGGTTATTGGTGCCTTGTACACACAACTGGGAATTTCTGACCAACATCACTGGAGGTTGTGGAGCAAAGATTTGCTGGTTGAGAGGCCATGATAAATCTCAGCAAAGGATTGAAGCTGTTGCGAAATGTAATTCTCAGAATTTTAACAGAACGGCTTTTTCGTCGTAGGGATATACTGGAGATGCTCCATCTCTGGAAGTATCCCAGGCCAGGTTGGGTGGGGCTTGGAGCACCCTGGGATAGTGGAAGGCGTCCCTGCCCATGGCAGGAGATGATCTTTAAGTTCCCTTTCAACCCAAACGATTCTGGGGTTCTCTGGTTAAGTTGTTCTCTGCCATTTTAGCAAACAGAAGATGGAAAGAGTTCCCGGGCTGTGAGCAGTTCCCAGGACAAACTAGGCTGGAAAATGGCTCAGAGCCCATCCCCCACAGGAGCGAGCAGCACCGTGCTGGGGCTCTGACACAAAAACCCAGCACGAGAAGGTCGGGACCTGGAGCAAGGTCCCCATTGTCACACGGCCACAATTCTTCCAAAGTAAATTCCCCAGGTCTCCACGGCCTCTGCAGGTGTTTCTGCAAGTTTAGAGGGAAACAAACACACCTCCCTTAGATCAACAACAGGAGCCTTCAGTTCCTTTAGTCAGGCTCTCCAAACACAGGGGCCTTTCATCAGAGCTATTGCTAATTTTTAACGCCTCTTGTTGTGTTTTCCATTCTGCACACTGAAGAAGGCTCATTCCCAATGGGATAGGCTCATTTCCCAATGGAAAGAGCAATGTCAACCAGCTGGTGGTAAAGGATGCAAACCTTGTCATATTGGTCCCTCAACCCTCCTGTGGATGGTTTTATTAATTTCCACCCCCCTTCTCACCTTGGTGTTTGCTCCAAAGTGAGCTGAGAGACATGAAATAATTTTGAGGGATGGGGACCAGGTTTGGCAGAGGAGCCAAACCCCTTGTGTGTTCAGGAAGAGGGAAGGAGAGGCAGGGATGGGAGAGGAGGCTTTAGGCAACAGGACATTATCTTGTTAATTTTTTGATTAAAAGAAACACTGGTGGAAAATGCCGGTACAAAACCGAGTGCTCACATTCTCAAGGAATTAAATTGCACCAGTGGCAGTGGCGGCGCAGGACATTCCATTTCCCTGCTCCAGGAGACTCTGAAGGGAATATTGAGGAGTGACCATCCAGCCTTCCACGGCCAGGCCTGTCCTGGGACCAGGGGACCAGTGCCTGGGGGGTGACAGCACATTTGGGCACCACCAGGGCTCCCACGCCTCTGAGGCAGCTCCTTTCTCAGGAAAGCAGGGTTGGTCAGCTTAGCTTCCCAGAGAACTGGATTTCCATCTCTGTCTCAGCACAGAGAACCACCTCATCCTCTTGCCTGGGCTCTGATGGCAGCTTTTACCAACTCATGATCAGTCTAAAAACAAGAGAATCCTTCCTAGGTCAGGAGTTGGTGCCTCCCTTCCCGGAGCTGCCCCACGTGAAGGCCATTGAGGTCTGCTTTCAGTTCTGCCCTGCCCACACCTGTCTCCTTCCTTCTTCTTGGGGTTTTTTCATTGATTGGATTCTATTTGTCAGGTAATTTTATGAGGCACGAAAATGTATCTTCCTGGTGGCCATTCGGTCACAGGTCCATGAATTTGCATTTTATCAATTTAAACGTAATTTCGCACAGAGTAGGAGGAAAAAACCTGTGAAGACACATACACAACCAACTTCTACCCTTCCACCAGGGCTCTGGTGGGACTCACCTCCTCAATGGACGGGAGGAATTGTTCTGGGCAAAGTATGTCCAGAAAGTTCAAAAATCTCCAGAATCTGTAGCACCACAGACAAGGCAATCCCAAAGGATTCACCCACTGCTGTGCAAAACCCATTTCAGTAATCCCAAAACTCCAGACTGGTTTGGGTTGGGAGGGACCTTAAATTCCATATCATTCCACTCTCCTGGGCAGGGACAGCTCCACTGGGCCAGGCTGCTCAGTTATGAACCCCCCAAAGCTGCTGTTTCAGATTCAGGTTTAGCAATGAAGAGACCTGGACAAGGCCTCCACCTTCCCTTGGCTCACGTCTCGAGTCTTTGAGAGCGAGACCTTGGAGGTGAGAGGGAGAAGAGGATCACCATTAAATGTTTGTGGACATTTAATGTTGTTCCTGTGCCCAAGGAGCCTGCATCCCATGTCCCATCCCATGTCATGGAAACACAGACTCATTGGGGTTGGTAAAATCATCAATCCCACCATCTGGACTTGGTTTCTTCTTCACTCCCAAAACAGCAACGAGCTTCCATGTCTGCTCCTTCCTTATCCCTTCCTTACTGCTCACTTCTTTTGCCATTTCTAATTCCCACAAGAGAATCCTATGCTTCCAACCAGGACTCGGTTTGTTTTGCAAGGGAAGGAGGGCCTGGAGCGATTGCAGGGTTGGGAAGGAGGGGGAGAGGGGTCTGTGGGACCCCTTGGGTCATGTAGGATCTGATAACCCAGTGTGGGACAACAGGGACCTCGGGAGGGCTGCAGGCACAGGATGCCAGAGGTGGTTTGGGGACTTTAGAGAATTTTGAGGAGATAAGCTGGATGTGGTCGGGGAAGGGTCAGTGCTGCTGACACCCACACACCCTCCCGGTTCCAAAGAACTCCTGAAAGGAAACCAGGGCACATCTCGGTCCTTTAGGGAGTTTTCACTGGGTGAAAACAGGGTCGTGCTGGTGCCCACAGCAGTGGAATGATCACCTGAATCCAGATCAATTCAGCAGATAAGACAGTGATTGTGTGCTGTAAACCAGCAATGATACACGGGGGATCAAAGGAGGAAGGGTTGTGGCACTGCCAGTAACTGGTGCTGTGTGGGGGAAGGAATTTGGGGCTGGGTATTTACTGAAACTCCTAATGAAACAAAAACACCTCACAGAAGGCCCACGTTACTTCCTGCTGGGTGGGTCACATGAAAAATGGGGTGTGAGAGTGGAGCTGCTCAGGTGGAGAATCTCCTGGGTGAGCAAGGAATGCCAGTTATGTCTCTAAATTTGGGATTAACCATGAGAACTGCACAAGGAAGAGAGACAGATGGGCAAAGGATCTTCTTCTGCAGCAGGATGTGAGACCATGAGGCTCCTGAGAGGTGCCTGGGCCTTGAAGGGACCTGAGTGTCTCTGTTCCACAGCTGCTGGGACAAATGAACCTCTCTCAGGATTACCCTCCCAACCCTGACATCCATCTTGGGCCCAACACAGAAGAATTCGTCAAAATTCCTGGGTTTTGCTCTCTAGAATGAGATAGTAACATGAGTGAGGTCTCTGTATGTTTTCCAGGAAGGAATGAAGAGTTCTCACAAGACCTGACAATGTTGACTCTTAATATGAGATTTTCACTCAAGGTATTTATTGGAGCTGCTGAACTGGATGTTCAGGGCAGACCTCCCCATCCAGCCTCACATGATCCCCTGCCCTGACTGCTCTCTTATCCCCTGGGATCCATCCACTGGCACTGGGAGGGGACAGCACCCATGGGAATGGAGCAGGGGAATCCAGTAATCCCACAAACCCACCAGTGTCTGCCCAAGGATGCAGCTCCCATAGACCTTTCCCTCCCTCAGCCCCAGCTGGCAGTGCCCTGCAGAAAGAGGGGATGGAACTCTTCAAATCAGAGGGGAAGGAGGAAGGAAGGAAGAACATGATGGAGTCACAACTGGATTTAATTAGTCCCGTTAATTATTGTTAAGTCTCAAGAAACTCGATTTCCAGAAAGCTGTGTTTTTCCTCCAAGATCCTGTACATAATCCATCTATTCCCCAGGGAGATAAGCTCTCTGCTGCTGTTCCACAGCAGGCAGCTCCAGGAGCACCAAGAATCACAAAGAGATGTACAGCAAAGGACAAAGTGCCCAAGGCCAGGTTGGGTGGGCCTTGGAGCAACCTGGGATAGTGGAAGGTGTCCCTGTCCATGGCAGGGGGTGGAATGAAATGAGTTTTGAGGTCCTTTCCAACCCCAAACAGTCTTCTGGGATTTAACAGTTATTTTCTGCTTTGGTGTGGGGGCCAGCTGCTGTCACCCAGCCATCTCTAAATCCAGTGTTACCCCTGGCAGGAATGTGGGCACTCTAGGATGGCTCCAGACCAGGGTGCTTCGTGGGCACCACAGCTCAGCCCCTCTCAGGTGTTAAATCCCAGCTGCTCTCTGGAGCAGCTGAAAACCTGACCCGGATTTTGAATGTTGGTGTTTCTCTGTTGCTGACAGAGCTGATTATCTGGTGATTTTGCAGGAATAATCTCGGGCTGGGAAGGGGAGGAGCAGCAGGAAGAGTGCAATGAAGTGAATACAGGCTGTGTTTGCAGAAGCTGTGTCCTCAACCCTGCCAGGATCATGGGGCTTGGCTTCAACTGAAGATAACAGAGTTAAGCAGGACTTTATTCCTGCCTTTTCCTCCACCCCATACCCCATCCCAAGCCACGGGCAGACTTTGACTCTTGAGGAGAAAGAGCCCAAGAGGAGAGTCATCACACCACAGAATCTCTAAGGTTGGAGAAGATCTCCAACGTCATCGATTCCGCTGTTCCCATCCCCCCAGCGCTCTCAGGCCCTGGTGTTCCTGCAGGTTGGAAGTGGCCAAGGGACATTCCTGCCCATGGACCAAGGCTTCTGCTGGGCTGGTTTGGGGCCCCAGCCGTGGTTGGGAAGCCGCCCTTCCCCTCTGCCCACCCCGAGCCACTCCACTGACACGTCCTGGGCGATGGCACTGAGTCAGTTCCTGTCCCCACGGCACCGCTCGCTTCTCCCAGGGTGAGCTGGCTTTTTCCTGCCACTGGAAAATACGCTTCTTTTGCATTCTTTTTAAATCTTTTTTTCCATTGACACGGATGTCTAGACTCCACAAAGGGCAGAAGGAAGGTGGGACAGCCCTTCTTCCCGGGTTGTTTCCAACCCCAGTGGGATTGGAGAGTTGGCTGGCTCACAAAGAGCCCCATTCATGAGGTTGTTTTGTCTCCCAGCGTGACCTTTCAGGCCTAAAGATCTCTGAGATATTGACAATGCAACCAAAATTGGTTTCAGAGGAGTCTCTTCTGGTTTTCCTCCCCCTGTGCTGGAGGTGTGAGGGCCTCACATCCCCTTCTGTCCCTCTTATCCAGAACACGGGAATGGAGCCGTTCCTTCCCCTCCGCAGGACAGAAGGGCTCAGTGAGGGCCTCCCCTGAGGAGGCCTGAAAAACCTTTTTAGACCATGACCTCTGGTTTTAGTGATGAAAATACTCTTGTTGATAGCCCAAAATAGACCTGATCCATGATTTTTCAGCACACGTACCCAAATATTCAAATGTTTATCTCAGCCCTTTCTGACTGAAATATTTTGGATTTGCCACTTAAAACAGAAACTTTTTTTCCTCTCTCCACTTCTCTTCAAAAATGTTTTGCTTCCCGTTAAAGGCTGGGAAACTGTGGAAATAGTAGAAATAATTTTTTGCTTTGATTTAAGTGAAAGATCCCATTTAAATCTCCTTTTCCCTAAACTGTTCCTTTCCAATTTGCTGGTACATGAAAGAGCTGTGGGTGGGGTAAAATCAAGTCTGAAATGAAACCTCTCCTTGTCTCACTTCAGCAAAGTGAGAAATGCTTCCCCCAGCGTCCTGAGAATGAGACCAAATTTTCTGTGAATTAAAACCAAAAAATATGGAGACAAAGAGGAAAAATGGATCCAGATGAAGCATCAAGCGAAAACCAAAATATTTTTAGTCACTTTTAATTTGTGCCACTCTAAAAAAAATCACTATTTGCAGCACAAATGTTTATAGTATGTTTAAGCCGGGGCAGTTTTCCCTCGCCAAAAGGCTTGGTGATGTCTCAGCACTTCTCCAAATTCCCACTTCTTACCACATTTTCTCAGATTTTGGTGTTTATGGGGTTTTTTTTCAGTAATTAAGGGATGAAATTCATCCCTGGCGCTTTTTAGCTGGTACCAGGAGCTGCTGTGAGGAGTTATCTTCTCCTTCCCTCCTCTTTCCCTGGAAGTGTCACAATTTGATTCCCTCCTGAGATCCTGCATGGCCAGGAACTCCAACATCCAGACAAGGTTTTGTCACAACTGCACAGCTCTGCGTGAGATCTCTTTATTGAAAATATTTTATTGCTTTCTGAAAACCGGTTTTAATAAACTCCAAGGAGATACAGGAAGTAGACCAGCAAAATTATTGAACACACTGAATTCTCTGGAATTTTCTCTGCAGGAAGAGAGCCAGCTCTGTGAGGGAGGAGACCCCATTTTGCCAGAGTTCATCGAGGCTGAGCTCCTCCGACTGCACCACTTTTATCCTTAAATTCCAGCACAACTTCAGGTGAAATCAATGATCAATGGATTGGTTTCAGCTGGAGTTTGATCAGCACCTTGCACCTGAGTCAGATGAGAATAAGATCAACAGTTTTTGGAGACAGAACAAGCCATAACTGCAGTGTTTGCCAAGGAAAACTCCTCAGGAAGGTTTGAGACTCCTTCCCAACTCCTCCTGGTCAGCAGCCACTGACCACACTGCCTGTTCTTCCTAAAAAGTCCATATCTTCCCATTGCTACACTCCAGGAGCCATCCCACCATGTCCCAGGGATGCCAGTAGGGTCATGGGTGAGCACATCTCCAGCTCCTTCCCTGTATTTCAGGAGTTTGCAGAGAAGTTGGGCCCCTGGAGAAGACAAATGACTGCCTGGAGTGGCTGGAATTCCTTCCTCTGATCCTAGGGAATTTGCACTCTGGAGGAAACGTGCCATGAGATGGGAAGAGTTGGGCTGTAAGGCAAGAGACCAGCTCCTGGCATCCTCAAACACATGGAGACTGCGCTCCTGAAATTCATAACATGGGAAGGGAGGGTCTTCCCTAAAGCTCCAGCACCTTTAAGGATATAATATTGGAGTCATCCAAATGGGAATTCCACCCTGACACCGAGTGTGAAATACAGAAGTGACACACCTCAGGTCATGGCATTTCTTTGGAGTGTTGGGTTCTCCCAACAGAGGCAAGACCTCCCGGGTGGGGTCGAACACGGGTGACCTCCATTCCCAAGAGAACACGGCAGGAGACACCCCCAGCTCCCAGCCCAGACTTTGCCAAGACCATTGGATGCACCAGCAAAGCACCTGGACACGCCTCCCCTCCTCCTTTCCCACGTGGTGTGGCACTTGGGGACACGGGTCAGCGGCGGCCTTGGCAGTGCCGGGGGGACAGCTGGACTCAAGGATGGGAAAGGTCCCTTCCCACCTGAAGGATTCTGTGTGATTCAAGTTTCATGCAGTGTTTTCCCCCACCACGTAATTCTGCACCACTTCACCTCACTCCATGCCCCAAATCCAAGGAATTCCCTCCCAGTGACAGGGATAGAGCTCTGTAACTCTGGGCCCAGCCTGTCACCAAAGGAAAGCTTTCTTTGGTGGTGACTGATCTCCAGGGAAAGCTGGCAGTGTCCCTAAGGGAAAATTTTCCTGCTGAGTGCCTGTGGTTTGCCAGGCAGCGCCGCACTGGGATATTTGAGCAGTGTCCGTAGAAAGGGGAATGAGTCACCCCTGCAGCTGGGAGGCCTCTCCCATCCCTCAGTTTGGCCAAAATGGCATTTTCCAGAAGACGACGTCCCGGTGAGCACGGAGCTGTGGGAGTCAGAAGCGGGTGTGATGCTGGGAATTGGGGCTGGGATCCGGCCCCGAGGCAGCTCTGCCCACCCCGTTGTGCACAGCATGGCCACGACTCCGCAGCTCCTCCTGGCCTTTTGTGGGGAAAGTGCCACTGGTAGGCACCACCAGGTGTTTCTTCTGCACCTCCTCCAGGATCTGCAGCACCTGGAATGAGTAAACACCGCAGGGAATAGGTTAGGAGTTAGGGCAGAGTGCTGATTTCTTCTCCAGCTGTTGCAATAATCAACCATAAAATAATGGATTGGAAGTGACCTTTAAAGATCTCCCATGGGCAGGGACACTTTCCACAAGATCTCCTCTTTCAAGTGTCTGGCTCAGTTCTGGGATGACACAAGTCATTCCTGGGCTCAGAGGTCTCTGGATGGGTGAACATGGAGAGCCTGCCCCAGGGAGATCCATGACCTTGGATCCCAGAGCCCTTTCCATGGATGAATCAGCCCCACCCTGCCCATTCCCCAGCTCCACAGAGGTGCTCCGGAGCAGGATCTGCACAGAGGTGTGGAACTCTGCTCTTGTCCCTCCCACCACCCTGGGATAACTCCTCACGCTACCACAGACTTCTTTGTCTCCTTACTGAATTGGGAAGCCTCAGGTTGAAACTCATTCAATGGAGAAAGGGAGTGGAAATGAAATCCAGCTGAATTTCACCTGAGACTTAGGGATGATGCCGACTCGGAAGAATCCAATGTTCCCACTGTCGATCTTGGTGCAGTCCACCACGGTGGAGGCAATGTTCTCTGGAGAAGGCCCGCCACAAAGGACTGCATCCACCTAAAAACAGCAGATTTCCACACCAAATTCCCCTTGGAAAGGGAGAGTTTTCCCTCTCAACAGCAAATAACTTTCATCAGAGGAAATGCTGCTCCTTCCTGCCCCACTGCAGGGACAGCAGCGCCAGATTTGGAGTGAATGAACCTCAAAGCAAGGACAGGGAGAGCTCTGTGGGTGCAGCTCAGCAGCACAGCACAGGCAGGCCTACAGCAGCTGAGGAGCTCTGGAGAAGTCCCATCCACAAAGAAAACGTGTATGACGTTTTGGCTCTTGAGGAGTTGGAGGTGGAAGATTTGTACCACCTCTTGTTTAAAGCTGCCACGATGAGACAAAATGTAAAACCCTCAGAATTCAGCAGTGAAATCTTAGAATCGTGGAATCATCCTGAGTTGGAAGGATCCACAGGCACCATCAATCCCACCCCTGGCCCTGCACGGGCACCCCAGCAATTCCACCCTTCCAAATGCTCCTGCAGCTCTGGCAGCCTCAGGGCAGTGCCCATTCCCTGGGGAGCCTGGGCAGTGCCAGCACCTCTGGGGGAAGAACCTTTCCTGATATCCCACCTAAACCAATGAAAGGCCATGACCATGGCACTAAAATCCAGGAATATTTTGGAGCTCAGCACCAGTTTTAGAGCAGCCCCAGCCTTAGATGGGAACCCCTGAGTTCTCACAGCCCAGTGCCAGCTGGAGCCCTGGCACATTGAGGCACCAGGATTTGATTGCTTGTGAGCAAGAAGGAATTTTTTACTGCTCTCATCAACCCCTGTTAGAATGTGAACAGACATTGCCAAGCCCTAACTACACTGTGTAAAGCAGAAGGGTTTTGGTTTCACACCAAGATCTGTGGTTTAAAATCTTCTTTCTCTGACACCAGCATGAGGAGCATCCATGAGATTTTTTAAATTAGAGGCTTTCCCAGATTCCTGACCCCATCTATTGATCTGCCTTTTGGGAACAAAGTGGTTGCATTTTTCCATCCCCCCATCTCTTGGTTACCTTATCTCCCAGCTTGGCATACACTTGGTTGTGGTGGGTCGTGTCAGCCTCTCCCGTTGGGTTGGCTGATGTGACCACAATGGGGCCAACCTGGAGACAGAAAAATCAGAGTCAAAGCTCTGAGCAGGACTTTTGGGATAAAACAGGTGACTCGAGCTCTGAACTTCACCTGTGACTCTGAAGAGAGCTCAGTGTGGCTCACCCAGGTGAGGCACCTTCTTTGCAGGCAACCACAGTCCCACCAAACTGTGTTAGAGCGACCAACACTGACAAATCTGGGTTTAGTGCTGATGGCCATGAAATGACATCTTGCTTTCCAGCAGCAGCACTTGCCTAGACCTAGAACACTCCGGGTATCACAGTCCCTTGGCCACTTTCTGCACCTTCTGAAGTTATTCTGGCCTCAGAGAAGCCCATGCTTCCAACAGTGTTCTACACTGGAAATGAAACTGCGTCTGTTAAGGGCATTCTCCTGATTTCCTGACCTGCTGGTTGCTCCTTTTCCCCTCTTTGCTGCCATGAAATCCCTCCCAGCTGCCTGCAGACCCCAGCCCTCCCCAGAGAAGGGGTCTGGTCCCCAGGGCTGAGGTGCTGTGACTCACCAGGTCGATGAGGTGTGTGGTGACAGAGCAGTCAGGGATGCGGATGGCCACACTCTGAGGGGTTCCAACGTACCTGGCAGAGTCCTTCATTCCCAGGAAATCCACCCATTCACCTGCACCAAGCAGAGCCACTCAGCACTCAGAGACTTACTTCAGTCCAAACACAATGATTATAACAGGAATTTCCCTATGGAACACGTGGTATTGCGGGGGTTCACAGTTCTAGGAATTTCAAACCCAAAGCTCTCCAGTGAGCTTGGAATTAAGAGCATTTCCTCACCTCTGGGAATGACCAAGCTAATGGGAGATGGCCAGGCAGCCTCCATGAAGTCCCAGAGGAGGGGAGTGAACAAATGCTTGGCAGGTTCCAGTTGCTTTAGGCTGGAAATCCAGAGGGACATGGGGCGATCCTGAGCCTGGCGCTTGGACCTGGAAAGAGGGAAGAAAACAAGAGGCTGGAAGTAAGACAAGGATTTAAATTCAAGGAAAGGAAATTGTTGGAGAGGTCTAGGGCTAGGATGAGGTGTGCAGGCTCTGCCCCAGGTCACCAGTCTGGAGTAAAAGTAGGACTGTTCAACAACTGACTGGACAGGAAGGGACATTAATGACTATTCCCAATCAGGAATGTCTGTTCCAAATCAAGGCTGTAACTTGTGTAGTGATGGGTAAAGGTCCCAATGGCCCAAGACCTGAGGAAATCCCACCTGTATGAAGGGCTCCAGCTTACAGCAAGGGTCTGTGGTCACCAGAGGGGTTTTGTTGTGACAAGATGTGCCTCCAAGTAAGAACAATAACCCCCTGCCCCGTTTGCCACTGGTTTGGGTTTCTTGTGGTGCCCAAGTTACGCTGCTCCATCAGCCTTCAGGGATCCCAGGACACAACTACAGCTCAGTTCTCTCCTTTCCTCCCCTGGATCTTCTCCCCACCCTGCTGTTCCCACCAAGGCTGAGCTCCCTTGCTCTCAGCGGGTGCTGCAGCCAGCGCTCAGCAGCAGCTCCGAGTTCTAGAAGGTTCCTGAGGCCAGCCCAGGGGCCAGGACTCACCGGTGAGCTTTCTCCACGGCGTCAGGCCGGCTGCAGGCGGCCACCAGCACATACACGGTGTCAGTGGGGATGCCACAGGTGCCACCGTTCCTCAGGATATCTGTGGGCATGGGAACAGGGCACGAGCCCCTGAGTGACAGGTGTCATTCCCTTGGCAGGGTTGTCACACAAAGTGTGAGCCTTTTCCCAGCTCTGGCACTGCATTTTCCCAGCGTCCCTCCATGGGGACATCGGGCATTTAGGGGGGTTCTGGGCCAGACTGGAGAGAGCAAGGACCAAGCATTGGCTCTGCTTTCCCTGTGCAAAGCTTTGGGTGGTAGCCCCAGCCTGGAGGATTCCTGGGTCTCAGACCGAATGGAAATGATGCAGAAGACACTGCAGGGAATTTGCTGCTCGACTCAGCTGTGACTCCTGTAACTTGGCCCATTTTACTAAAATGTCACCACATCATCCAGGTTGCCACATCAAGGCCAGGTTGGGCGGGGCTTGGAGCAACCCAGTCTAGCGGAAAGTCCCTGCCCATGGAACAAGATGGGCTTTAAGGTCCTTTCCCACTCAAACCATTCTGTAATTCTCTGATCAGGATAATGTCCTTTTCAGAGTGTTCTCCTACAAAAGCTCCTAGAATTTCCCCTCTAACCCCACATTGTGCCCTCTGTTTCTCCCTTACCTGCAATTCTCTTGACTGAGGAAGCTTTCCTGGCGGGCAGGTGAAGGCACTTGGTTGTTCCTGCTCCGACACCACTGAGCTGCACCACGGGCCTCCCCATGGGAAAGCAGCAACCCTCAAAGGTGCTGCTGGACAGGGCAGCCAGGAAGCAATAAAAGCTGACCAGCCCAAAGATGAGGGTGGCAGCAATGTCATATCCAGCGGGAAGGGCATGGATGGCATCCAGCAGGAAGCTGACAGCGATGAGCATGAACGTGAGGGAGTAGAAGAACCAGGCCATGTTTAAGAAGAGCGAGCAGAAGACAATGAAGCTGTTGAAGAGCATGAAGGCAACGATGCCCACGGCTGCGTGGAAGCTTCTGGCAGTGCCATAGAGGCCACTGTACCTGGTCAGGCCCCAGATGATCCACATGACAGAGTAGAGGATGAAGGCACTGCTCTCCAGGGTTTTACCCCGGGCAAAGGCCACCGAGCCGCCAAGAAGCTTCAGGATCCCACCAGCTACCACCACCCATGGAATGACAACGGTGCCAAGGGGAGCCTGGGGGTCTCCTGTGGCTGTCAGAGCAAAGGAAGCCAGGACACTGCAGCCATAGGCAAGGACTTCTGCATCGGCATACTTGGAATAGCCCAGGTAGGGAGCGTGAAGGTCTGGCCCCTCCCGGAGCTTCAGGAGGCTGCTGCGAGCAAGGAGGGCCTTCACAGCACCCTTGCCTGGAGGGATCTTAGCCCTGGCCCTCACATTGTACAGGTGGATCAGAGCCACCAAGGCTGATGCCACAAAAATGGCCACGGCCACGCCTTGGGGGCCAGCTGCAAAAAAACCCCGGGGACTGCAAGCCAAGGCAATGCAGTAGGCAACAAAAACCAGCAAGTACAGGCCGTCCACAGGGCTCCGAAGGGAGAGAAAAAGGGCCAAGACAGCAAAAAGAATGGAGAAAACCACCAGGAACGGGGTTGGGAAAGACGGCTCCTCCGGCTGCCAGGTGGGGTACAGGAGGCAGTAACCTCCAGCGAACTTGAGGATGGAAGTGAAGCCAAAGGCTGTGGCCATGAGAACATCCATCGCACGGTAGGACAACACACAGATGCCAATCTGGTAGGTGCCAGCTGCCCACAGCCAGGGCACGTGGCCCAGGAAGAGCCCGTGGGTGACCCCCAGGAGCCTGCAGCCGAAGACACTGGCTGCCAGCAGGTTCAGGAGCAGCCCAGGGGCCGCGAAGGGATTGGCGCTGCCAGCGCTGCCCCGGCCCTGCTCCCGGGCCTTTTTCTCGGCGAGATCTGTGCCAGGGAGGGCAACTCGCCCTTTGGTGAGGAAGTGGAGGATCCTCCCCAGGGCAAAGTAGCCCCCGACCAAGCAGACGACGAGGTGGCTGCAGGCCACGGCCGAGGGCCCGAGCGAGGGGCTGTAGGGCAGGGCCAGCTCGTGGGCACTGGCCAGGGACACGGCGGCAGCCACCAGCGCCAGGACGGGCTCTCCGCAGAGGAGGCCCGCCAGGGCCACCAGGAGCAGGGCCAGGGTGAAGGTGGCCAGGCCTGGCACCAGGGCGTCGCGGGCATCCCCCAGGCCGGGCAGCGCGCCCTGCCCTGCCAGGATGAGGATCACCCCATAGCCACTCCAGAAGGCTGACAGGGTCAGGCACAGGGACACCAGCAGGGAGGCGTTCCTGAGGCTCCTCCGGATCCCTGTGGAACAAAGGGAGACCGGGCTGTGATTTCAGACGGCAGGATGTGGGAAGTAGGAGCTGGGAAAGGTGGGAAGCAGGATCACTCTGGAACAAGGATCCACACAGGTCCTGCCTGATGATGGATTTCTCCTGGAGAAAAAAGGCTCAGGGGGGCTTTATCACACTGTACAACTACATGGGAGGAGGTTGTAGTGAGGGGTCAGGCTCTGCTCCCAGGGAATAAGAGACAGGACGAGAGAAAATGGCCTCAAGTTGTGCCAGGGGAGGTTTAGATTGAGTATCGGGGAAAGTTTCTCCTGGAAAGAGTTGTCCAACCCTGGCACAGATGCCCAGGGAAGTGGTGGAGTCCCCATCCCTGGGAGTGCTCAAAAGACACACGTGGTGACCGTGGTGACAGTGCAGGTGGATGGTTGGACTTGACAATCTTTAAGGTCTTCCAACCGGAACAATTCTGTGATTTGATGATTCTGTGATCTCATGTTCTCTTTGCTATGAGTTACAAAGAATAAATAATTCAACATTCATTCTAAAATTGTGGATTTTTTTCCTAGGCAGTGATTGTTTTCTCTCAGATAAGTAGAGGCACAGTTTCTTGGCATTTACCCATGGAATTTCAATCCATGGATTCTGAAAGCACTCTCAGAAAGACTGGGAAAGAAATGGAGTATTCAGTGTGTTAAAACTCCGAGATCCTGGTAGAGGATTTGTTTAAAAAAACCATTGATTTCTTTTCTTGCCTATAGAGGAAAAATTTGCTGCGCTGACCCAGAGCCATGGAATGGTTTGGTGTGGGACAGATCTCAAAGCCCATCCCATTCCACCCCCTGCCATGGACAGACATCTTCCACTATCCCAGGTTGCTCCAAGCCTCATCCAGCCTGGCCTTGGACACTCCCAGGGATCCAGGGGCAGCCACAGCTGCTCTGGACAACACACTCCTCTGGGAGAAGGGATGAGCAGTCCAGCGAGGTCTGCATCCTGCTGGCAAAGCAGCCCTGGATGTGCAAAGCTGTGGGAGGGGGGCTTTGGGCCTGGCCAGCCCCAGATCTTACCTGCATATGCCAGGAGAGCCGATAAAACGAGCAGCAGGACTCCCAGGGCCGTGCCGGGGATCAGCGGGGCGGCTCGCGGGGAGCTGTAGAAATGCACGGCCAGCAAGAGAGATCCTGTGGGACACCGAGGGGGGAAGCACAGAGAGCTCAGAAACCTGGCCCAAAACCCAGGGGACAATCAGGGTGGGCAGAGCAGGGAATGGAGGAAAAACAACGGTGCAAGATCCTTAGGAAAGCCTAAGGAGGTGGGGGAGTGTGACTCGGTTTGGGCCAGAGGTCTCACTTCTTTCTGGGTGCCTGGCTTGAAAAAAAACTTGAAATTAATCATTTGAGGTTGCCCAGAGAGATGCCCCATCGAATCAAGGTCAGGTTGGATGGGGCTTGGAGCAGCTGGGTCAAGGGGAAGGTGTCCCTGCCCATGGCAGGGGATGGAACTGGAACATCTTTAAAGTCCCTTCTACCCGAACCGTTCTGGGAATGTATGAAAGAGTTTGAAGGTTGCCAGATAAAGGCAAAAATCCATGGTTCCAGTTATACAAAAGGCAGACAGACGCACACACACTACAGCTGATCCCTCCAGCCTTGTACTGATGGAAAACCAGCCAAAAAATCCAGGAAGAAGGAGCAAGTAAAAGGGAATGAGCACAGAAAACAGAGCTGTGGGGAGAAGGGCTGGAAAAGGAAAGGGGAGGAAAGTGCATCCAAGCTGAGATGATTTACTACAGTAACTATGAAAAAGTTTGGATCTGCTTCCCACCCAGCGTGGAACGAGTACAAAACTTCAGGCCAGCCCTCGGAAGCCAACACAAATATTTTGTTGGCCGCCGAAGCAGGCGCTGGGATCTCTGGACCGAAAAGCTTTCCCCAGGTTTATCCTGCGGATAAACAGCCTCTTTAGCCCCCCTTGGCAAAGGGGGGTGTCCCGGAAAGCTCGTCCCGAGCCCGTGTCCCGTGCCAGGATGCCAGGAGCGGTCCCTACCTGCGGAAATGCCCAGGAGCCCGATGCAGGAATGCAGTGACTCAGCGCCGCCGTCGCCCATCCCTGCGCGCCGCGGTCCCGGCCGAGGGCTGCTCTGCTGCCTCTCTTTCCTCCCATGCTCTTTATAACCAAACCATCGCCGCTGCCGCCGGTCCTCCCTGCTCTCCACCCCTTTTCCTACAAACCTCTTCTGTTCCTGCTTCTCTCTGCATGCGGGAGGAAATGCAAATGAAGTTCTGGCTGCGGTAAATTTGGGGCTGTGAGTCAGCGTGGGCTGCTGGTAGCTCCCTCCAGGGGCCTCTTAATTTTACTGTTGATTAACCCTTGTTAAAAAAGACACTTGAAAAATAAGGCTGAGGGTTTGTTGCCCTTGCTGCCTTTTTTGCTCCTGCCAGCGAGGAAATTACACTGCTTAAAATGAAGGTTTTTGCAAGCATCCACCTTGATGGAGCAAACAAGCTCTCTGCAAGCCCGGCAGCTCCTTGGGGACCACTTGTTTCTCCTCACACTGACCACAGGCGTGCTGTTTGTCCCTGTCACAGCTCTGAATGCCTGGCACCAGCCCCTGAGCTGGGCAAACCCAGGGCAGGCTCAGTGCCATTCCCTTAAAGGCGACTTCTGTCACCTTTAGGTGTGGATCTGTCACTCCACGTCCAGCTCCTCCAGCCCAGAGGAGCCTTGCTGGCTTTCCAGGTCAGGAGCGAGTCTGCCATTGCCAGGAGGGTGTCCCAAAGGGGACAGGAAGGAGCTGTGGGCAGCTTCCTGCTGCTTCCCACGGGGAATGCGGGGCCAGGGCATGAAGGTGTTTATGGATGGGGGGAGGCTGCAGAAAGCAGTGGACACTGGCCTGGGGATCATGCTGAGTTATGGGTGGGGTGGGAATTGTCAGAGAACTATTCTGTGAGAGCTGACAGAGCTCTGTTCCTCTGTTGTGTTGTTTGTGGGGATGGAGCAGGGTAGGGACTGTTCCCTTGAGGGACTCAGCTCCAGTTAAAGCAAATCCCACTCTCCTGACAAGACCAAAGGTGCAGAACAGCGTGCAGAGCTTTGCACTGATACTCTTGGGCTGCCCAGGGATGGCTCTGCAGAGCTCCTCCAGCAGCCAGCTCTGCTGTCCCCCTCAGCAGATCCTGCTCTGTGATCCCCCATAAATCCTGTTCCACAGCCAGGGCTGGAGGACTGGAGAGCCGCTGGGAATGGGGCTGGAGCTCACAGTCAGGCCTGTGGGATCATCCAAGAGGTGTTGGAGCTATGATGATGCCTTAAGTTTTATCTTCCATGTATTCCAGGCTCTGTGCTGCCCAGGGTGCAGCTCTGAGCTCACAGTCAGTGTCACTCAGCTCTGCACAGAGCAGGGACACAAAACAAATCCTGTTCCTGCTGCACACCAAGGACAACTTTCAGCCCAACAGCACAAACAAGGGTGGCTGGAGGAAGAAGGATGGGACCTCACAGCCTGGAGCTGGAACCAGACAATTAAACCCCAAAATGCCAACGGACCAAAACTTATAAAAATGTAAGACCTCATGACCAGACAGCCATTTTGTGACCATTCTAAACCCACCTTGGGTGCAGCCCTGGCCAGGCTCTTGTCCTGCCCAAGGTGTGTCCTAAAGGCCTTTCAATAAATACCTGCTTTATTCTCTGGCTCTGTCCAGTCTCTGTTTCAGGTCAGCCTTCCCAAGGCATCAATGACAGCAAAGAACAACCCCAGAGCATCAGGTACTGTCACAGGGCCCTGCTCCTCCTGCCCCCCAAGCCTGCTGCATCCAGCTGGATCCCCATCACTGCTCCCAAACTTTCCTGGTATCTCTAACTGTGTTCGTCCTGCAGGAACAGGGTCCCTTCCCACCCCTCCTCACTAGAACCTTAAAATGCACATTAAAGTCAGTTGTTAATACCAAAGCCCACAGTAAATGTGTACAGCCAAGGCCCCCCAGGCTGGAATAACCCAGCTGACAAATGCCATTTATCACTCATCTCTTCATTGCAGAGAGGTCTTTAGGGCTGACACGTTTATTGAGACAGATGTTTTTCCACGGGGAGGAAACAAGCCTGGCTGGTGCAGTTGCACCCGTTATCCCAGCAAGGGGAACCAGGCCAGCCAGTTTACAACAAGCTGATGTGGTTTGCAGCAGGCAGGTTGTGGAAATCCTCAGCCTCTGGCCACTTTGTTCCATGGCTAATGGGAGTGTTTCCGAAGCAGCTGCAGGAAGGAGAAATTACCTGTTCAGGTTGCAACATGGCTGTTTTTTCATGAAAGAGGAAAAAATACAGCCCTAAACCATAGTTAGGATTCCTTAGATAGCAAAACAAAACAGCAGGGGGAAACTTTGGGTGTTTTTTATGCATATCTCAATTTAATTCCTGCTGTGGGCAATAAAAGTAACTGAGAGGCACAGCCTGGGTTGGATTAGTGGGACTGCAAGGCCTCTGTCATGTGTTTCTTGTTCCTGCTTGTTCAGGTAGCAGCTAGGCACCTGAAATCCCTGATTTTGGGAGAAACATTCCCTAAATGAAGTCCCAAGCAGCAGCAGTGAGCCTCCTCCTCAGGCCTGCCCTGACTGAACACCCTGCCAAGCCACGAGTTCATTACCCACAGGATGTACTTCATGTCTCTCCCAAAAATGACAGAGCCCCAAGGAACATGTCTTATAAATAACCCCTGAAAAACACCCTGCAGCCATGTTGTGGGAGTTTATTGTTCTCTCAGCCTCCACAGGGCACAGTTATTTCACCAGGGCTGGGCTGAAATAGAGAGGTACAGGATCATCTCCATGAGAGCAGAGCCAGGGTGGGAGGAACGAGCTCCAGACACTGAATCCAGCTGCCAGGGGCCCCTCCAGAGCTCAGGCTCCAGTGCCACTTCCCTGGAATTAAATAAATGGAGAGGTGGTGCTGTTGACGAAGAATCCCATTATTCCAGAAATCAGGAAGTGTTTGGACAATGCTCTCAGGCACAGGGTGGGATTGTTGGGGTGCCCCGTTCAGGGCCAGGAACTGGATATTGTGGGGTCCCTTCCAACTCCATGACTTCATTAATTTCTAAACTCAGGGTGCAAAAAGCCAGCAAAGTGTAAAATATCCACTTTTGAGAAATGGGATCTGAGGGAAGGCACGTTCAGGATCCAAGAAGGAAATGCTGGTGTTAAAAGCCTGAAGCAGCCTATGCAGTGCAGGGCTCAAAGAATGGGGCACAGAGGGGAATACACTGGCCGAAATCCTAGCTCTGGGCAGGCTCCCTTTGATACCATCTCTTGTGCAAAGGTTTTGGTGCTTCAGTCTGAACTAGAATGGAAAATCAACAGGCGAGGAGGAAAAACACAGCTGCTCTGTTGAGCAGGGCACGTCAGCCGGGGCTGCTCTGCAGACGGCGTGCTGGGAAGAAGATCTGTAAGGGAGCAGCCGGTTGAGGAAACAAATAATATTTACATGCCCTGCCCGTGGAACTGGAAATAAAACCTCGCTGCCAGTAAGGCAGGCAGCCCAGCCCCCGGCCCCACCTGCTCCTGGGGGAGGGCTGATGCTATAAAGGGCTGCGGGCGCGGAGCGGAGCTCCCAGCGGCGTGCGGCTCTCCGGGGAACCCTCTGCTCCCGGGGGACCCTGTGCTCCCGGGGGACCATGGCAAAGCGGGTGGCCGTGGTGCTGGCCGGCTGCGGGGCGTTCGATGGCAGCGAGGTCCACGAGGCTTCGGCGGTGCTGGTGCATCTCAGCCGGGAGGGGGCTCAGGTAAGAGGCTCCGGCAGGACCCTGCCCCGGCTCCTTCTCCCGGCTCTGCCCCTCAACCTCTCCCCTCCTCGTCTGTGAGACAAACACCCCAAAAACTGGTGCCTGGAGTCACTGGGAATGGTGCGGAGAACCCCCGGCTCAGCTGTGCTGTACGAAGGGATTGGCGTGGGGCTCCGGATCCAAACTCTCCAACAGACTTTCCTGAATGCCTTCTCTCTTTGTTTTTGGCTTGCACGTCCTCTTTTCTCTCCTGCTGTTTCTGCGTAAAAGACAGTTTGGGCTGTTTGAAAGTCAGCTTTTCAAAACCTTCAAAGAGTAGAAGTGAGGTTAGAATCAGAGAATCCCAGAACGGTTTGGGTTGGGAAGGACTTTAAAGCTCATCCCGTGCCATGGGCAGGGGCACCTGCCAGGTCCCAGGTTGCTCCAAGCCCCGTCCAGCCTGGCCTGGGACACTTCCAGGGATGAGAGAACAGAGAGGGGTTCGTGAGTTAAACTTGAGGGGTTAAAAAGATGCAGCTGCTGTAAAAGTCGGGAGAGCCGCTCCGTGAGATTGGGAAAGGAGGCAGGGAAAGCCCCTGGAACATCACACTCAGCTGGGACCTACCCACGTCCCCCTGGGAATGGGAATTGCTCTGTGGAACAGGGGCACAGGGGTGACGGACCCGTGCCAGCCCCCCAGTTCCAAACCATTCCGACTCCGCCTTCGATGTTTGGCTCCAGGATAAGACTCGGCCAGACGTTTTCTCCACTGTGTGTAATTTTGCCTTTTCCTCCTCTGGAGCTGCTGCAGTCGCTTCCCTCCCGCCATACCCCAACCCCGCGGGCTCGGAGCCCGTCCCTCCCTCATCCCTGGATCGGCAGGGGCCTCTAGTGGAGGAAACTCGGGCGTCGTTTCAATTCCTGCTTTTCTAAGGAAACAGAGCAGCACAGAATGGAATATTTCAGTTGGAAACCAGGAGAGCCCAGCACCTCCCTCTCCAGGGGACGCCACCATGAGGTTGCCCCTCAGCCCCCTTGTCTCCCACCCAGATAATTCCAAAGTCCTCGGCTGCTGCTCACAGGACATTCCTTCCAGCCCTCCCCCCAGGGGGGACACCTTGGTGTTCCTTAAATCCTTCTTAAATTGCGGGGCCCAGAACTGCACAGGTGCTACAGCCCCAAAATCTGTTCACCACACTCCACTCTTAATTTCTGCATATGAGCTTGAAAGTGCTAAAGGAAGGGGAAGCATTTTCCAGGAACGTGCTGGCTTAGGGAAAACGGTGGGCGGGGAGAGGAAACTCCAAGTGCTGTCCCAGTGGGAGATGGGGTGGGACAGCAGCTCTCTGGGTGGTCACCCACCAAGAGGGATTTATTGGGATATGGATGGACTCTTCAGCCCCCCCAAGCAAGCAGTTCTGGCACAAACTACTAAAGATTTCCTTCCTCCCTTCCCTTCTTCCTCCATGCCAGCTCTTTCCCAAGAAATCCTCTCAGCATTCCCCCTTGCTGCCTGTGCCTTTCCCGCATTTATCGGGCATTCCTGAAGGATAACAGCCCTTTCTCCTCGCTCCAGGCTGAGGTTTATGCTCCCAACATCCCCCAGATGCACGTGGTGGACCACGTGAAGGGGCAGCCAACGCCAGAGCAGCGCAATGTCCTGGTGGAAAGTGCCAGGATAGCCAGAGGCAACATCAAGGACCTGGCTACGCTGGATGTCAAGGGGCTGGATGCCCTCATCATTCCAGGTAGGATTGTGTGACAGGGCCTGCCTGCCCACAGTTTAGGGATCCCATAGGTCTGGAATGACATGGGACTCACGGGATGGAGCAGGGCTTGGAAGGAGAGCCAATTTTAATTCTTTTATTGACCCAGGTGAAATGCTGCCATTCCACCATGCCACACCTGGCAAAAATCCTGCCCTGGATAGACTCTCCAGCCTAAACTGTTTCTCTTTCCTCAGGTGGCTTTGGGGTGGCAAAAAACCTGAGCACTTGGGCCACCCAGGGCAAGAACTGCAGCATCTCCAAGGAGGTGGAGGGTGTCCTGAGGGCGTTCCACGCTGCCCACAAACCCATCGGGCTGTGCTGCATCTCCCCAGTGCTGGCAGCCAAAATCTTCCCAGGCTGTGAGGTGACCGTGGGCCACGACACGGAGTGTGAGCAGTGAGTGACCCGGGGGGGTGCTGACACTCACACCAGGGCCCCCCCAGGATCCTGGCCAGGTGGTGGAAGTCTCACAAGGGGCTGAAGGTTATTTCTGAGAACTCAGCTCTGCTGCCTCCAGTGAGGCCTTTAGCAACCCCAGTCCTTTTGGGGACTTGACAGGGAAAAGTAGGAATTCTGGAAGACTGATTCTATCATTTTTCAGCACAGCAGAAGGAACGGTGTAACACCAGATCTGTTGGCATTTTTGTGACTTGTTTCCACAACTCTGATGGCTTTAAGACACTTTATTTTAAAATAATTAAAATAGAATTTATTGTTTTAAATTAAATATTTTCCTCCCTGATGCCTCACAGACCCAGGGTAGAAAAAACCTTTGCTGACTCCAAGTTAAGCAGATCCAAGGCAGGAATGGGATGGTTGCCCAAGGCTTGTGGTGTTAAGAGAGGCATGGAGTGAATCTGTCTTCAGTCCTACAGAGAAGCTTGACTGGATTTTCCCAAGGGCAGGCAAGGAATGTCGATGACTTTGCTAGGAAGGCGTTTTTTCACAAACTTGGAGGAAGTTGGTGAAAAAAGTCCACCTCAAATCAAAATCTAATTGTTGCCCAGGGAAGCTGTGGCCGCTCCATCCTGGCAGTGCCCAAGGCCAGGCTGGGCAGGGCTTAGAGCAGCCTGGGATCGTGGAAGGTGCCCCTGGCCATGGCAGGGGTGGCACTGGAGGGGCTTTGAGGTCCCTTTTCAGCCAAACCATCCCAGGCTTCTATAAACACGAACGCTTGCATGGGCAGAACTAGGTGGTGGAACATCCAAAGTGGAACTTCAGGTCTCATTTTGTGTTTACTTCAGATTTGTAACTCATTGGAACAGGAGGTTTTGCTGTTGCATAGTTGTGGAGAAACTCCTCTAACAGGAAAAGATTGGATCCTGCTGGGCAGGTTTTGTGCAGCACCCACAGAGTTTCCCCTCTGGCCCTTCCCCAAGCACGGCGTGCAGGACGTTCCCCACTCCAGGTCTTGACTCCCCGTTCCCTTGCAGGTGGCCTTATGCCAAGACCGCGGAGGCCATGAAGGAGCTGGGCTGCCGGCACGTGAACAGCCAGGTCACCGAGGCGCACCTGGACGCCCGGAACCGCCTGGTGACCACCAGCGCCTTCATGTGCAACGCCCCCATCCACCACGTCCACGACGGCGTCGGGAAGATGGTGCGGGAGGTGCTGCGGCTGGCCTGAGCTCCGCAGGGATCCAGCTCCCCCTGCCGGGATCGCGGCGGGAACGGCGGCTCTCTGAGCTCTGCCGGCTGCTGGGGAGGGACAATCCGGTTGTGTTCTGCCAAGGACACTCACTGGCAGGAGATGGGCTGGGAGCTGGCGTGGGATCGTGGAATGGTTGGGAGG
Source organism: Hylia prasina (assembly GCA_013397195.1). Taxonomy (NCBI): domain Eukaryota; kingdom Metazoa; phylum Chordata; class Aves; order Passeriformes; family Sylviidae; genus Hylia; species Hylia prasina. Next base: position 61,764 of record VYXD01002391.1, read on the forward strand.
GACCTTAAAGCTCACCTTATTCCAACCTCCTCCCGTGGGCAGGGAGCCCTTCTGCTATCCCAGGCTGCTCCAAGCCGGCCGGGAACACTTCCAGGGATGGAGCAGCCACAGCTTCTCTGGCACCAGGGCCTCCCCACCCTCCCAGGGAACAATTCCATCCCAGTATCCCACCTATCCCTGCCCTCCCTCAGCCTGAGGCCAGCTCCCACAAGGCTCAGGGTCAGCTGCTCCCCAACCCCTCCCTCAGAGCAGTGACCTGCAGCCAGAGGGAGGAACCCAGTCCTGCCACCAAATAAAACCTGATGCTTCTACTGAATCCTGAACCCTGCTTCTGTCTCTGCCTTTCCCTCTGGGTCAGTTGGGAAAACGATACAGGAAGAAATCCCTAGCACCAACCCGCCCTTGTTTTGCTGGGATTTGGCAGAACCCAGCCTGGAGCGGGAATGTGACACTGGTGAGAGCAGGACCAGCTCTGGTGGGAAGAGGTGAAAGTCTTCTCCTGCATTAACAGAACCAGAAAATTCCAGGTTGGAAGGATCTCAAGGTTCACCTGGTCCAACCTTTCTTGGTAAAAATGCTGTCTAGCCAGGACAGCAGCTGTCACGCTCACAGCAGCCTGTCCTGATGGATCCCAAAGTGTCCAAACTTGGGGAATCCACCACTTCCAGCAGCTGATTTTCTCATGGTGAAAAGCTGTCCTCTGGAGCCCGTTCAGAATCTGCCCAGGAATAACCTGTACAGATTATGCCTTGTACTTTCTATGATTCCTCTTTAAGGAGGGTTTCCTTCTCTTTTGTAGCCACCCTTCAAATACCAAACATGGTGACAGGATCTCCCCTAAATCTCAGTTTCCCAAGGCTGAACAAGCTCAGTTCTCTCAGCCTTCCCTCACACGGGAGCTTCCCGGGCTGTGGATCATCTTTGTGGCCTTTCTCTGGATCCTCTCCAGCCTGGCCACATCTTTTTTTGGCAAAGTGGGGTTCAAAACTCTTTCCACAACTCTGATGGCTTAAGATAAGACTTTATTTGAAATCCAATCCCATCTGCAGCCTCTCAGCATTCCTGCAAGCTCTCAGCAGCAGCACGGGGAATTTCCTTCTGCAAAGATTTCTTTAGCCATGTGAACTGAACACAAGGTAAGTTGCAGCAGTTTGTTTTTATTTTGAGTTTAAAGAATGCCCTGGAGAGGGGGTGGAAGGGATAATCCTCATAAAACAGGTTCTAAAAAGCTGATCCCTGCAAATACATCCTAAAAAGAGTTCACTGTAGGACCCAAACCAAGACATAAACCCAAAATAGATTTACACTGAGCAAGAGATTGACACTGCCTGGTTTTGAGTCATCTCTTTACCAAACTGGAATCATTTGGACCCTTTTTTTTTTTTTAGTCAGAAAAGGATCTGAATTTGGTCCCAAAAATGTGATTTGTGTATTTAAAGCAGTGTAAACATCACAACCAGCAACCATGTTGCTGCCTGTAAACAAGGTGGTGCAAACTGCTCCCAAACACCTTTAAAACTTCTGAACAAAAAAAAAAATCCACCAGAAAACTTCTGACAGAACTGACCTGTATTTTCTGCTGCCTCCAAAGAAAGCAAGACACCACAAAAGTGAGGCCCCCACCTAAGGAATGTCCAAGTGCCAAGGAATGAATCCCACTGGGCTTCAGTAAAGGCTGATCCTCAGGAATTCCTGCTCACTCACCTCCCCATCCTGATCTGTCTCTCAATCATCTCCTGCAGGACCTTTGGGGTCAGCAGTGAGGTGTGGGCTTTGTTGGGAATTACTGGACTCCTTGAGAATTCCAGCCACCTTCTAGCTGTGCTGGAGCTCAGACAAAATATTTCCTGAAATCTGTTTTGCTGGGTGTATTTATGGAGAAATCTGACCAGGAAATGTTACAGGAGAAGTCCTGGGGGAAACAAAGTGGTCGGAGCAGGGTCATTCCTTTCACATCACTGCTGCTCCACAAAGCTGCACCTGGATGATCCCACTCCCACATCCACGTGGGCTCAACACATTCTTGACCTCAAAATCCAGAGATTCCAGAAATCCCCCCTTCCTGGCACAGAGATCCAAAACCAGCAGGTCCAGACCTGCAGCCCCTCACCTGTGAGGTTCTCCCCCAGCTCTTTGGCCACACGTTTGAGGTTTTTGAAGGAGATTTTTCCAGTTTTGTCATCCTCAAAGAGTTTGAAAGCTTTGAGAATCTCCCCCTTGGAATCAGCCTTAAGGAAGAAAGAAAGAGTTTAAGGTAAAAAAGGAGTGGTTGTGTTGTAGGTGACACTCAAAATAAAGTTATAAAAGGTCTGATAGACTAAGAAACCCTTGGGAACACATAAAGGAGCTGGAATTACCCAGAAAAGCTGAAAGGAGACAGAGACACGACCAGAATTCCAGAATTTCAGGGANACCCTTGGGAACACATAAAGGAGCTGGAATTACCCAGAAAAGCTGAAAGGAGACAGAGACACGACCAGAATTCCAGAATTTCAGGGATTTTTTTTTTTCCCTGTCCTTGCCAGCCAGGTATCTTTGGGATTTCACTTTCAGGAACTTCTATTATTAAATAGAAGTTTAAAAAATATTTTTCAAACCAGAGATTTAATCTGTAAATTAGAATTCAAGGAAAGAAAACACCCCCATGCCAGACAACAACCCTCCAAAAGCTTCCTGCAGGCCTGAGCTGGTTTCCCTCTGTGAGAAAAGCTCTTTTTTTCCTTTTTTCAAGCACAAACATCACCTCTGGTTGTTAAAGAAATCTGCTGATGATATCATGATTTTAATTTTTCCCTGAAAAATGAGAGAATCCAGGATAGGCATTACCCCAACTCTTACACATTTAATTGTTAGGATTAAAATAGTGCTGTAATCTCCCTCTAAACCCAAAAGGAGATAAAGGCTCCTCATCCACCTTCAAAATTCCCCTTGTTTGGAGCTGTAAAACATTCGCACCATTTTCTGTGACATCACTGCCAGGAAGTCACTGAAACTGATTTTTCCTGTCCCCCTTATTGATGTTGAGATCTTCTTGATCTTTCTTAGGTTCAAACCCCAGGGCCCTCATGGCCACCTGGAAGGAGAAACTAAGTTACAAATCCTACAGAATCATCACCAAAACCACAGGAGAAGGGAGAAAAAAGTGAGTTTCCTGTGAAAAATTCCACGTGTCCTGGAAAACCATGCAGGCTGAGAGTGAGGCTGCTCTGCACTCACTCCAGCTGCTTACCGCCGGAGGCCTCGGCACGGTACAGCGGGTGTGGGGGGAGAACGGGGGAACTGGGGGCTACCCGGGGGAACCCTCAGTGCCCCTGAGCCCCCTCAGTGCCCCTGAGCCTTCATCACTGCCCCTGAGTACCCCTCAGTGCCCCTGAACCCCCCTCAGTGCCCCCGAGCCCCTCACGGTCCCTGAGCCCCTCAAGGTCCCTGAGCTTCCTCAACGTTTCCAAGCCGCTTTCCCGCCCCCTC
>VYXD01002394.1:3746-31314 GCA_013397195.1 Hylia prasina
CCCCCCGCAGCTGCAGGGGGCGCTGTGGCGCGGGCTAGGGGAGTGGGCAGTAATGGTGGCTTTGTCCGAGACAGGAAGGGATGGAAGGGATGGATCAGAAACTGCAGAGCTGTGGCTGAAGAGAGGGATGGATTAGAAACTCCAGAGCTGTGGCTGAAGACAAGAAGGGGTGGAAGGGATAGATTAGAAACTCCATGTGGCTGAAGACGGGAAGGGATGGATCAGAAAGTGGAGTTGTGGCTGAAGAGTCGGGAGGTGTCAGCAGGCAAGGGGTGCAGGCTACAGAGGAGTGAAAAACTCGGTAGTGTAATAAGTAAAGGGTTAACTTGGTTCATCAAATCTAGTGTCCACAGAAAGTCACAAGTATCTGGTCACTATGGTAAGGATGTTGCAAGGTCATGGTGTAACTACAAGTGTTTAACAATGTTACAATATAGAAATGTTAACTGCTGGTGCTAAGACAATCCATGCTGCTCCTGTGGACGCCTGCCAAGCCAAAAGTCTTCCTGTGGATGCCTGAGGAAGACTCCGCAGCCTTCAGCCCCACGACCACCAGGAGGCAGATTACGACCCCCTAGCAACAGCCTGCGCAGCCGCAAAACACAACGCAAAAGGTTTTGCCAGAAAACCATGTAATGCAAGAAACTGAACTGTAAATAAAGGGAGTGATAACCACCTAGAGCTGCGAGCTGTTGGTGGAGCAGGAGACTCCCCAGCTGCCCAGCACTGTTTTGGTCACTTTGCCGCTTGCTTAATTGGCTTACTTAATAAATNGAGGTGTCAGCAGGCAAGGGGTGCAGGCTACAGAGGAGTGAAAAACTCGGTAGTGTAATAAGTAAAGGGTTAACTTGGTTCATCAAATCTAGTGTCCACAGAAAGTCACAAGTATCTGGTCACTATGGTAAGGATGTTGCAAGGTCATGGTGTAACTACAAGTGTTTAACAATGTTACAATATAGAAATGTTAACTGCTGGTGCTAAGACAATCCATGCTGCTCCTGTGGACGCCTGCCAAGCCAAAAGTCTTCCTGTGGATGCCTGAGGAAGACTCCGCAGCCTTCAGCCCCACGACCACCAGGAGGCAGATTACGACCCCCTAGCAACAGCCTGCGCAGCCGCAGAACACAACGCAAAAGGTTTTGCCAGAAAACCATGTAATGCAAGAAACTGAACTGTATAAATAGGGAGTGATAACCACCTAGAGCTGCGAGCTGTTGGTGGAGCAGGAGACTCCCCAGCTGCCCAGCACTGTTTTGGTCACTTTGCCGCTTGCTTAATTGGCTTACTTAATAAATGATTCACTTAGATTGGCTTGTTTGATTCGCTTTTTATTGCCACAACTTATAACAGTAGTTTTTCTGGTTTTGAAAAACGAAAAGCAGTGCCAAAGAAGCAGTGAGGGCAGGACCACAGCGACCCGGCTCCCATCAGGGCGAAGAGGGGCAGGCTTAGGATCTCCGGACACCCGAGAAAATGGCAGCAGGCTCCTCTTTAGTGAGGCAGGCGATAACAAGGTCCCAGCTCAATGGCTGCGCCCAGGAGCCTGGGCTCACTCCTCAGCAGAAGAAACAGGACCGAGCTGGGCTCGCGCAGCAGGCAGTGAGTCCACTTCCCTAAGCAGCACCTGCACCGTCCTCCTATGAAGACTGAAGTACTAGATTGAGATCAAGAGAGCTCCCTGACATCTCAAGCACCCGGCCATCAGTGCTTCTTAGCAACTCAATGAGAAAAAAATCCACAGGTAACAAGAAAAGAAAAGGAAAGAAAAACCCAGCCCCCAACATCCTGATTGCTTGATTCAGTCCTGTCTTCCTCAGGCTTCTAATTGGGGTCCTCTCCCTTCAGGTTCCTCCTGAGCACAATATGAACTGATTGCTCTGGACTGGGTTCTGCTCAGCACAGCACACACAAAAAGCAGGTGTTCCAATATCAGCAATGTGTTGTTCCATTTATTATAATTTCACTTATCACAGGGTCTGTATGTGTTACCCAGGGCAGGTATGAGTTTACAAAAACCCTGTGTCTTTCTTTTCAAGAGGCACGTATAACCTACTTTCCCTCATTTCTTTGTACTTTTGAAGGTAAATAACTTCAGCTAGAAAATCGCCCTGAGAGCACATTGCTTGGCTCAGTTTCATTGGCTAGCCAGGCTTGATAAAGAATATATTTTAATAGACCACCATCTGCAACCTTCTCATTATAGCCTCTTCTCCAAGGATGTGTGATATGTGACAACTCTGTTAAATGCATATAGGACTAATCTTCCATGCAACATTATTTCAGTGTGTCACACACTGGAATTCAAATTATGCTATTCCTCTCTCAAAACAAATTATGATGATTTCAAGGAAGAAAGTAATTCTGAGAGGATGTATTATGGTGTATTTGAACCTAAGTTTAAATTAAACCCAAATTAATTTTGTGGCATCAGGAACGCCCAGAGGAAGGAGGATATAGGAATAGAAATTTCTATGCACTTGGAACTTCTCTGACAAATCTTGCTCACCATTACAAGGGACTAAGAAGAAAATATTTCAATTCTCTTCTTTCTCCTACAGCTACTGAGAATGGGGATGTCCATATGTGTGTAGAATCACAGAATGGTTTGGATTGGAAGAACCTTAAAGCCCATCTCATTCCAAGCCCCTGCCATAGACAAAGACACCTTCCACTGTCCCAGGCTGCTCAGAGCTCCATCCAGTCTGGTGAGACATTAATTTTGAAGAATTAAGAATTTTAAAAAAGTTAAGACTATAGTTGCTGAATTAGCTGAAATAAGTAGGTAAGCTTTATTTGCAGTTAACAGAAGCTGGATCTTAGATAAGCTATCCCGGATCTAGTAACTCATTGCTTGTCAACTTTATGTTTATGTAGCTGTGCTTGTAGTGAAAAACAAAATGTAGTAAATAGAACTCAAGGACACAAGATAGTCGCACACTTCCCATTCTTGAAGGACCCCTTGAACACAGGAAACTGTAAATTCTACCAAGGACTCATTTGTCACGTGTGCATTGAAAAGGTAAAAGGGTCAGAAAGAGGAGGACTCATTTTTCTTCCTCATTTTGGTGACCCCTCCCCAGAATAGACCCCTGACCCCCAGAGAACAAACTACACATGCTTAATAGCTTTTTTGTTAATTAACATCCCAAGCAGAGAAGAGGAATTGACAGGAGTATGAATATTCATTTGTATTTTGTATATTCAACACTTTTGTAGATAAAATATTTGTAATTCCCTGTGATCTTTGCAGTGTGTATTTGGGAGCTATCCCCATGCTGCCCGGGCGTCGCAATAAACATACACTTTGTAACTTTAAATTGTTAAAGAGTTTTTGTCCGTCATAGTTGGATAGCGATATTAGATCAATATCCATATTTTTTAATAAATCACTGGCCTTGAGCACTCCCAGCAATGGGGCAGCCTCAGCTTCTCTGGGCACTCTGTGCCAGGCCCTCACCACCCTCATAGGGAACAATTTCTTCCTAAAATCTAATCTGAACCATCCGTCATGTTAAAGCCATCACCCTTTGTCCTGTGTCTCTAGGCTTCCCATTAGATAACCCTGTCACAGGCATTGACCTAGTACCTTCAAATCCATTTCACAAAATTTCATTCCTTGAAATTACATTTGGGTTTCTGGTAGGCTTTTCCTTTTCAGCTTATACAATACAGATTCCCCAAGAGTTTTTTAAAAATATTTCTTTAATAGCTGTACTTCCTTCCTTCATAGATACAAATTAATTTTGCACTGCCTTGCAAGCATGAAGATTTCATTGCAGAAACATCAACTGGTCAATAATCAAGCACAGAGAATCTGTTGGAGGTAGGTGCTGCAGGTGAACAACGTTGAAAACAGTTTTTCAGAAGGAAAAAAAGGAAGTGTAAAGGCCAATATAGCTCTTTGCACTGACATTCAATTTCCTCATTCTGTTTAACTATACATATCTCAAAGTGCAATAGGGGGATAAAAAGAGGATTTATGTTGTGAGACGTGAAGTTAAAGCCAAGGACCATACTAAGCCAAAATTCTGAAGCAAATTTAAAGATCTGGTACAAAGAAAACAAACAATATATTAAAAAAGTAAAAACTACAGCAGGCCAGAATGGTACTTAACCAAACAAGTCACCCACCTGAGGAAAACATACTTTTTAACATTATCTGGATGTTTCTATTTACAATGTACTACAGAGAGTTAGGCAAGATTCTCCTTTAAAAGCTCCTCTCTGCTGCATGCAGTAAAGTCCATTTACAGCAGCATAGGCGTGAGCTCAGTTTCCCCTGAGAGGACAACAGGTTAGGAAAACGTCTGTCTTTATGGATCAATGAATAATAGCAATTTGATTATCCTCACAAGCTGCAATGGAAATTAACACTTAGAAACGTGCAATTAATTTTCATCACCTTCTCCCATTATCATCAGTTCTCAAAAATCATCTTTTACAAGGAATTTCAAAAGAATTTTCCAGTCAAAGTAACATTACCACTCTCAGAGAGAAAAAGTAATGGACATAGAATTTCACCATACCCAAATTATCTTTACCTTCTAAATTGAGCAGTTCCTTGACAAGTTTTTAGGCGAAAGCCGCAGTTGTGATTAGTCCAAACACAGAACTTTCTGATACCACCCAAATATAGACAATGCTGCTACCAAAGATTAGAGACAGGTGCATAGAAAATAAAAGGAAAACCACACATATTTAATTATTTTCTATTTTCTTATATTTCATAACTATTTTGTCTTTCTTTCAGCAGCTATTAAACTATTAGGACACCTAGGCCCTGATGAGTGGAGCTCCAAATCCTGTATCCTGGAACTTGGCCTCTGTGAGCAAAAGATCCTAATAACCCAAATCTTCCTTTTGGTTTTATTTATGTTCAAACCTTTACCTTACAGATTTTCTTAAAACCTTGGTATAGGTTAAATTTTAACTCTTTAAATAGATCAATTTCCTATCTGGAAAAGTAGTATTTCATGCACCTGTCAAGACTGAGTCTTTTCCTCTCCAGTGAAGGAACAAGACCTTGTTATTCCTTTATCTGCTCTTAATTTCCTTGTATGACAAAAGTGATAATCTGATAAAAATGTTATTTTTTTCTGAAAAAGAAGCCCAAGTTTCAGGCAAAGGAATTTTCGGATGAGGAAAGTACATTGTTATGTAAACATGAAGATGAGCAGCCATGGCTGCAAAATCAGATAAAAGGTTTTTTTGTGTGATGTTAACTATCAGTCTGATTAGACATGGTAACAATAAGATATTTTGTGTAAGGGAGATCTTACTTTTAGTTCAAGAGTGTCATAACACTGAGTTAAGAGTTCCTGTTCCAAATCAGTCAGAATCAGTATTTGAAAATGGATACAACTAATAGAATTGCAATAGTCTTCCTATTGTTTGATTTAAAAGAAAAAAGCTTTGTCAGAGATGCAGATATGAAGACTTCCTGTCCAAAAATTCTGAGTTAAGGTCCTGTCTTGACATCAGATAAAATTCTAGAAAGAGGAAACCATTTATACATCTGTTTTAGCACCAAGGAAGATATTCACAAACTCTAAACCACGAAAGACTCATAGGAGCCAGTGATTACTATAGCTATGTTATCTGACCAGCACTGTAACATAGTCTGCAAAATGTGTTTCCACTTTCTGAGGCATGACATTTTCCTTTATAAGATTTCAATGGGATCCTTAAATTGCCAAATATCTCAATTTAATTACATATAGTACTGAATTACAACTTGGTAAGGTTTCAGTGCTCAGCTGCAATATCTATTTTTCATGTAGGAGGATGAAAGTGATCTTTCATGAGTACTGATGTACTAACACACCTGTCAACAAATAATTGTCATGAAAAACAGGCATGGCTTTGATGCTTAAATCACGCAATCCTTTACCTATCATGTGCTGGATTAAACTCAAAGCCTGATTATACTTGTGATCATTTAGTTCAGCCTAGCTAAAAATTTGTCACTGTCTCTGGCTTACATCTCCCCAGGCAGCTGCTTTCTTTAGGCAGAATGATGCTGGAAGGTGAGGCAGAGCACCCCAGACATTACAGAACCATCCCATCAGCAGCTGCAGACAAGCACATCACATAACTCTGAGCACAGTAAAATCCATCCTAACACCATATGGCCTCTGCCCCTGTGAATAGCTGCTCTAGATCCTAATTCCATTCATAATCCTTCATAATTTCCACCATAATTTTTTTCAGGGACATTGTAGACTCATTTTTTTTAATGCCAGTATTGTCCATCATCTGCAATAGCTCTTATAACCTCCATGATCTCCATCCCTCAAGTTTTTATAGAAAACAGGAAGATCTTCCCTCTACACTTTTTTTTTTTTTAGCTTGGCAAATATTAATTTTAAACACAAAGATACCGATTCCTTCCCTGCCCCTTTCTGCTGTTCTTGGAGAGGGCAAGAGAAAGTATTTTCATTGGCTACCTGTGTTCATAGGACACTCTCCTGAAATCATTCCCTCTGGGAGAAAACCTGATCCTTCTAAGGATCCAAATAAAACATGTACTTCCTTGCCATATGCCTAGAGAACATCCATGCACACCCAAAACCTCCTCTGTAGCCATTAATAACAGGTTGTTTGCTGAGGTGTCTCTGCTGCCCTAGATTGAAAATGTCAATTATCACATTTGTATTTCACTACGAGCAAGGCTACATTTTCAGAAGAGATTATGCAAGCACAGGGAAAGTCATTAGGACTGATATTGCCACTGGGTGTTCAGATCACTTAATCACACTTCTCTGCTTTAAGCTAGGAATTATTTATCATAATTTCCTTGACAAACTAAATGTAATACACAGTGTTTCTCATTTTAAGAAGTAAGCTTTTTCTGCCGAGTATTTATCTTTGTTTGAAATGTTTCTGTTAATACTGAGTCTACAGATGAATCAGTTTGTATTGAGGGGGACAATATATAACTTGAAACTGAAGTTACTGTCATTTTGAGTCTAGAGAAATATTTTATTCTGTAATACTAATAGTTCCAGGATTCTACTCCTACAGGAGTCTTCCAAATTAATTGGCAGGTCATATTTTCATTTTATTGCTATCTAAACAGAAATGGTTTTGCATTTTGTAAATGTATTTTTTAACCACTTCTAATTGTTTAAATCAGTATATAAAATTAATTAAACCTTGACTCGAATTGGCTCCTTTATGTAGTATAGAAATGATACTGATCTTTCTGAAGCATTCTCTTACTGGCTAACTATTACAGACACATGAGACTATTTGAAATTAATTCTGTTTGTATGTCAAAATTAGCATTTGCTATTTATAGATATACTCCTTTTGGTTTTCTTTGCCAATCCAGTAATGTCCATTTTTCTTTCCAAACTGCCCCACTCTATAAGATGTTATTAGTATAGTTATGTATCACAATACTTTGTTGTTGTTGTTGTTGTTGTTGTTTTTAGGGGGGATTGTTTCCTCAGATTTTTCAGTGGCAAAAAAGATGTGTTAGGACTTCTACAGGCCTAATAATATTTAGATAGAAAAAATATTTAGATTATTTTAAAATGGTGCTAAACTTAAGACACACTAGCACACGAGAAAGAAGTGAAAATTTACTGGATCTGATTCAAAGTTAGCTGGGAATTCCACTGAAAGATTCCCATTGGCTTATAAATAGGCTTTCAGTCCGGTCCATGGAGATGACTAAGACCCTTCATGACAAGTTCAGTCAGTGCTACTCATCAAGAAAACAGCTGTTCCTGGCTTGGCTCATTTTTGCTGCTACTTTTACTCTTTTATGTGAAAATTGTAAATCTTTCCTGCAGATTTATCTATGCAACTGCTCAGCTATATATGCTCTGCATTAATTTGAAACTTCTTATCATTAAAAAAGGGTTTGCAGATATTTCAGAGTGAAGAACCATCATAAACGTTATCAGAAGATTTAAAAATAAGATTAATTACTACAGTTAAGATATCACATATAACCACACCATACCATACCAATATTAATTCCCGAAGCCATTCAAAGACCTCACTTGCAGCAATTTCAAAGGCCACAAACCCCATTAATTTCAAACATCTTCCTTTCCAGAGTGATTTATCTTTCTCCCACTCAGCATTCTGATGTTCTCTTAAAAATTTTCATAGTATGTTTTGCAATTGTAGATATTGTCTTTTAATTAATTCACTAACAACTGTGTTCTCTTTTCACAGTAACAGATGCCTCTAGCACTCTTCAATAAACTTCATTATTCAAATTAAGAGGTGAAGCTCTGGATAGGAAAGGTGAATTTGGGTACCAGACAAATGCTTAGAAAGTTTTTATTAATTATTACAAATGTTTGATTCAAACACAGCATAAGAATGGCATAGTGCACTGACACTAGTTTTTATTATGTTTGGCATTGTTTGCATAACTCAATAATATCCCAATTTCAACCTTAGGGCTGCTGCTTTGATAATAAAATACTTTCATGTAAAATTTAGACCTGACCTTGGTTTTACCTCAGACATATGAAGCATGTTTTATAAAAGAAAGGACATCGGTTTTCAAAATAATCTTGCCCTGCTATATTGATGAAGTGATCTAACTTCCTAATTGATCCAGCAGCCCATTACATACTTTCTACTGTTCAAGACTGATTAAGTGATAATTGCAGTTGATGTAGGTCTTAGACCACGAAACAAACAGTTCATCACACCAAAAAATGATGAGGCTGTGGACTGGACAATCAATTGATCCATGCATCGTTTATGTCACAAGCTATAATATCACTGATACTATTTTCCGTTAGAAAACACCACTTAACCTGTCATTTTTTTAACCCTTTCCTGCAAATTGTTGTAGATAAGAGTATTTACAGGGTCAGTCAAGCTCCATTACTTTTGTCTGTCCAAATATCATTGAAATCCAGCAGTTTACAAGGCCACTGAATACCCAGGCAGCTGTCTTTGAGTGTTCTTTGGGCACGTGCTGAAACATCAGACATCTTTACACTGCTTTTTGTGAACCTTGGATAATGTTGTGGGGTGTTTTTGGTTGTTTTTTTTTTAATATTGACTCTCAATGTATGCAAGTAAAATAAGAAAACAAATTTCAGTTACTTCCCTTTTGTTTTCATTGGCAAAATGTGCTCCTTCAAAATCAGCATCTGGATGGTGTCAGGAACAGGATTGTGCCTTCTCTCCTGACTACTGAAATGGTACCAATAAAGCCCTACAAAAGGCAGCTTCTCCTCTAGCTTGTTTTAATATGCCACTAAGAAATAAAAGTTCTGCACATGAAAGTTCTTTCCCCTCACTCAGAGATTGTTCTGAGCTGGTGCAGCATGCCAGTACTGTGTGAGCCTTCTGTAAAAATGGGAGTTACAAAAAGTGAACTCTTAAATCACTTGTCAGCACCTCTCCTGTTCTTATTTTATTGCAGTTTGACCATAACCACAGATCCAGGCAACTCTTCTGAGTCCATGTTTGCAATCATGAGTGACTAATTTTAGGATGTTAGGCAATTCAAGAAAAGGAGGCAAAAGGGGTACTGACTGTTAAATAAGTGAATGTGTAAGTGAAAATGGAATTTTCAAACTGAATAATTAACCACTGTGATATTTAATTTACCTGTTTTATACAACTGCCTCATCTGGAATAGTCTTTGCATATGTGTTGTCAGTGTCTCAAACCTTCTATTCCCTCTGAAACAAGATCAACAGAATGGGGCTGAACCAGCTGAGAATTGGACCCAAGAGTTTTTCAAGTAGCTATTTTTCTCCAAAAAAATAAAACACTATTTCAGGATCTCATTGATTCTCAAAATGTTGATAATACTGCCTGACTGCAGATGAGGCACTATTATTGTGTCATTTAAAGCATGGACTGCATGTCTGAATCCTCTAATGTCAGGCAATAACAACAGCTGCTCTCAAAGTAGGCTTTTACCCACAGAAACCAGCTTTTTGGAAGATAAATGTGCATTTCTGCTGAATTTTGGGAGCAACTAGAGCTTCTTACAGGATAGTGAAAATCTCAAGAGAGATTGTTATGGAACAGACAAGAAAACCAAAAGCAGTAATTGAGCTAGAGGAACTGAAACGACTTATTCTGCATCCTGGGCCTATTCATTCAGTAATGAGTCTGGTTGTTTTTTTCTTTTTAAATAGATTTTTGAAAATATTTTTTTCTCTTTATTTAACTCCACTTAACTTATCTCCAGATCCATAGTTCCCAAGCAGACTGCAAAACATTTTCAGAAATACCCATGTCCCCTGTTAAACCAGTTCAGCTGCAATAATCCTTGCTTTAGAAAAATTCCGTCTATGTAAACAGATGATTCCAAGCATCTTGCACATTTCAAGCAAACAAACAGGACATGCTGCTGTGGATGTCTGGCTAGCTCCAGGACAGGGTGAGAGAGTGCTGCTTGCCAGACTACAGTTTACAATCTTCTTTTCAAATAATCTCGAGAGTCCCTAAATTTCTTTTGAGGTCAGTGCATTCACTGTTTACCCAAAAGTAAAGCTGGGATTAAAAAAACAAAGAAGCTTGTCAGAAAAGCTCCTGAAATGAGCATTGGCCTGTTTTCTCTTCCGGGAAGAAGCTGTTCCTCTACAGCATTCAAGGGATGGACTAATCCATTGTAAACTCTTATAAAGTGCCACATTATGTAGTCTTGATTATTGGATTATTTCTGGACTCATGATTTAGGAGACTTAGATATCCTTCTGTGCTGAAGTAACAAATTTTAATGCATTTCCTCAATTTCCCAAACATTTTGATTCAGCTGATCCTTGCTGGACACGACCCTTTTCTAAAAAGCAAATGTCCCCAATTTGAACATTTCTGTAGTTTCCTTTGTTACCTATTCTCTCACATCAATAAGTGTTTAGATCATGTTATAACCCTCAAGTCACTACACTAAAACCAGTCCATTTTTTGGATGCAATTTCACAATAAGTTCACTGCCTCAAAAGCCTTCTGCTCCCCCATTGGAAACCTGCCCTATTGATGTTGTTTTGAATGCAAAGATGGATGAAAGTAAGATTTTTTAGTCAATCCAAGAAGGCACTTGCAATCCAAACATATTTTTATATGCATTATATATATTCACTTATTATATATATACTTATTATAACGTATATGGGTCTGATATTTCTGAGTCTGTAAGATTTTCAAGCCTATCAGTGGTTGGTTTTCTTCCTAAGGGAAGATTTCTTGGGAGAATTTTCTTTCAAGGACAGTTCCTGTAAATAATTATTTTCTTCTGTCTTGGGTTAGGGAACTAAAAATGTGTATTCTATTTTCATCTGCTGAAAGCAGTTGGGGAAATGTTTTTGTTGTTTGTTTGTTTGTTTTTTTCTTTATCTGTTGTTACTCTGCGGGGAGGGGGGTGGATGCTTTCTGATAATGGTTCAGCTGTTAAAACCAAGTGGGGCACTGGTCCTTATCTCTTTCACCACCCATCCTCCCTCCAGGGATATTTTCTGCTAATGGGCCATTGAGGCTCACCAAGAACATGACAAATTTACATCATCCCAGTGTGAGATGCTGCACCCAGTGCTGGGGGCTCCAGGGTCCCTACCTAGATAAAAACCTGAAACTCAGAGCACCAGGGATCCTGTTTTCCACTGGACTCAGAGGAAGATCAGACCCATCTGACCATCTCTGGACCCTTCTTCAACGGGATCATCTCTACTCCAACAGAACCACATCTGTTTTCTCCAGGAGGACTGCTTCCAAACACCTATTTTTGCTTATTTGTTTGTTTGTTTGTCTTTTTGTACTATTACATTTGTACTTTTAATATTCCTAGTAAAAGAACTGTTATTCATATTCCCAAATCTTTGCCTGAAAGCCCTTAATTGCAAAATTATAATAATTCTGAGGGAGGGGGCTTTACATTTTCCATTCCAAGGAAACTCCAGCTTTCCCTAGCAGATACCTGTCTTCTAAACCATGACATCTTCTCATAACATTTCTAAGTTCTCATAACAAATTCTTCCCCAGGTGTTGTTTGGTATTGTCTATTGGTTACTTTGTAGACCAGGGAATCGAACCTTGGTCAACAGGTTGTAAGGCAGCAATGCTAGCCACTACACCAATGGAGAGAGGTGTCAATTTTGTGGAGCAATAATATGCCTTTTTAGTGCAGCATGTTATAAAAAGGCTGGATGAATTTTAAATAAAGCCTTCTGATCTTTCTTCTGCCTCGAACTGGAGTCAAGTTTTTTTATTTCGTGTCCAACAAGGACAAACATATATATATATAATAGATGATATATGATATATATAAAATGTATATATGTGATTATATACACAATTCCTGTTAAGACAGGGACAGCCATTAACAAGGGGACATTCACATCCCCTGTGACCTTTATTCCAAATAAAGGTCCTCTCTGCTATGTATTTTTGTCCATATCACTGCCTTTTCCTGTGACCTTTGTCTTACTTAACCTTAGATAGTTTTGCTTCTTCCTCACTGCTTTCCCCTTTCTCAAAAGTCTTCTATAACTTTCAGATAGAAAACCACTAAGTGTTCAATATCAATTACTGCTGGAATGCAAAAGCTTCAGCTCTAAGTTTGGAACTGCAGAGATGGAAGAACTTGCAGGATAAGGTATTTTTCATTATCACAGTTTTTGCCTGAACATACATAACAAATGTGCTTGACAAACCAAGTATGAAATTGCTGCAGGCAAAGGGCACTAACAAATTGGCAAATCTGGTGCCTTAGGGAAGTAACCAAGATGAAGTTGCCTGTCTGAAACTGCTGTTCTGTCACTGTCTAAATATACACTTTCTTCAAGTGCTGCAGGGTGTAAACTGAAAGTAACTTGCTGAGAGGGTGCTGACTGAACACTCTGAAGGAGACTTCATTTGTGATGGTAGAGCAGTATGTTGGCATGCGCCAGTGATATATTCAGGGAACTCTTCTTGGACTTTAGGAAGGGTATTTGTCAAGCCTGTATCATGGTGCTGTGTGGAGTATCTTGTCAAACTCTCTGGTATTGGATATAACTGGAAATATTTTATAAGGCCCAGAACACTGAACTATAAATTGTCTGTTTCTGCACAACACACGTGGCCTTCTCTTGCCTCATTCATGGAAGTAAAAACTGACCTGTTCATGTGCTCATTTTCTTTATAAAGGACATTTTGAGACTGATATAAGATTGATATGCAAAGTACTGAGGCAAAAGTACACTTTCATACTGATATGCACAACTTGTCCACCTGGTAAGAAATGGCTTAATGTGCAAGAGTTTTTCAAAAAAATATGGAGCGAAGTCCTAAGCATTCTAACTAGAATTTTGGTGAGCAGTTAATTGTGTTTACAGCTATGTATGGTGATCAACTTTAGCTCCAAAAACACCTAAATAAATACTTTATTACTACTGCTGGTGGTATTAGCAAGGAATGTGGCTTCTGTCTGATTCAGCATCAAAGCTGACAGGAGATACACAGCTACTCATTTATAAGAGATTCCTGGGAGATGAGAGTGACCTGCTGCTTGGTTCTACAGCATTAGTGGAAATTTGCAACTTCAGACAGATTGCAGCATTAGTGTTACAGACTTACAATGGCAGAAAAATTCACACTGCTGAGGTGAGAGCATGGATAGTTTCCAGGACTTGGTGTGAATTAACAGTTAAAAAACTAGTAGATGCATTTCCTGAGAAAGACAAGAACCACTGGATTAAAAATTTCAGACAAGATTAGGCACAGCTGAGGAAACAGGCAATAGCAAACACTATTCAAATGTGAAAAGAGAAGCATATCAAAGAGGGTTGTAAAAGTGCAATTTTTGTAAGTAATAAACAGTTCAGTGGGAAGCCAGGCAGCAGCAATCTTTCAGTTTATGATCTTTCAGCACTTGAGCTTATGATCATTTGTGACTTTAGCTGTATAACCTCGTTGTTTGCAGCATTTTGATTCTTTTGGATCTTACAAAAAATGTCCTTATTAGGCCTTAGCAATACAGTTTTCTATTTCCTAATTTGACTGCTACTCAGTAAGACAAAAGCTCTTCCAAAAGACACCAAACCCAGGATATCTACAAAACAGACCTTCAGAGTTTAAAGATAAAGTTTCTCAAATATCATGGCTATCACGTTTTGAAAGTTATATTGCAGATAATGAAGTCCACTTCAAAACAGAAATTACTGACTTCTTTCTAGCAAGGGATGTCAACCATTAATTGGAATTTGAGGCCACTGAACTCTGCTGTCATCTATTCTGCAGAAACCCCGAACAAGTTCCATTGCAGTGGGATTCTGCCTCAGTGAAATCAGTGCCACTGAGAATACTGGCAGGTGACAGAGTCCCCTGCAAAGACTCTTACTTAGGTACCCTGTGCTCAGGGCCTTTCTGCTGCCACTTGAACCCAGGGATAATAGGATTAAGTCTATTAAGTCTTTGAACAAAATTGTTATAACAAAAAATTGCAGTACACATTGTATTACTTCCTTCTTTAACCAGACAGAGCTCTTATGGCAGAGAAATTCAACAGGCCAAAATAACAAACCAGAAGAAAACTTTAATATTACATTATACTTGTTTCCAGAAATATCATTTCTGGTGCCTCTGGAGTACTTCATACTGTAACATGTTGCCAGACCCAATCCCAAAGCTTTTCTAATTTTAGATTACTCAAAAAATCAGTTAATAGAATAATATTGCTTCCACATTGTTTTCACTTTGTCAGAAGCCAAGACAGATCATTTTGCTTAGCCTTAACTCACCTCAACATGATGCCAAAAGCTCAGCACATGATCCCATTGGAGTGGTCAATAACAGACCTTAGCAGAGCCAGCTCATTTCTAACACAACAATAAGGGACTATTTCAATTCCTACTGTCAAAAGAATTCATCACTGAAGGATCAAATATACAGCATTGACATGTTCTAATGGAACTTGGGAAAAGGAAATTAATTAATGAGTTTACTGTGCACCATAAAGTAACTGCTGTTGTCTGATACAACAGCATACTGATACAAAAGCACAAGCAGTGCTGAGAGCAAGAGACCAAGAGAGTAAACATATGAAACTAGGGTAAAAAACCAAACATATGAAAAAGATGTTGCCTTTAAAAAAAAAAAATACTTCTATAACTGATTAAGCAGTTCTCTGTTAGAATCATGATCACAAGCCAACAATTTCAGTAATCAAATGATCTTGTAGAGCTGTGGATTTTAGAGAGTGCTGACTATTCCACCCACTGAAAAATAATCAGACTTCAACATGCCCCAGACTGTCCACAAATTAAGGCAATAAAAATCCTCAGTGTGTTTGTGGAAGAAAATGATTTTCAACATGTGTCTGTGGAGATTTTGATGAAAATTAAAAGAAGCAGCTGCTACTCTTTGTTTATTGTATACAATTAATTAGCAACCCCAGTGCCCTTACTGGATAAATATCAAAAAATAGCAGCATATTTTGCCTTGTGAGTGGCAGTCATAGTAAAGTAGTTTATTAAATCACTGTAGTTCTGTCTCCTATGTCACAAAAACTTGAATCTTACTTGTGTATAGGAAAGCACTTACTGAAGAGTGTATTTATTCTGGCTAAATCAATTTCAGAGATTTAGCACACATTTGAAACACTCCAAACTCCTATTTTCTCTTCACTGTGTTGTAATTGCAGAAATTAATCTGAGAATGGTGATTACACGTTTCTCTAACTCTCTGACCTTTTTCCTCTGCTCTGATGCACAGCATGTTTGGGAGAAACATCTGTTAGGAATTTTGTTGTCCAGCTTATATGAAACCTGCTAGGATGTATATCTAGACCATTTAGGTGTTTGGGGATTTTGGGTGGAACACCTAAAAATTAAAGACCCACTTTTAAGACCAGATATACATAGGGCAGCAGTATCTGATATACTGTATTTCATAAGGAGATGTAGAGATTGACCTCACCCAGCAAAAAATGGAAAGAGTTGATTATACTCACAGTGAGAATTTGTGGCAGATGCAGCAACTGATTCATTCCCTCAGCAGATTCTGTTTATGCTCATTTCCAAGTGTGCAAGAGTTCCATATTTCTTAATAGAATGGGAACATAAACCTTTTTTTCACAGAAATACTTACTGGCTTTTAGTGGCATTGAGGCATCAGTTCAGTGCCTTACCCACACAAGCAAGCACATGTGGCTTTCTGAGAAGGCTGTCAGGGGTTTACTATTTCTACACTCGGAAAATTAACGAAGTCCACATCACTATCAATGGCAGTTTAACTCATGCTTGAAGCACTCTCATGTTCCTAGCTCCATTTTCTTTAAGTAATCTTGCTCAGAGGAGCAAACAAAAAATATAAAACAAGCAAACAAGCAAGTTTTAGGCTTCTCATAGGAAAAAAATATTCTTGTGATGCTAAGCTAAACGTAGTCATCTTGTTTATTGAGAGTCTTGCAGTTAGTTCATTTCTAGAGTTGGCACTGTTTGAGCGGACCAATTACAGCATCTTTCACCAAAGTGGTTAAAAAAATAATAAGCAAAAAAAGCCAATGCTAGATAAGTAACAAGTGTGTAACAAGGCATAAATAATAAGCCATTTAAATTGTCAGAAATTAGATGGACAAGATAGACTGTGTTCAGCGCTGCAAGCCTAGCCCATGACCCTATAAACAATGAAGATTATTTGCATTTAGCAAATAGCACTAAGGAATGAAGCTCTCTGAACATGCAAAATCAGAGCAGCAGCATCCCACAATCTTACTGTATAGCCAAAGACTAGCAACAGGATTTACATTTTCAACCTTGCATAAATAGAGCATAACGTTGTCCAGCCATCCTCAGTGGGAAATTGTGCTGGTTTGAAAGCAAAACCAGTGAGAGACTCCAAGTCAGAAGTACAATTTTATAAGAGGAAAATAAAATAAGTAAAATAAAGTAAAATAAAATAGATTCAATAGTACAAAATAGCACTGACAGAGTCAGAATACAACCTGACACCCTGTTAGTTAGGGTAGTAGTAGCAGTCCAGATGAAATGGTCTTGTGGAAGAAGTGGTCTTGTAGAAAGGTCTGGTAGCTCTTGTCCTCTGTTAATCCAGTGGGGGAAAGGCTGCTCTGCTGTCCCAAAGCCCGGGTTATATCCAGGTGGGAATGCTTGGCTCCTCCCCCTGGGCGGAGCATCTCACAATGGGCTGATATAATTCTATGAGTCATGTAATGGGTCCTTGATGGCCCATTAAACAGAGATAACACCCAGGGGAGTTATCTATGAGTCATGGGGCAAGGCATTGATGGGCCATTAGCAGAAGATAAGGGAAACACTGCCCCATCTGGTTCCAAAACCTCATGAAGGTGGTGATAGAATACATACTTTGGGCACATCTTACATGTGAACCTAGGACAGAAGTTACATACAAACTGACACATAGCTGAAAAATAAAATTTCTCCTTGAGCTGGTGAAGCAATCTATATTAAGCTATGTTTGAGTTCAGTTCATATCATACATACAAATATTAATCAGCAGTTGAAATACTGGTTTGCAAATGTAAAAATTTCATGTAAAATGCCTGAAGCCAGGGCTTCCTTCAGAAAAAGCCCAAACAAGATCTGTTGTATCTCGCTCTCGGGGGGATGGTCTTTCCCCCCGAGACCCCTGGTATGTGTAATTGTAGCCTGACCCTTTCCTCCTTACCCTCCTTCCCTGACCTTATTGGCTGAGACCCAGCCATCAGTTCTTATCAGGAGTCTAGATAAGACCCTGTCCTTTCCTGGCCCTTCCTCTTTCTCCCTGGAAACCTTCAAGAATAAACATCTTGGAATACCTCCGCGGGTTAGAGTCTCTTTTGGAATCTTTTGCCCTGTTCATGAAAAGATTTCCCCAAAGCCCTCTAAGATCTGAGCTAGCCAAGGAACTCCAGGGGGCTGCGGGGGGATCTTTTCAAAGATCTTCATTACTTTAAGCACTTCAACAGATGCAGCAGAAGGACGAAGACAAAGGTCAGTGTCACTTATCTGAAGTTACTCCAGCATTCAATCACAAGGAATTTGAAGAAGCTTTATGAAGCTGCATAAGACCTTCAGCTAATCCTCATATTTATTTACATCAGTGAAACTCTTGACTGGGGAAGATGGAAATGCAATAGATTAAAACGCAACTCAACCCTCTCCAGCCCTTTAATAATTAGTAAACAGCATTTGAAAATATGGAAAAATGCAGGTAATGAACATTAATGTGTCCATTACTGACAAACCTTGGCCTGCTTTC
This sequence comes from Hylia prasina, assembly GCA_013397195.1. Taxonomy (NCBI): domain Eukaryota; kingdom Metazoa; phylum Chordata; class Aves; order Passeriformes; family Sylviidae; genus Hylia; species Hylia prasina. The sequence goes on from VYXD01002394.1 coordinate 21,936, forward strand.
TCTGTTACATCAACAGATGTGTCATTTGAAAAACAATTTTTTGTCTTTATTAAAATATATCTTTTTACTGAACATCAAGTATTTCAAGGAAGCATTACCAGTTTTGAAAGACTTATTTGGAATAGGAAGACATTCATTATTACACAAAGTGTAATAATTTAGGCACACTGATAATCAGAGAAGAACTCTGGTCTAAGCTTCTGTTCTGTAATTCAATATTTTGGGAGAGAAGCACTAATTTTATGTTTAAAAAGTAAAAACCTCTTTTGCCTGTGGTTGAACTGAGAACACATCTCTCACCAAGAGCAATAGTCTTTTTCCACCAAACTCCATTGCTATTGAAATGATCAATGGCATGTAGCTGGATCAACATTAATTTGCTGCCAGCCTTCCAAATCAACATTCCCTGGTAAAGATAGCATACAAATATTAGTATTGTATTTTATTTGTCTGCATCCTTTCATTTAATATCACTGCTCATATTTTATATTTTTAGTATTTTCTTCTTATAACTAGAAAGTCAATTTTTGGTATTTCCCATATTAATAAACTGATACGCTATGTTTTCAGTTACCAAAAAAAGTGAATATAATCTTTACCCTGATGATTTGGACCCCAAATTAAAGACAAAAAAAATGGAAAACATAGTATCAAGTAGGTATCAAAAGCAGATGAAACGTTGATATGATGGAAGAAAATAGCACAAGACAATGTAAGAGACATTTAGGACAGTCATACAACTCATCAAAAGCTTGGCTTTGGGAGAAAGCAGCAGATGCTTTTATCTAAGAAACAGCCAAACTGATCAAATGAATACAGCTATTCACAGATATAACAGGCCCCTATGTGCTGAAGAAGGAAACAAGATCTGTGAAGACACAATAATGGGCCAGAGGTCAGAGCTCATGTCAGCCACCCTGCAGCAGCACCTTCACTGTACTGCTCTTCAGTGCTGCCCTTCTCAATCTGCATTTATTTTGACTTACAAGAAACCAGGTGGTGCCAAAAGAAATTGCACTTTTCTCACAGTGTTTTTGCTTTTTTTTTTTTTTCCCTTCTAAGCAGCGATGCTTTAGCTGTGCAACAACCTCATTTTTTCTCTACAAAATACGCATGGCTTAAAGCACCTTCAGCCACAATAGGACAACAGAGTAGGAAAAGTATCATAAGATATCATAAAGCTGAACCACAGCAGACCAGCAGCTTTTGAGTCAGCCCATGAAAAGCTCTCAGAATAAAGCACATTTTATCCTTGACCTTTACCTGCTGCTGGGCTCTGACTCACAAGGTTGTGTTTTCCCTTGTGGTGAACATTTGTAAAACCTCAGCCTCATTTATCATGAATTCTCACACAGACCTTTCACAGAGAAGAGCTAAATGGCAAAAATGAATTAGTCTTTTTGACTAGACACCTGGGCAGACATTACAACAATGACACCTAAGGTGGATCCCCTGCTGTTATTTGGCTTTAAACATGTTCCTCTTTCATCATCCTGTCATAAACAGAGTATCTGCCTGGCAATTTGCTGAAGATGCCACTTAAAAGAGATTGGAAAAGCTGCTAAATACCGAAGACTAAAACTTAACATAAAATTTTTGTAGTTTGTCACTGTCACACAAAACTGTGATAAGAATAAATTATATAAAAGCATAGGGAAAAATGAAGCTGTTTATATACTTTAGTAGCTCATAGTGTGTAGTCTATGATAATCCTTTCCCAGCTGGCTACCCAAGAGGTCAGACTTTTATCTTTACTTCTAAGTACTAAGTCATGGATATGAGAGGCAAAGTTGAAGTGTTTTCCAAAAGTCACCTTTCCAAATAGCATCAGAAACAGGGACAGAAAATGTAGGCAGTCTGCTATCCAGGCTTAGTACTGAAGCAGAAATAGGGAATTCTGTTCTGTGAAATATTTACCTTATCAAAGAGTGAACCACTCAAAAAGGAGGTTTCAATAACTTTTTCCCTTATCAGCACGATCATACAAGGCCTCCATCATGCTAGAGGAGAGTTATAACATTCAGAGCTTTAAAAGCTCTAGCCCTCCTCCAATATTCTTGCTTGATCCAAGTGTAAACCACCAAACCAGAGCACCACTTCCTCTTTTTAGGCTGGTCTGACACCTACAGTGCTCCCACCAGCTGTGCCTGAGCTCACAATAGCACAGAGGCAGAGCTGTGACAAGGCCACTGGATCCTCAGTGCCACCAGCCTCACTCCACAGATCCTTTTTATCATCCCATGTCCAAGCTGATGTAGCTACAGCCTCTATCATCTTCCTGAGCCCTAGCTCAGTGCAGTAAACCCAAGCCTAAAAACTTCCCAGCCTGTTCCTTAAGACTGAGGTCGATTAACTATAAAACAAATTATCAAATATGCCATAATCTGGATTAGAACAGGCTTTTGCAGGCTGGAAATGTGAAAGGTACTGTGCACAAGTCAGACTTGGAGCTTCTTTTGAAGTGAACAGAGGAAGCTGGGCTGAGCCACAGGAAGTGCCCGCTTTGGGCCACTGGAGGAAGGAGGAAAGATCACCCTCAGAAGTCAGGTATTTCCCATCAGGGTTTGGGAAAGAACAGGCACCTAAAGTTGGCTTAAATGCATCCACCATTTGCAGAATCTAAAATCTTTGGGTTTGAACCCTAACATGCTGTGTGGTTAATCTCATAATTTTTTCAATTTTTATTTTATTATAATAACTTTTTAGCTTAAGTGTAGCTACAAAAGCAATGGGTTTAATTAAGGGAATTAAGGGCAAAAAGCAGTATTTTGGGACAGTTCTCAAATGGAAATGAAAAGCAGAATTCATCAGCAGATTAGTAAAGTCAAACTCTCTGCTTATTTTTAAAAATAACATATATAACAAGGCTTCCCTACTCTTTCATACAGCTCCTACACCACGCATCCAGTTCCCTTTGAGTTCTCTTGTTTTGTGATTTCAGTTATAGCATCATTAAAAATAGTCTTCCTCTTTTGTTTCTATAGAGCTTTTGGGAGTATGAAAAAAAGCCTTGTTTAAAGTTGAATGCCATTGGATGCAGCCTTCCACACTGTGATTTTAGAGCCTAAATTTATAATTTATAGAAGTGATCAGCTTCATGACATTCCATTATATTGCATACCTAAATTGGATCCTTTCCTATTATAACCCACACTTGCTAGTATCTAAATTGCCTTCATGCTGACTTGCACTGATTTACTGGTATGTTATTTATGTCACTTATGACACCGCTAAATTTGGCTCAACCAAAGTTCCTGCTAGTGGCAGTATGCTGTGCTACAGATAGATTTGCTGGGCTGGACCAGATTGCAGTTTTGCAATTCTGCTGTTACATGTTTGTGTGTCTGTGTGGAAATGACAAGACAAGAAAGGAAAACTAAAAAATCCTCGCAAGAGAAAGATGGGGAATCACTGTGAAGTAGGAGATACAGTTACAAGGCAGATTAGCCCTATTATTGCATTTATGTATCTCCTTTTAATTAAGGGGATCTTGTTTCCTAAAAAAAGTCCTTAGAGCCAGGTTGGTGGGTTTGATCTCCCTAAGGGCCATTCACTTGAGAGCTGGACTCAGTGATCCTTGTGTGTCCTTCCAACTCAAAATATTCTGTGATTCATTTATTGTAACTTCGATAGAAGTAGGGTTAGTTCATTCAGGCAATGTGAATAATGGCTATTAGGCAAATTCTTCCACTGAATAATTGTGGGAAAGACAGTAGACATGACTCTGGCTTAGATTTGCCAGTTTTGATTCCTAGAGGAGGGCCTTGCATACCCAGCAAAATATTGAGAACCTGCTTGTTTTGTGACACAAAGTAGGAAAGCTCAGTGACATAACTCTGATCTGAAATTGTCAACATCTGAAAAAAATGAAGGAAAAAATTTCCCATTTGAATCAGAAAATAAATTGAGAAGTCTTTTCCCTTTGTTCATTGAAATTGCAGAGTTATTCTTGGCAGATAACAGAGCTCCTCTTCCAGAAGTTACAATTCCTAATGTATATGTGTACTTCAAATATCCAAAGTTAATTACAAGCAGGTATAAGCAACTTGGTGTATCTCATTTAGTGCAAATTCAGGCAAAGTTGAGCCAGTTTGGAACTTAACAAAAAGAGCTCCCGTTGAATTCCACTGTTGAAGTCACAAAGTTTTTCCTTTCATGGGGATGTCTATATTTTTCATGACTGAAAAAGACTGAAAATCTCTGAACGAAAATACTCTATTGAGAGAAAGAGAGATCCGTTTCCCTCATGTCACTGTCACAAACTTAAAATTCATTGCCAGGTCTCCAATGTCATTTGGAGAACTTAAGTGCAGATCCCTCTAGAAGGTGAGCTCTTGTTGCTGAGAGTGCACTACCCAGACATATGTGGTTTAGGGATTTTATTTTGGCATATTGATAACCTGAGTGTTCATTAATGGTTGTGGCACGTCAGGTGAACTCTTTGAGCACATCTTCTAATTTAGTTGTATCTGAGAGCAAACCAGGGGACAGGCTCTGAAACAAAAGCACCAGAGATAATGAGGATATTCTCTTCAAAAGAGTGAATCCCAAACCAAATTAAAGGCAGATTCATGTATACTGCCCATCCCTAGTTTAAGCATCAAAGGCAAGCATCATCCAAAGTGAGCATAATGAATTTTAAACTGAATTCTTAGCCAGAGGGGTGGCCAGAAGAATGAACAATCAACTCTTTTTATTATACGATTCTTATTTCAAATGGCTACAACCCTCAGCATTCTCTTCCTTGCCCTTTCTCAAATACTGTCCTTTTTGATGCAGTGATCCTTTACTAAATACCCAGACCCATTTTTCAATTTCTTACATTTTATCTGTAATCTCACTATGACTTGAGTTTGAAAATGCTGCTTTGAGTTTGCTGCTGCAATTAAGACTAAAAATTGACACATTAACTTCAGGGAATATCCCTGGAAAACATATAAGCATTTAGCTAATTTTCTTTTTATCCTAAGGATTTAGGGTCACATTGATACAGAATTCCCTTTTTATTTCATAACTGTATCTCATGAAATATGTTTTCTAAGCCAGACAAAGTCATTCTTGCTTTCTAAACAGTAACTGGCACCAAGTTTTTCTACCATCACTCTTATTTATTTATACTTTGGGAGGTGGTCTCACTCTTCGGGGCTGCGGTGCTCTCAAAGTACACAGATATTTCATTGCAGCCAGCAGCTGAATTTTCACATTCTCTGCATGGCACAAGTATTCTGTGATTTCCCCCTTTCCCCCTGCAATCTAAGAAATTGCTTGCTACTTGCACTAAAAAACTCAGGGAGCTCAGGGAGGGTGGAAAGTCTGGGGTGGGGGGGGTTAAAATAAAATAAAATGGAATTATATCCTCAGGAACTGTGTTATTGAATCAGGGCCTAATCGATACAATCAGAAGTTCAATATGGAAATAAAAATGCCACCACACTTGTTCAACTATTCTGCAGTGCTTCTCACAGTCCTGGCAAAAAGGAAAGCTTTATCCAAACCTCATCAGGAGAAGCAATTTCATTGCTTCTGCACCATGCATAGCCCCTGTAATTCAGAGATAATCAAAGCAACACACAAGCAGGTCACTGCATGTGTTTGAGTGTTCTGCAAACACCAGCCTAAATTTCACTTTCATCTGCAGGGTTCATGCAGTTCTTAGCATTATCTATTCAAATCAGCCCAGTTCATGGTCTAGTCAGTCAATGAATCATTGTGTGCCTTGTAAAAGCAGAGAGAATTCCTTGTGCAAAACCAAAGAAGATGCTAGTACTATCACTGGAGATAAGACTTGAAAATTTCTTCTGTTCCCTTGTGTGCTGAAATTAGTTTTCTCAGAAGAGAAACTAAATCCATTGGTGGGAAATCATTCTTTGGTAACTCACAGGTACCCTCTACAAAACTTTTGAAAGGGATAAAAGATATCGTGGAAGACAAAAGTTAACAGGGTCATTTCAATTGTGCTAAAAGGACCACCTTTAAATTATCTCTGCTTCTATTAACACATTACACTTAAATTATTATCAGGCCAGAGCTATGCTGCAAATATAAGTTAACACAGAAACTCCGCTCATACAATTCAACCTCCACTTTTTTTGTTTTTCCTCATCCAGCAAGGTGGACTAAAAAGCATTTATAAGGAATAAGAAAACAATGGCTTAACCTTTATAGGTAAGGGAAGAGCTATACCTTAGAAAATATTTAGGAAGAGGTATTGTGGCCTCTTGTGCCTGTGCACAGGGACCCTGAATAGTTCAGGAGTTTAATGCTAATGTGGAGTACTGGCTGAGCCTACATTATTTATCATTTTTATTTGGTATTGATGCTGATATACAGAAACATAAGGAGAAAAGATAAAAAACCCTAATAAAAATATAGCTCTGGGGAGATAAAATCCTTTTTAGCTGTGTGGAAGATTTTTTGCTCTCTCTTTCCAACCTACCTTAAATTAAGATGCTGAGATATGATATTTTCAACAGAAGAAATGGCAGAGGGGCTCTATACATAACAAGAGTTATGTAAGATATGATTCATAGATATCAGAGGTAGAAAATTTTTTAAAAAACAACTATGATAGGGTGATAAAAGATGAGTAAAGATGACCTATATGACATACTTACTGGTTAGACAGTAGTTTCTATTTGTATAATAATAATAATTAGGTCACAATCATCTCTTCATTTACAAACAGCAGCCCTAGTGTGAAGGATTGTTTTCATCTACTTTTAGATGCTATGAACTTTCAGAAGTATAAATATGAAACTGGATGGTAATTTGGGTAAGAAGGCAGCAAGTAAAGATGGAGCACTTTATTTCAGTGCACTCAAACATGAAAGAGGTGGATCGGTAGGGAGAAGGCCAAAAGACAAAGGGTGTAAAAGTGGCACCCGATCCTGTAATTAAATGAAAACTCCCAGATGTCATTTCAAGGGAACTCATTAAAAAGAGCACTGCTTGACTTAGATAAGACTGAATCTATGCAGTCCAGAAAACTGAAGTGACAACAAAAAACTAGGAAAAAAACCAAACACTGCTAAGTAGATTTATGGTTTTCAAAACAAACAAACAAAAAGCAGATACATATGTAACGTCCATTTAAATAAATCCCATTTTCATACTATGACATCCTTGAAAAAAGGTGTTACCAGAGGTTCTTGGCCCACTAAAATGGTTATTTTGGTTTTGTTCTTTTGAAATTTCAAACAAAACATTCAGGATATCTCAATGAACCTTGAACCCAACACTGTCATTTTTCTGCAAGTTATAAACTGTGGCAGTTTGACATTTGTACTCCACCTCTTTGTTTTCTGTGAACAATGTCCAAACATTTACAGAAAACAAGATTCTAGGAAAAATATAGCATACATATTTCAAACAGAATTTTGAAAATTGTTTTGCTCTCATCTAAAATAAAAAATCAATACATTTCCTTGTTCTCCACAAAAGGGTTCTGACAGGCTGCATCAGAGCAAGAGGCATGGGAGATACATAATTTGTTAAAGTGGAGCACGCTGTGTGAGAGCAGATCCAGGCAGTGTCACCTACCAGCGAGTTTCTGCCAGAACTTCCAGCCCTGTTTTCTTAATGAAACTAGATTCATGTAATCACATCATCTGTTCATCTTTCATACTGTCACACTTTCCTAATTTACTGGCCAATTCACAAACTTTGAAAGAAATCTCAAAGGGAGAAAGAATTTTAGCAGGTTTGAGGTTTGGGACTGCTTTTTGGGGTGAGGGGGTGCTGTTGGTTTTCAGGTTGGGGATGGGAATTTTTGAGTTTTATGAGAATGTCCAGCTGGATAAAGGGAAGGAATGTGGAGTGTAAGTGGAGTGGATTGGATTTGCTTGCTGGGCCATGAGTCAAGGCTAACTGCCCCTGCCCAGGGAACCAGGTGGGACTTGGAGAGGAGCTTCACTAGAGGAGCTTCAGGGCATGTCCTGGAGAATGTCCTGGGGAAGTTGAAAAGGGTGGACAACACAGGAGTTTAACAGAGTTACTCACAAAGTAATGAAGCTCCTTCCATAGGCATGTAAGATAAATTCTCAGAAAACCAAGCTTCATTAGTTCTGGTGCTTACAAAAGAACATTTTTAACTTAGCTATCACTGCGGAACATTTTAATTACACCTAATTAGGAAGTTCTCGCAGAATTCTGATAAAACCTTTTTTCAGACACCACTGATGAATTGCAAGCAGTTTGGAGCAATACAGGCACCATAAGCAGCACTGAAAAAGAAGCTTTTGAGGTACTTAACCAATATTACATTCTTAAATTCAAAACCCAAGCACTTGCAGTGATTAAATATGTTTGAATGGGAAATGCACTTCAGACATCTCAATCAATTAATTGGTATTTCTTTATTAAAAATGCATTTCTCCTGGAACACTGTCTGGATCATAAAAATACAGAAACACAAAGGTTATTAAACTGGATCTGTCAAAGGTCGGTCCTCCTTACAGCTTCCTTTGACAGAGGTCATATGGGGAGATCTGGAGCACGACTCCCCCAGCAAGTGAAGTCTCTTTGTGCTTTTCAGAGCTGGTTTGGAGGCTGACAGTCACAGAATCATGGAATCGTTTATATTGTGAATGACCTTTAAGATTGATTCCAACCATTATCCCTACACTGCCAACCCCACCACTAAACCATATCCCCAAGAACTACATCCAGAGGTGTTCAAAATCCCTCCAGAGATGGTGACTTCATTTGCCCTGGGCAGCCAGTTCCAAAGCTTGAATTCCCTTTCAGTGAAGAAATTTTCCCTAATATCCAATCTAAACTTCCTCTGGTGCAACTTCCATTGTGAGTAGGTGGGAGGGTATTTTTATTGAGCTCCAGTACCAATAAAAATGCATTGAGTATTTTCCAAGTATCATCCAAAACTACTTCTTTGAAATCTTCTTTTAAGTGGCAAATGAGGAAGTAATGGTCAAGGAAATAGCAGCGAGAATAAGAGCAGAGTTGGAAAATGGATTGTCTAAGATATCCTAGGATGAGGTACTTGGAGATAGAAAAATGTGGAGTTTGTAACTGGAATGACACCTGATTGAATGAGAAGAATCTGCACAGCCCAGAAGAGTAACAATATTGCTGTGGCCAACTTTATTCTTTTGAATTTCAACGTTTATCATTACTTTCCCAGCTCAGTTTTGCTACAAGCTGGTTTCCTAGTAATGAGAGAGTCTGCTGCAACAAAACTTTCCTGGGGTACTGATACAGAAATTGTGCAGCAGAGGTCAGCTAGAAATGTATGTTGCAGTCTTTCTTTGAGACAGAGAATTAAGAACAGAGTTGAGACAACTTATTACAGAGTGGGGAGAAGATATCTTCACAAAGTATTCAGAGATTACGAGATTCTTTTCCCAAACTAAAAAAAAAAAAA
>VYXD01002394.1:31334-56163 GCA_013397195.1 Hylia prasina
AAAAAAAAAAAAATTTCCTTAAATAGCAGTTTTCACTCCATTTGTGTCAGTGCAACATTAATCACTAGCAGCCTGCAAACAGAATGCCAAATTTCCCCTGCGTAACCAGTAGTACAGCAATGAAGAAACACCCTCACAGAGTGAGGATGATAGCCTTTTGTTTAAACTATTTTTCATAACTTGCAGGAAAATTAGGTTCTTTTACTCATAAAGTGGCATCAGTACTAATGCCTAAGATGGCAGGAAAGAGACAGAAATAATTTTTCACTCTCTTTCTCCTGTTACATACTGGGTCTACACAAATAGAATGTCCTTGTTCCCATATGAAAATACAAAAATTCCAGCTGTCTTTTTTCACTCCATTCAATGCTCTTGGCCATCTACAGCATCAGCTGAAGTGAGCAGGTAGGGCACAGCATCAGCTGCTATGGCAGACAAGAATTTTGTTCTCTATGCTTGTAAATCAGTCCCTGATTGAACAAACAAATTGTGGGGGAAAAAATATAATTTGATCTATTAATTTTTAGTAGAAAGCATAACTTCTCTCTAAACTCTACAAATTGAAGTGGCAGCAATTGTCTATAAAGACAGAATGTCCAGAAAGTTTATACCGAAAATTTTAAAAAAATATTTAAGAAATGGAAAGTGCATTTAAATGTGTTACAAGGTCTCCGCCTCCAATTTGGAATGGATGGTATATTACCCAATAAAAGCCAAATCCACATTTACTTTCATCTGCCTCAGCAGCTGCATACTCATTTCCCATAACAACATTCTCCCTTTCATTTGCTTCTGCTGTTAGGATAATGGTGAATGATGGATGTAATAGAAGATAAGAGATTTTCAGACGTTTGGGTTCAGGAGCACAGCAGCAAAGAGATTACAGCCGCAAAGAGATTTAGGAGCGAACTGACTGGGATTCTTAAAAAACTCCTCTGTTTATCTTTTGTGGAGCAACATCTCTCATTTTGATTTTTTTGTTGCTGTTTTATCTTGGAAGACAATTCTTTCAACAGCTTGAATAGTTTTGCAAAGGCAGGTTGTCAAAAGTTAGATAAAGGTTTTCCAGGTACACTTCTGCTACTAACGAACCTTGTAAGAACAGCTTTCTAAACTTTCAGTGGATCCAAGTGGAAGGAAATCACATGAAATTAAAAATTTGGCAATTTTCTGGGAAAATTCAGGGAATGGATTCTTATTTACAGGCTACATTCTTAGGCCCTCAGTCCAGATGCCATACTCCTCAACTTGCAAATAGTCCAGCCATTGAAACTCTACCCAGGAAAAAGTGTAACAGTTTTAAACTGAAAATCTAAGACACCACAGCCTGAAAGGTCAATACACAGCACTCCTTTATTTCCATTGCCAACTTTCATGGTTGGTTTGTCTGCTACCATGACCCAAGTCTAGCCCAGGAGAAATCAAATCATAAGGAAATGCAAAAATAGCCTATAGGCAAATGCAGAAAGATATAATTTTTATTTAAAATTGCATCATTATTCCCTATGTTCAAGCTGATTTTTTGTAGCTCTGCAAATCCTGAGAATTTCCTATCAGACCTAGCACTGTGCCATTTTAAGGTAAAAATAATGCCTCTGTCAGTCAGCACTCAGGAATCTTTCACCTCTACCATCCTATCAGTTAATTTTGCCATGCACACTGCCACTCTGGGTACAGAAAAAAGTTTTCATATTAAAGGTTAAATAGTTAAAGCTTATCCTTTAGGGAATCAAAAGATCCAGTATTCCCAACTGTCTTCTGACTGATGATATGTGATCCCTTTCTTCTTACTGATGCTCATATTTAAAAGCTACATTCTTTTAGCACATCTTATTAAAGTCTTGGGGATAAGGAACTCCTGAGAGATGATTACATGTGTGCATTGAATCGAGGACTTGTCCTCTCAATTACCTTAACACCTTTTTCCAGCACTTGAGGTTTCAAGAGAAGTGCTTGCACAGCTTGGTCTTATTAGCTCTGTTTGAGCATGAGGCTGGACTAAAAGTCCTTGGTGGTACCTTCAAAAGCAGATTATTCTGTAATTCTAAACAAGAGCATATTTTATAGCACAAACACTAGCACTTATAAAAACATATAATAAGCAAAAATGAATTCTTCATGCCAAGATCTAAATATGTATTCAGGAAAAGATTATCTGTAAATCACCACCAGCAGCATCTGATGAAGCCTACTTACATTGCAGCTTGCTCTTATGAGAAAAAAAAAAAATCACAGTTCTTACTGGAAGATGTGTGTGGGCCACACTTAAGGCTTAAAGCCTTATGGTCATCTCCAACTTCTCTTTCTGAGAATGAGGGTACCTCAGCCCATTCTTCATTCCTGTATCAATAACACTTGGCTCCTGTTGTTTGGCTTTGGTCAAGCTTTCTCCAATACAACTCAGAAACTGCAGTCGGGGGAGTGAGACAATCACTGTACCTAAATCAATATGAATTCCTTATAATCTTAGATCAGCTTCTCCATGCATGTCTCACAGTTCCAGGAAGAGGAGCCTCACGGAGTCTCCACAGTTCACCCAGCAGCTGAAAGTGCAGAGAACACCAGCACCTCAGGCTCTAAGACAGTGGCATTATTCTGATACAGTAGCTGGGGACATCATTCCAGCTCTGTGCAAAGCCCTCCCTTGAAGCCTGGACTGGCTCAGCACGTTCTTTAGTCATCAAACACTGCTTGTATTACAATACCATCTGTTAAGTGAAATAATCTCCATAGAAGGGGGTTTACCTTCCAAGAACCTAAATGTCAGCTTAAGCTGTTTAATACCCTGCTTGAACTGGCTAAAGCACTTGTACACTTGAACCGCTTTGCTTGTATCATGAAGGACAACACCTCACATTCCCTTCTTCATCTCACTTTTAATCTAGGAAAGGCTTCTAAATTCCCATTAAAAATTGGAAGTCCAAATTAAAATTAATCACACTCCATTTCTCTTTAGTGTCTACATAGAATTATATTAGCTTGTGTTCCTAAAGCAGAAAAGGTAAAAACAACTCAAGAGATTTGAGTTCATAGGCAATTCTCTTCCTACTCTTTGACATTGTGCTATTAATAAAAATAAAACTGTGGTAAACACAAAACTATTCAGAACTTGACCCTGTTCACAGAAACTCATGTTTCTGATGTCTGAAGAGAATTTCTAGGCAAATCAATAAGCTAAAAATGCAGAGTCCCTTAAGGCCTTGCGTTGGATTCATGGACAGTAAGTCACTGAAAAATGTCTTGACTGAAATATTTCAGGTTTTACAAAACAATATTTTCTGGGGATTTTTATTTTTCTAATATTTCAACCAAATGAAAACTTTTTTCTAAATATTTTACCTATCCATTTTGCAACTAAAATATGCTGATCCATTATTCTCCATATTTGTGACATTAGATTGCAATTCCCTTCTCCAAGTCCACATAAAACATCACTTATTAGGCCTTTAAAAGCACCTTCTCCAAGTCCACATAAAACATCACTTATTAGGCCTTTAAAAGCAGGTATTTTGGCAACATTGCAAGAATCTGCCAGTTTTATATTAATTAGGAGAATACAGAACTATATGGGAAATTAGTCTCACCCTTCAATATGGATATTGAATGGATATGATACTAATAGATTTAATCATAGGCAAATTTCTGTTCACTGTTGACTAAGTTTTGGCAGCCCAGTAAAAAATAAGCAGCACCTTTATGACACCAACTGAGCAGCAAACAACTATTGTAAGAGTTACAATTTCAATGTTGCTTGGGAAGAAAAGAAGGAAATCAAGGCAAATTTACGATAAGTGGAAGCACCAACACATACCTCTGTTTTAAGAAAATGTATAGTTTGCTAGAAACAGCATATTCTGTAACATTATCTTCCCTCTGCTGACTTACGGTAGGGAAGTGCTGCTGTAAAAGGGGCTACACCAAATTTAAAAGAAAACACAATGAGCATGGATAGATTTATTAAATGATGGAAAATCACCAGCATTACCAATTTCCAATATGTTATAGGCATAGGACCCAGGGGGATTCGATGCACATATAACTATTTATATTTTCTTCTTCAGCAAGCTGCCATTTTTGTGAAAAGAGAAATTACTGTCAGCTTCCATCCAGCAAAGACAGATTCTTTGTCTGTTGTCTTATAAAAGTGTCATCATTAGGCCCCTCCACATCTGTCTCCTTGCTTCATTAGATTTGACACACATTGTTCCCTGAAGTCAGAGGTTAAAAGGCTTTCAAAATCCAGCAATTCCTTCCCCCTCCCCACCTCATTCTTGATTGCTGCCTCTCTCCTACAGACAGCTGAAGGCTCTATCAAGGTGCTGCTGTTGTCCCTCTCTTGCCCCTTAGAACAAATGAACCCCAGTTGAGCTTCTACATCATGCTGCTGTCACAGGCTCATGCTTCCAAACTACTAAATAAACTGCATCTGACTTGGCAGCAGTGTTTTCTAGCATCAGTGTCCTGGCAACAGCTACAGGGTGCCCTAAAGCTTCACAGACTGTTTACTTTAGATAGTATAATAGTATAATTCACATGGAGATTGTTGTTTATTGCTTTTCCTGAAGAAAGAACCCACAAGACTATGGTTATAGGTTGTTGGCTTCAAACACAAACCCTCATTTTATGGTGCATTCTGCAGTGTTGCAGCACACTGGAAGTTGGAAGTTTTACTTCCCTGGGGAAATGTTGGAGTCCTGGAAACTTAGAGTTTGGGGTTTTAGTGTATAACAATACATATTGGAGGATTTTGGGTGTTGTCTTTGTTCTTCTTCTTCACCTTCTTCTTCCTTCTTCTTCATGGGTTTAGGCGGTTTTCTGTAATTGGGTGAAAAAGGTCCGCATTGCGGGCCTTGGGTGGTCATTATTGGGTCAAAAACATAAATAATATAGGTCTCACCTTGGTATTGGGTAATTATGGCTTAAAAGACCTTGGAAAGAGGTATCAACTCTACATAAGAAGTCCAAACTCGATCCTATGTTTCCCATGTATTATTCATCCTGACCTTGGCAGAGAAGAAAAGAAGCCAAAACCCTCACAGGGCAACATTCAGGTTTTTTACCAATTCAGTCACGTCAGATCCATAAAAACACATGTTGACAAATGTAAAAGGGAAAATAGCACAAAGTTAGTGTAAAAGTTTTAGTACCTGGTTAAAAGGCTTGACGTTTAAAATTCAGTAACAGAACAGACCTTCACGGTGGCCTTGAAGTAGGCAGGAGTGTGGAGTAGAGGTATTCAGCAGACTTGCTCTCAAGCAACTTTTGGATGTATTTGAGCCCATAGCTCTGTATAAATTAAAATTTGGGCTCACCTAATTAGTAGTATACTTTTGAAGGCAAGAGGATACTAAGTTTTGACCATGAGATATACTCATCCACCAAAAAGTTTAACAGTGCCTTATTTTGAAATGAGGGATCTCTCATTTATTGCAAAGAAAGCAAGTTGGGAATTCTGCTTGCAGAGAAGCAGTAGGAAGAAATGGAGCAACTGAGTGTGCCAAAGCAATTCATTTGACCTACACTCCACTCTCACAAACTGCAGGTGTAGAAATAGCATTTGTGCAGAGGGATACAGAAGAGCACTGAGACAAAGGGAGGGAAATAGTGATAAAGAGCACCATGGAGAGATATGGACAGAAAGAAAGATTTTGTATGGCAATGTAGTTATGTTCCTTGTGTGCTGAATTCCATTTCAGGAAGAAAAAAAGTAGTGAGTTTTACTCTGGATTTTTTTCCCTCTGGAAGTGGCAATATTTCATGGATCCACTCATAGCTGTAGCTTAGAATAGGTACATTCTCAGCTACTAAGGCATTGGTTCAGTCATTTCATTAGATTCTTTCCCCATTGCTGCCCCCATGAAGAGGAGGCAATGATAGCACTTTGAGGTCTGGCATAACACCCCAAGATTCCACCTCCTACTTTTCCTTGATGTGTGGAGTCTTATCTGGGTTTGCATTTACAGTGTTCTCTAACCTGTAGCATGAATTCCTTCACCACCTTTCAGAAGAGTTGGTGTGTGTCCATCTGAAGGCATGACTACTGCTTGAGTAAGGTCCTTTGAACAGAAAAGTCCTTCAAACCCGAACATGTATATATTGTTTCCAAATCTAGTCTTTGTCCTACTCCTTGCTTTTTTTTTTATTTCATAGCTTGTCTTTTATCCTGATCCAATTCACAGGCCCCCCTACTTGGGCTTATTTTTTACACAATTTGCGATTTGTACCAAGTGTCCACTCACACAAGCCAGCAATTTTTTTAGGTGCCCCCACATTTGCTTTTCTGAAACCATAAACCCATCACAACCCTCCTGCCTCACAACCACCTTCAGCCTAGTGTCATTACAAGAATCACTTCGCACAGAGGATGTGTGTAGGATTATGTGAATCCTTAAATCTCTGCATTATCAGTTACAATGAGAACTGCAAGCTGGAAAGGTGTTTTTGAAACAGATTTTTGGTGAAGACAGGTGGAGTGGGCACAGCATCTCTTGCATGGATTTGGCTCAGTCATTCCAGTCCTCCCAAAGAACATAAACTTTGGTGTTTCGGACCTCTTATTGCAGAGAGCTGGGTATGAACTTCGGGGAAAAAATTCTCATGTCAAAAAGTCAAAAGGAATGATGAAAGGATTAGGGAAAAACATTTTAAGAATGTTCTGAAAGATGATGAAGTTAGACACTCCACTAGCTTGACACACTATGACCGATTAAAGGATCAAGCATGTAATTTACAGTTTGCAGCTGTTATAGTAGTTATTTATATATTTACTTCACTGCATGCATTTCACTTACAATGCAGTACTGTGGGCCATGACTGCTATATGCAAAAGGCAAAATTAAGGAAAATCCCTTCCTTAAACACCAAAATTTACCTCGGAATGTCTGAAGAAAGACATCTGCCTAATTAAGTGTTGCCCAGCTCTTTCCCGTCCTCCCCTCTCATGGAAGTATAAATTCCTAAAATTTCTAAGTAATTGAAGGATAGACTCAATCCCTCAATTTAGGGCTCATCCCTACTACCTGGTCCCCCTCTAAGTGTTATCTCCACTAAATACCATTTAGGGCAATTCTACAATATGTTTTATTGTGGTTTGCAAGGTAACATACTAGAGATAAAACCTCCAACTCGCTCCCCTTCTGCTGTTGTGCACTGCTGTCAGAGTTTATAACTAATTCATAAGGGAACTCAGCACTAACAAACTGTGAGTCCATGTTTATGTGTGTGTTTCCATCTCCATAGGGTGAAAAAGCAATTTAGATGTGAAAGATGGAGTAAACAGACTTGGCATTGTACACAGAAGTATTTTCAGCTTGTCTGCCTGAATATACATCTTAGATAATACAATTCATTCTGACTGATTGATTATGGGAATCCTACTCATAAATCCTGAACCCAACATTATGAAATTAGATTTTCTTTTCATTTTCAAGCAGTAAAAGGACTTCTCCATCTTGACACTATTTATCATTTTTTTTCTGAATGATTTCTTTCTTGAACTAACTAACTAAACAGGCCAAAGCCTCTAGCTGCAAAGACTCATTACAAAATACCATCCTCTATTGATGGCATGCATCCTTTTCTTTCATATTTGTCTTAAAGGAAGCAGATTAAAAAAATATTTAATTTAAACATAATAGGTTGATTCCTTTAAGATCCTCATTCCTGTCAATGAATGCATTCATTTATTTCCAAGTGCATACAAAAGGTGCTATATAATACATAACTGAGTGAATATGGGAGTATGGAGATTTTCTTAGCTTCCAATAGTCCTTTATCAACTTGAGTAAGAAAATTACTCATTTAACTTTTCATAAACAGCCCATGTGAAAGATTAGTTCTGGCCTGACCTATTCCCATAGTCTGTATCTCATCACAGAGTAATTTTCACCCCCTATGCAAGTCTCAGGAAAACATCAAAGTTTACATAGATTTTGAGATGTTTTTTTCTACAGACAGCACACTGTTACTGTCCATAGATCCATTCTGAAAAAATACATAGAGGGTGTCTTCAGCTATATGAGTATAGACTGACATCAATTAAGAGTGTACCTGTGACTAAACTACATGGGCTTCTAGAACTCCCTGATTTTATCAACTCTATTTCTGGGCAACTGCTATTGTTACAGAACTTTTTAATCTCACACTTTACTGGAGCCAAGTAAGCTACATAGAATAATAAATCCCTTCCTACCCAGAGCAGAAAAAAAACTTGTCTCAAGAAATACTTTAGAGAAACTTTGCACATATAGGTCACTATGTTATTAACAGGGAAAGCAAAGTGCTGTGCCACTGAAGGCTGAATCCACATTTTCAAAATGAAATTTATTTTACAGCAGTTTATAATTTGGCCATGAAAAACTCTTTTGGGCTGAATTTCTGCTATGGAGACTTAGCTCGAACACACTTTCTCTCTGAAAGTCTTAGACTTGGTTCAGACATTAAGGAGTTCAGTAAAAATTACAGAAATAACACACTCACAACTGAAATTTGTAAAAAAATCTGTTGCTACAGATGGGCAACTGATTAAATTGTTAGTGTGTCATTTTTCCAGACCCATTCTCAGATTATCAATTCCATACACATTTATGCAACCTAACTCTAGACTGAGAAAACACAGGGCTCATGGGCCCAGCACACTGCATGATTTTTATAATCATACACTTAAAAAAGGAGGGTTTTGAAAGAAGCCTATCTACATTTTTAGTGGCTTAAGTCACATCTATCAATCTTGCAACCAAAGGACCTGAATTTTAAAAAACTTTTAAGTGTATAAAACTTGCACAATCACAGAAATTCTGCTGCAGACACACTATTTTGTCCAAAACAGTCTAAATTTTGAAGCAACTGGGATGATGTTTTCTGCATGTTTGGTTGTGGGTTTGGAAGGAAATGGCTTTTCCGTTTTTGTGAGGTTTTTTTTGGGTTTTTTTTTTTTTTTTTTTTAGTCAGGGCGTCTTGGTGTTAGTAATGTGGGGTAGAGAGAAAAGCAAGGATTCCAAACCAGATTCACAATCAGTGCAAAATGCTCCAACTGAGCCTCCTTCCAGACACACAGAACCCTCTCTCCATCTATACGATCAGACTGGAGAGCTGAAGATTTCCTCCGACAGACTGACACACACACAGTATTCTATTACTTGAGACCTCATTAATTTTAAGACAACACAAAGGCAGAAATTTCTAAATATAATTTTTTGTACATAATTTGTCCCAGCATAAACTGGACCACAGGCTGGGTGGTCTTAAATGTGGCAGAAAAGACACTTTGACAATTTTTTTTTCAAAACAGGAAAAAAAGTTTTCAACAGCACTTTTTCTTGAGTGTGAGGTACATGAATGCTATGAAACTTCATCTTTTAGGTTGCCTGCAAGGTGATTCCTGCTCCTTACAGAGGAACTAATTTAGTTTCAGTAAAATAAACTAATAATTCTTCTTGAAAATAAGTTGTACATTAAGGATATAAAGGGCTGGATTCTACCCCCATGAAAGACACTGAAGTGTGTATTGAAGGGCAGAGTGGGGCGATCTGGTTGGTCAGAGCAGTAGAGAATTTCTGGTTTAAGATTCACCTAGGCTTTCTCTCCAGTAGTCATTTATCAGCAAACTGCCATACCTTCGTGCTTCATCAGTCAATTCTGCCAGTTTCACACCTGTGAAATAATTTCATCTTCCAAACCACTGCAAATGAAATAGAACCTAAAGCCCAGACTTGAAATTGCTGTGATGCTGTACAATTATTATAAAACCTCTTTGCCATTAAGCTATTGCTCAATATTGCACTAAAAAAACCCCCTCCAACCTGTTAAAAAATAATCTATTCATTTAATTTTGGATCTAATCAGTGTTGCTTCTTCTTTCACATGGCCTTTTACAGGAACAGAAACAGGAACAGAGATTCTTGTGAACTTAAATTAGTGAGCTATTTAAACCACATAGACTATTTCTTACAAGATTACCCGCCAAAGTAAGTGTCAGAGATTAGACAGAAAATAAACTAGACCTTGTAATAATACCTAAGGCAACAGACCTCAGGTTATTGTCATTACCTTCACTGCCTGAACATCCAACCTACCTGAAACTTTTTTATCTAACACTCAGGTATGTTACCCTGAAATAGAAGCACCAGTTTTTCTGTTCATATAATAAACTCCTGGATATCTTTATCAGCAAATTATTTATAAATGAAAACAGACCAGGATATAAAAAGGCCTGAAGGGCCAAAATAAAGTTAAAAATGCCTAACTCTTTATTCCAGTGAGAACAGAAGTTCCCGGCCAGTGTCCTGGCTTCTAACTTTGGCTCCCTATGCTGTCTTAGCATGAAATCCAATTAATTTTAAGTAAAAAGCCACTAAGCAGTCCTTGCAATCCAGAAAAACTTTTCTCGACTTCATTATTCTTCCTGTTTTATAGCTATCAACAGTATTTTCATGCACTTTCCAAATTTTAATTGGATTTCATAACATGAGGAATAAATTTTTGTTCTTAGGCTAATCTCTCAAAGATCCATTAGGCTCAGTGGACATCCATAACTAATATTCCTAAACCAGGAAAAAATATAACCTAAGACACTCAACTCTCACTCAGTACCCCTGCAAGTAACAGTTATTTCTTCCGGACATCACTGGCTAAAGCAAAGCTCTGCATATTCCTATAGCAATCTTTAATCTTCCAGGTTTGCAACTCCAAATATTGCTGAGCTGTCACACAGCATCCAAGACTGTTTCTCTCACTGTGGCAGCTGTTATTACCTATGAGAAATGTTGTCAGATAGAGGCGTCCCTATTCCCTCACCACAGTCACTTCACAGGACATGTGCATCCCATCACTTGGTTATTTCATGGACAACCTGGGGGTTCCTGTGGTTGATATGGGCGTAATGTGGCACCAAACTCAGGTCAACACCATGCTGGAAAGTGTAATGATTGTTTTCTGAGAATTGTTATATTCTCTGAAGACTCCTTTCCCTAATTTGAATAGAGTACACATCCTTTAGAGTTTCTCAAAGGCAGAAAACTATTATTGTGTGATTATAACATATCCATGCATAAATATTGACTTGAAAACTAGACAGAAACAGTTCACGTTCCCATTAATCTCAGATGCTGCATTCTCTGTTTCTGTCAGGATGCTGTCAGCTGGAGTGCTGGTGGCAGGCACCCTATGGCTGGAGAGATGAGCCTGGTAGCTGCCTGCTGCTCCTGCTGCTGCTCAGCCCTTGCTCTTTGCCTGGCACTCACGGTGCTGCTGGGAGCTACCAGATACAGTACACAAACGGAGCTCGGAGTTTCATTACATGCTTATAAGTCAAATATTCTACTTATTTAACTTGATTTCCCAGAACGAGTAGGGTAGAATGGAGTCCAAGAAATCCTGAGGTAATGGGAATGCAGGCCTTGGACAAACTCTGCAGGGATCGGGAGGTGCTCCGAGCCTCATCACGCACCTGCACCTGCCACTGCACCATTGGCTGCAGGCCAAGACCATCCCAAATATTTCTGAAACCCCAAAGATTATTCATCTTGTCAAATAACATTCATAGTGGTGTGGGTGGCAGGGAGCTGGCAGCAGGCCTGCCCCTAGCTGGACACAGACAGCTCTGGCCTGCTCCTCATCAGAGCACAGCAGAGTCAGGGCGACCCTGGAAAAGGCATTCCATGATTCTTGGACAGAAGGAAGCAGAAATGCAGTTGAACTCATTTTAAAGCTGTCTTTAAAGCTGCATGAATTAATAAATCTCAGAATTTTTACTCCATTCTCCTCTCAACAGCAGAATCAAGGTGCAGGTCTCTGCTTCTGGAACAGAAAGTCATAACTCAACAATGGCATCTGATTGCCTTCCTATGATCATTCAGCCTCAAGCTGTTAGAAAAAAGCTACATGACAAGAATTTAGAACTGCAGAAGTATGGGGGCTTTAAGGATAAACTAATACATACTTTGGAACTAAAGGGAGAGTAGATAATAAAAAGAAAATGGCTTTTTAACTCTTTAGGACAACAGGAACCACTCTCTTCCAGCTTGAGCATCCATTTAATGTGAGAAACAAAAGCCAAAAATCAGGGAAAACATCTTTCCTCTCTTTTGGAGGGGATTGGGAATTCTAGTGACAATGACCAGTGAGCTTATATACTAGCTATGTCCCTTGATAATTAACTGAATCCACACAGTAACTGCCCAGCCAACATATTTTTTCCCAGCTATAGGTAAATTAAGGATCAGCAGATCTCTCTCAGTGGCACACAGAACACAGAAAGAGGGACCGTATGCAAAATGAGAAATGGAAGTGACATTGTGTAAGGAAAAACAGCCTTTTTAGGAAAAGGCAGAATAATCTTACCAGTATCAGCCTTTTAGATAATTTTAATGTTATTTTTCTTTCAGGTTCTGCTTGTACTTTTTACTAACTTAGGGTTTTTGATTTGTCTATACTTGGCCATATTGTTTTCCATATTACACATAATTATATATTTTTATTTATTTTTCAGAACAATCTTGAATTGCTCATCTATAGAATCATGGATTTATTATTGTGCTTTGATTTTTCCTGTCTGTTCTTAACCAGTTTTACCTTTTCCCACAACATGGTTACCACTTCCCTGAACCAGTGTCACAGCCAGCCTGTGCTTCCTCTTTCCAGAGGAACAGAACCTCTTTCTTGCCACGTGATGTGGTCATATCCTTTAAAATATGCTTGAATTCAGCCTTTTCTATGTGAAAAGCTATAACCTTGGCAAGTATCACGAGTGGAATTTGGGAAAAAGCTGTTTCTCAACAGAATTCCCATCTGCCAAAGTTTCAACATGTATGAAAGAGGATCTAACTGATGTCACCTGTCTAAGAAAGTAGGTGCACTATTAGTTAGGGAAGTGTTATCATATAGAAGTTTGATACCAGCAATTTATACTGTGACGTTTTTCACAGACAAAGAGTTCCATATGTGGTTTCAATAAGTTTGTCTGAATAATATTATTTCTCAACCTTTAAAGTACATGGCTGAGGAATTTTGCAAATGCGAATATAAGACAGGAGAATCAGGGTTGTGTAAATATTGCATCTAGTAGCACTTGTTTTTTTATTATTTCTAGAAGCATCAGGATATTTGCAAGTAATGAGGTAGTGAATATGTTGCAAAATAAAATGTTACTGAGCATTCATAAATGCTGCATTTTGCAAGTTCTGCTACTACTACTTAAAGATCAATTTTCTAGCTGATACTTCTGCATTACTGCTGACCATACTGGAAAGAAGCAATGCAGATTTCAGCAGCAACTACACCGCTCATTGATAGGACATGAGAACAGCCAAACATGGAAAAATGCCACAGAAGAGGAAAACCCAGACCAATATTCATCAGCAGGGTCCTATTTGCAAATCAATGACTGTTTTTGAAGTGTGACAATTTGATTCTCTCCCTTGCTTTAACCTTTACATTAGGAGATTGGAAGGAAACGAGCTATTTTTCTCGGAATAAATCCCAGAAGCCTTTACAAATTTCATAATGCATGTAAGCTGAGAGGAATGTCTGAATTTGGAAGAGATCCCTCATGTAAGAGTCCAAATAAAACCCCAAAATACATTCACACACACAAATGAGTAATCCCTTGAGTTCATTGCTCTTGCTTACACTCAGAGTAATTGAAAGAGAACTTTAGAAGAAGAGGGAATTTGGAGAAGATGGAAGGGAATGATGTTTCCACATTGGTTTGGTTCAGCACAATAAACCTGAGCTCCAGGTTACTGCTGTTTTTCACAAAAGTTGTCAAAACAATGAATGCAGTCGCCAACAACCTGGCTGCAAAAGTTCTCAAGCTGACATGTGGAGACTTTACCTCTTTTCGTGTCTTAAGCACCAGCCAGTGCTCTCATGGAACGATTTGTTTGAAAGTTGTTTGTAAAGGCCCAATGAGATCTGAGACATCACCAAACTGTCAGATAGCCTGAGTAGGGCAGAGCAAAAGCTTTTCCAACAGGTCAATTTTGGAATCATTACTCTTGCTCTTCCTATCTCATCTGTAGATGTTCGGGTACCTACCCAAGAAAACATTTTATCCAGAATTTCTTCTGTGCTTTTTACCATTTAAACAAATGAGAAACTTCTCATAACAGCAGAAACATTAGTAGAAAAATTAGTAGAAAAATTTTCCAATTAACCAGCTACATCTTTTTTAACAAGTTCCTCATAATCCATTCTCTATTTGCTTGAAAGCTGGGGTGTTTATTTGCAATCTTGAACAGCAGACATTTGTTATTTGCTAAAATACCGATTCATGAAACCCCACTATACAATCACAAGCGTTGAAATACATCTTAGGAAATTCTTTGCTATCTATCCAATGATTACATTTCCCACAGTCAAAATTACTTCCAAAATGTGGCATTTCCAATACAACAGCAAAAATCTATCAACTCTAGGTGGATCTCAATGGATGAGCTGGAATGAACTAGATTCCCAATGAGCCTCAATAAACCATTTCTAGCATTAATCTTTGCCTTTACTCCCCTGACTAGTTTCTTCCAGCATCAGGTGCAGTGGGTATGTCCTTTCCTGGTGGTAAGTGCCAGCAGACCCACACAGAGAATTGTGCTTCAGTGCTGCTCGCTTAGCTCACAATCCATGCAGCTGCTGCTCTTCTGCACAAACACCTTCCTGAGAAAACTCTGTCTAATCTTGAACAGAGACAGTGATAAAGTTTGTTAGCCAAGGGCTGATATTGGAGATCTGCTTCTACACAGAAACTGAACGTACAACTGCCCCTGGTAGTTTTAAAGATAGCATTCAAATCATCTATTGACTGTTTCTGTAATTTCTCCAATGAGAGCATGTTTGTACAACCCTGGAATCTCACTTTAATGGCTACTGATAAAAAATTTTAAAGCTCAGCTTTTAACTGATGGTGTGCAATGGGAATGTAAATAAAACACTGTAGCTGGAATAACAGCTCCACTGCTTGAACTACACTCTACATCCCAGGAACCTGCATTTTTGTTTACCATTCTACCCTGTCTCCCATTCAAATTTGCCAATTTGCCCTTTCCACTCCAGGACTGGTTGAGGTTTTTTCTGAATAACAAAGTACCAGAAATGCTGATGTATCCTCTACACTCCAGGAACAGGTGTGAGATACAAGGTTTTCCAAAAGACCCTATGTCTGCAGTGGAAACATACAATACCAAAAGAAATTAGCTGCGGAGACAATGAGATTTGCATTGCCATAAATGTTACTATAAATGAGAATAAACTTCTGAGTGAAAAAGCCACTGTAACCTTACAAAGTGAACTAAATCTCACGATCCATAGAAAGGGTAAAAACCATGAATCCTGTGATCTCTGACAAATGAGACACAGGCTAAAATTCTTTGCTTTTTCTTGAATATAATGATAAAGGAAATGCAACAGTCACGTGATTGCAGCTTGTGCCTGTTGCCCAGCAGGACCCTGGAAGTTAAAAATGCCTGTCAGTGAAAAGCATGCAGTGCATGCACTGTGCTGTCACTCTTCAGAAGGCAGACATGGGACTTGTGTGTTGCTGTGTCCTGTGAAGACCACAGGCTGAAATATCTGCTCTGTTCTCTATTTCCAAGAGAAATGAGAAAATTGAAACTCAATTTTAATGGACAAGACACTAGTTTAGGAGGTATGGCTGATCCCAGATTGTTCTCCTGTCCAAAGCTCACTTCTGTGACAGGCCATTGGTTTGGTGCATGGACTGTTTCTCATGGATGCTCATCTCACCAGAACAGGCCATTCACAAAGGACAGCAAAGGTTTGGCCACATACAGAGGTATTATGAAGCATCCACTGATTGCGGTGGTAGGCAGATTTCACCTAAGGTGATTTCCTACAGTCTGGTCAGATGCAGTTAATTTTCAAACAGCAAAGCAGTACTTAAAAGAGCACTGAGTTTTAGTTTATGTGGTTATATAAGCTAATAAATTTAGCCCATTGCTGAGAAATGGGATGTGAATTCATTTCTAATTAATTTCTCTTTACACAGCATATGTCACATTCATTGGTCACTGTCCAGCTTAATAGATGCTTATCAATTTACAGGAATTTCTTATGATTGCAATTCCAAAAACATCTGCCTGAACTATGCCAATAAATCCCTTGTCATTTTATTCTAACACAGGTGTCTTAAAAGCCAGCTTCTCTTACAGCCATTTGGAGTTTTATTGGTAATAGGCTATTTACCCTGTTAAAGAGACAGAATAAAAGCACAGTTATACAAAAATGTTTTAAAAAAAAGGTTCTTCTTCATTTCCAAAGGTGGCGTGCATGAGAAAATCAATTAAAAAAACCAAACCAAACCAAAACAAACCCATACATCAACCCTTTGTATATTTCTCCAAATAAAATTATGGATCCAGACACTAAACCTAGGTATTTCAGGCAAAAATATAGTATAAAACCACAGTTAAGATATTTAATGAGTTTTTTTCTTAATTACTTGTTTTCAGATTGTCAGTTACCAAGCAATAACTATTTAACCATAGATACAAACCAGGCTTTATCATATATCTCATTAAAAAGTAAAAGAAAAAAGAAAGAAGAAAAAAGAAAAAAAATTAAAAAGATACTTTTGTAAACTGTCAGATTCTTCCAGATCAAATAATGTAAAGAAGGATTTACAGAGGTCAATCTCTCAATGCAATTTATTTAGAGAGAAGCATTACAAAGTGTCAGCACTGAAGATATCATATATTTCACTTATCCCTCACAGTCCAAAGCATTAGTCTTGAGGCATTTTGGAATCTTTTCAGAGCATGTTTTCACCAGAACTGACAGAAAAAACAACATCAACAACCAAAATAATAGAGAGAGAACTAAAGAAAGAAAGAAAGAAAGATAGTGCCTAATGGGATGTAAGAGTATTCAACCTGCTGGTGAAGCCTTGACCTTTTTTTGTCAATGTTTGCAGCTTTATATGACCAATAATAAATGGAAGAAAAGCCTTCTGTCATCCTTGATGACATTATTTAGTTTCCTAAATAAAAATACTAAAATAATCAAAAAAAGAACTGATTTAATAAAATGCTCTTTAATACCTTTACTTCACTTTATGAGTCAGTTGAAGTAGATTGGGAAATGGATATGACAGCATATATCAGAAAAAGGCTGCAGAGTAGGACTGCTAGCAAAGATCTATTTAATTTAGGATTCCTCTTTCTTGAATCACTCTCTGGTGTATATGTTCAGGATTTATCAGTTCACATCTAAAATTTACATTACAAAAGTGGTAAGGAAATAGTCTTCACAACTGTTCATCCACCAGCTCCAAGATTCTGGCAGTGAAGTTACAGAGCAAGGAGCCAGACTCTCCTCATGTGTTAATTCTGCACTGTTGTTCCAGGAAAATAACACATACTGTACAGAAATTCTACTCATGCACATATTTGTACGTACTACTGTAAAAGTTCATTTTAATTTTGTTTAATTCCTACCAGTGACCTCTATTGGCCTTCATCAGGTTTTCCAGTTGCTTTTCTAATGCAGAATATGTGTTAT
Organism: Hylia prasina; assembly: GCA_013397195.1. Lineage (NCBI taxonomy): Eukaryota > Metazoa > Chordata > Aves > Passeriformes > Sylviidae > Hylia > Hylia prasina. The sequence continues at coordinate 48,843 of VYXD01002394.1, forward strand.
GATTGTGAACTTGCTCACACCAGTTTTGTTTCCAAAGTCAAGTTAGATTTCTAAGAACTGTCTCTCATGGCTTTTTTCCTGCCTCCATCAGCTCATCCATCAGCTGTGCTTTGCTATATGCAGTGGACAAGCTGCTAACTTCAAGTTTGTTGGTAATTTTTAGTTTGTTTCAGTTTGTTCCTTTGATGCACCCTGAATTGTAGAACTGTTTCAACATGCTTTGGTTTTATTATTTATTAACAATTCCTGTCATGCATAACGAAAAAAACCCAAAAAACAAAAAACAAACCTATGTTGCTCTGATGGCTTTTTTCTCCCTTTACTTCCACTCTCAAAATGTATTTTGGTTTCCATATTCGTGAAAATGTAACATAATGCGTAACTTTTATTATTATAAAGGTGTACTCTGTGGTCCAGTATTAAATTCTGTTTTGGCAAACACGCTAGTGCATATGGGCATTGCTGAGGTAAACAACAATATCAAGTACAGACTACAGTACAAGAAGGTAACAAAACAGATTTTAAAATGACTAGATTGATATTCACTAAAGTTTTGGGATGAAAGAGCTAATTTAGATTAAATGAGGGCTGGGCATTAATAAACCATAGGATCCCATAATCTTAAATGGAAGCTGGTCCATTTATTTTCTTTCCATTTCTTTCCCTTCACTACCCAATATCAAAATCTTTGAAAAGTTAGAACTTTAAACCCAAGGGTAATACTAAAACCAACGTTCTCACAGGAACTCAGAGGAAACCTGAGATAAATGTCCAGCTCTTCTACATAACCGTAGTAATTTTGCTGCTCAGAAATTTTAGGAGGCTTATCTTTACCTGTGAACCAAAGGACATATTACCTATTTAAAAACAGATGAGGAGCAGAGAATAAAATAGTAACTTGCTCAAAGTTCAATAGAAGGAAGGGAAAACCAAAACACAGGCTATCTGATAATTATTTAAGACTGTGGAATAAAAGATGACTCTTCCTAGCAAGCTCAGGAAAGATTAAAAGTCTCTGATACAGTTCATCTGGGGAAAATTTCCAACCCATTTTTCATCTCCTTACTTCCATTTTAAGATAAACACCCAGATTCCTGAGCACTTACCAAAACCAAATTGAAATCCTGGATGCTCATTCATTATTACCAAGTACCATATGTCTAATTTTATTTTTGGAATTGTCTTTGGCAATAACACACTCTGTCTGAAGCTCTGTGGCAAAGACTCAAATCTGGTGGTTCTGGAAAGAGACTTCACGGGGGAACACTGTACTGCAGATCCTGAATAGAATGTATAATACTGTGCAGCTTCTGCCTTGGCTTTGCACAGAGACTGTTTTGGTGACCTGCTTGCCACTAAGAATAAGTGAAAGTGTGAACAGATGAACACAAAAATCTTTGCTGTGAGTCCCACACAAAGGTAGAAATAAAGAAGCTTGATAGACAAATCCAATAATGTAATTTCCTCGTGTCTAAGAATTTCTTTTACCATTTTCTTCCAGAAGTTGGCTAATTTGGCTTTTTAAACTCTTTGCTTGTCTAGTGTAATTAAAAACACATATTTCCTATTTCTCTGAGGTTCCCATCTAAAAGGCACATTTCTGTGCTTGGGCAGTTCCATCATTGTCGGGGTTTAGTGTTTGCAATTTTATATATATGACTAGGAGAGTTCAAAAAGCAAAACAGGCTTACCTTAAAATTACAAAAGATAATTTATTTACACATATTCAGAAAATAAGAAAAGGAAAAAACCCACTAAAACTAAATAAACAACAAATGAAACCTTCAGACCATCCCTCTCTTTCCCCCCCACAAATATTCACTCTCCTACACACAACATGAAGAAATACAAAACCTGTAACTTCAGTCAGTTTTATCATGCAAAAAATAATCTTCCATCAGTTCTTTAGGAAAGTAGTCTTTCTGAGTCCTACGGAGACATGGTCACACGAGGAACAGTCCTCGGGTGGCTTTTATGCCACACACCTGCAGCAGCCTGAAAGAGTCTTTGCAAACTGTGAAATCCAACCCATTAGCAGCTTTCCCAACGCTGCATATGGGTCATAATCTGCTTATTAAGTGTACTGTTTAAGGATGCCTCCTCCAGTATAGAGCAAAGATTCTCTTTTTCCTTGTTTCCAAAATTATCTTCATCTCAAAACTCAAAATAGCAGGTTTTTTTTCTTTCCCTGTTTCCCAAAAGCATCTGCATCTTAGAACTCAAATTCTCTTTTTTCCCCTAGGAGCACAAAGAAAACTTCATTATCACTTATACTAGCACTTTACATCCCCCCTAAACAGCANACATCTCCCCAGCCCCGGCTGGCAACAGGGGCAGCTGCTGGGGCTTTTCCTCCCTTTCCCACTGCTGCTCGCTGTTATTCGGGCCCAAGCACGGCCGGGGCCGCTCCCTGCAGGGGCAGCGGCTCCCTGAGGCCTGGCAGCCCAAGGGCAGCGGGGCCTGGGCCGACCCGGCCCAAGCACGGCCGGGGCCGCTCCCCTGCAGGGGCAGCAGCTCCCAGGGCCCAGCCCAGCCTGGCCCAGCCCCTCACGGCAGCCGCCGCGAGGTGTTACCTGGTCACTTGCCAGGAGAGAAAGAGGGCGGCTGCTCTGCCTTCTCAGCTTTTATAGGGTATAAACAATAGTCGCATCCTGTTTTCCCAGTGGTTAAACTACCTGCCAACAGCCAAGAACTGACCTCTGATAGGTGTTCAACCTTTCCAAAGGAAATTTAGGTCCTGGCAGGGTAACAGCCCACACCCTCCTTCAAGCAAAAAACCAAACCGTGTCAATCCATAACAATCATTTACCACTCTTTGCCTTGAGTCACTACAGAAATTTGGAGGCCAGGGCCATTCTCCGGTCACCACAGCAGCTCTCACATGGACCTTCTCCATTTTTTCATCCACTTAACTCGGACTATCTCAAAGCACTTCATTTTGTGTACTTGTATCACAGGGACTTAAAAACAGCTCCATTTAAGAAACATTATATTTTCAGTCATGTATGATACTGTGGAAATTATCTAGTTCACTTACTTATCCCACATGAGACACCTCTCACAGCACACAAGTGCCTCTCTACCCTATTTCTGCTATGTGGGGTAGGGGTTTTTTTCACTTAAGACATAGTTGAAGCTGAGGTTTTATGGAAAAACCTTACTTTTTACATAAATAAGTTCAGCTCTTTTGAAAATCCACCAGGAGCTTTGCTGTGCTGTCAGAACCTGTTGCATTGTGTTTTTAGCCAGGTTATCCTAAGGTTTCCAGGGTAGGTTTCCCTTGGGTTTCCCCTCCCCTGACCAAAGGAATACTCCTGCCAATCCCAAGGGACTTGATTTTAATATAAGGGGCTTCTCAGGCAACCCCGGAAGAATTCCAGGGAGACCCGTTTGGCTATAACAGAAGAAGCCCTCCCCTCCCCGAAGGGAATTTGACCCTCAGACTGTCTGTCTGTCCCCAGGTCACTTCCCCCCCTCCAGGATTGGTGGGGACAGAACCCCTTCCCTTGCCCCTCCACCCCCCAGATAAAAAAGGTGGTCGGCCATGTGCTCAGGGTTCTGCTGGGGAATTCAGATGGGAGTCAACATCTGTCTGGAGCCCCTGCTGGGATGAAATAAACTACTAGACCAAAAACCCTCCAGCAGAAACAGTTTCTTTTCTTCACTGATCATCCTGCCTTTCTGAGGATTACCCTCTTGCGGCCAGTGCAGCCGCTCCAGGCCTGCTACCACACGGGGTTTCGGGACAAGTTCGGGCACATCTGACTGAGCTTGCCACGCCGCTTCCAGTGCCAAGGCAAGGATCCCTGTGGGGTCAACCACAGGAGCTGCTTTCCCAGCACAGTTGTCCTGTTACGGGCTGGGATTATCACGGCTTTAAGAACCCATGAGCTCTTTGGAAAACCCTCTCTGCTCCAAAACATGCCTGCAGTATTCCCTTGAGCACATAAAGGGGGCTCCCTACATAGCTGTAATGAAATTACAGCAGCAGCAGAACTCCACCAGGCAGTTCCAGCTTTAGCTGCAGCACCACACAGGTGATGTTCTGTTGGGAGCCACTGCACAGCTCTCCATGGCACTGTGCTGCATGAAAATACATCACAGTGCTCTGTTTTGGGAAAATGCACCTCCAAATGTGACAACATTTTGGTTAATTGTGGTAGAGTTGCTGACTCTCCAGCAGAACCTTCCATCCCATTTACTGCAGTATAGATTCATTTGTTAACAATTTAAAAGAAAACCTACTATTTCCTATATAGCTGAGTAAGTTTAAAAAATTATCACCTACTGTCTGAACCTTAAGCTTTGATTAAAGATTACTTTTTCCTTCATTCCACGTTTGCTATTGGACTTCTTTATATCTAATGTGGTAGCAGAGCTATAATCTGATAATAATCACTGTACAATAGCTCCAACTGAAATACAAAACATGTGTCGATGTTTAAAAAACTTACCATCCAAATTCAACTGAATATTTATGTATCTTTTATTCATTAAATATCTTTCACATCCCATTTATGACCACAACTCAACATTAAAGAATTCCTTGTGAACTGAATTCTATTGCTTTTTTCCATTTCCCATTTTCTCTCCCTAGGACAGCTTGAAATGCCTTTTATTGGAGCTACTGCAGTGAAAACTTAGGTATTTCAGTAAAGAATGTTCTTTTCGAAATTAAAATTAACTGCAACACTGAGTACGCATACACAGTACAAATTCACCACAATGCCATTAACTGAGGTAAAGCAGAAAAATAGCCCTGAATTCTTGGATGCAGAGAGATTTTTACCAAATTAAGGAATTTTAAACTTAGATGCTGTAAGTAGAGGGAGTTAATGGTGAGGAAAAAAGGGACACATAACAGTTTATTTGGTTTCCTGGAACCTACATAGAATGTAAGTAAATTTACATCACCCATGAAGACTTATTTGATGCCCAGCCCTAATTTAACAATTACTGAGGACAGCAGAGTAGTACCTACACCTGCAATTAACACAGAACAGCTAATGAGATACTACAGCTTAACCTACTGACTAACTGTATCAATTTCAAACTCCAGCCATAGTGCGAATAGTAAATAATATTGAGAGAAGAAACAAATTGACAGCACATCCTCTAACCTTATATTTTAAAATGAAGTTAAATAGGAATAGACAATTCAAAAATATTTAGCATCCAATAAGCACTATAGAACAAGTTGAGGATTACATGTGTAAACGATTAGAGCTGCAGGGTTCAAAAAGCTAAAGTTCAGAGGAGGATATGGGACAATAGATTGGCAAAGACCTCAAGAAACAGAGTGGGGAAAGGACAAGTGAAATGCCCAAGCGATGGCTGGAGCCAGAGGACTCCCAAGTGGAGAGTAGTTTGCAGCTTATTTAATTTATGGCCTTGACAAACATTTTGTTCCAGACAATTTCATTGCTCCAGACACATTGAAACAATAACCCTCTAAATGCTATTCCCCAACACTGTTTTGATTTTGAGGACATCCTAAAATATTTTAAAATCAATATAACAAAAATTTCAAGGAAATTGTAGTGCTGGATTGCTAAAAGACAATAGTCAAAATGGCTCTCTGGCAATACTGCAGTCTTTCTGGCAAAATCTAGATCAGCTCTGCTTAAGAAGATTCTAGAACTTGACTGCAGAGCAGCAGTAGGAAATGACAAGCAGGGGATGTGGTAGTTTATTTTCAGTTTCTTTTTGTATTGGATGTTATAGCGGTTTGTCCTATGTACCCCTTTGGTTTTCTCTTACTTGGTTTCCCCCATTCCCTCCCACTTGTCAATTTTGTAAACCCTGCCCCTGGCCCTTGTCAATCCTGTCCAGGCCTCTCCCTGCTTTCCAGAAGATTCCAGGGAGAGCGTCGAAGGATTGGCTGGGGCTCAGAATCTCCTCCCCATTCTTCTCCCTATTTGTTCCCCGGTTGATTGTCGCTTGTTACTCTCCACCCCTGCTGTTACTCCATTGGTTGAACCCTTCGTACCCACCTCCCTTTAAAACCCCTTGCACTGTCCCTGGAACCCTGGTTCTGTCCAGGACACCCTTCCTTCAATAAACTACCTCTTGCTGCACCTGGATAGTGCCCTGCCTTCTTATCGTGCCATTGTCTGCGTCCTCATTGCTGCTGTTCTAAAGAACCTGCGTGGGCTGCAGCCTCACACTGCCATCTCCTAGCGTCTGTGGTTGGTGGCTGCAGGGCTAGCCAGAAATCCCTACTACAAGGGAGTAAACCACAGAAGTTAAACTGGGAGGTGACTTGTCCCAGTGACTGGAAACAGGAAATGCTCAGTAACAGCTGACACCTCATACCATCGAAGGATGATGGAAGGGACACTACTCTCAAATCCAGTTTCAGCACGGCAGTGTCACGACTGCTCTCCCATTTTACTGCTGCTTCAGAGCTTCAGCAGTGAATCAAAGAAAACCCCAATTCTGTATGCCTTGCATTACTAATAGAATTACTCTATTTTTTTCTGTGTTTATTTCTTCATACTGTTGTGTTCATTTCCTTCTATCTCTTTAAGGCTTTATCCATCTCCATGCTGGTTGTTTAGTTGACTGAAGGATAAGCAAACAATAACTTCCATTAATAAATACTGATTTTTCTTAAGCTGGGTGCAAATTTGACCTTGTGAAAAGATTACTCTAGGTGATACTGTTGACATTAGAAAGTTACCATCCAAGATTAAAAATATTGGAAGAAAGTTAATTAAAAAAAAAAGTTGTATTAGTCATATAAATTTGAGTGTGGTTTGGTTTATGAATGCTTTAGGTTTTTTCTGCATAACTTCTTATGTACTTTAGCCACAATAGTGGCATTCAAGTAATTTGAGAGCACAATGCAATCTTTTGAAAACAAAGACCATGAAAATCCCTACTGAAATAATTGACTTTTCACTGAATATTAAAGAGAATATTTCTGCAAAACAAGCTGGGAAAAAAATGGAGAATTTTCTTACAGTGAAATATTTTATTCAAACTCATATTGAAATAAATTTCCACTTCAAAAGCCAATATCTGTTACCTCATGCAAACATGTGCTTCTGTACCCAAGCATTAAGAAAAAGGTGGCAGTGTCCTCCTTAGCATTTAAAGGAAAATTACTGGGGAACTTCTTAGTGTCAATCATTCTGTCCAGTAATTTATAGGTCAGAGGTCAACACCACAAACATTTCCTATAGAATTCTGCATACATATCTCCTTCCTGATTAATTTCTCATATATGAGTGCATATACCTCTAATTGTATATTTATATATAAAAACCTTAAGATGCACTTTCAAGAGATCCTCTATTGTTGTATCTCGCTCTTGGGG
>VYXD01002444.1:0-21166 GCA_013397195.1 Hylia prasina
ATATATAAAGCAAGATGGAGGTTATAGGGCACAGGTTAGTCCTTTCTCACCTTCTTCTTCGTGGGTTTAGGTGGTATTTTGTACTTGGATAGAAAAGTCCACATTGCGGACCAAGGGTGGTTGGTTATTGGGTTAAAAGTAAAAATAATTTAGGTGTCATTTCTCAATAGGACCATTTATTCTTAAAAGGCCTTGTAGAGAAAGAGATAGGGGCCATTTTTCAGTTTGTTAGCTAGAAGTGCTGTACAACTCACTGTTTGTGAGACTGTAATGTAGGTAAGAATTAATAAACATCTGAGTCTGGACATGAAATATCTTATTAAGCATTTAATCCCAACTCTGGCAGAAAAAAAGAAGATAGAAAGCAACAACAAGGAAGAAGCAGGGAGCAGCTCCCTTGGAGGGTTCACACCTACCAATCTCCGAAGTCGAAGGAGGTTCCACAGCTCCCAGGGCTGGCTGGACTGTGAGGAAGATCCCTTGTCCCGTGGTGGTGGCCCTGAGAGCGAAGCCGTGAGGTGTCACCATCAGTGTCACCGGGTATGTCCCCACCGGCAGCCTCGGCACCTGGCAAACCGCTCGGGTTTGGTCCAGAGCCGTGACGGGGCAGCTCCTGTTGTTCACCTCCACCCTCAGGGCCGCCGGCTCCTCGCCAAGGCCGGCCCCCCTGAGAACCACGGTGGCCTGGGGCCCTCCTCCTGAAGGAATATAATCATCAGGGCGACTCGTGAGCTGTGGCCTAGCAATGCCCGTGGGAAATCAAGGCTCAGAAAATGCTCAACACCCTGTGTGTGCAGGCCCAAACGGGGAAATTAATTCAGGGTTCAACGTGAGGCCTTGGAAAAGGCTTCCAGCTTTAGAGACCACGAGCAAGAATGTAGGTTTGTAATATAGACAGAGACCTATTAAGCTAGGCAGTGGAGAGTTTTAAGGTATTAAAGTTAAGATATAGAAGTAGTTATAAAGGTAATAAGAAGCATTAAGGGGTAGTTCTGTAGGATTGAGTGTCACTATATGATTGGATAAAAAGTCTTCATTGCAGCAGGATGTGCGATACAGTTTAATTAGCTATTGACGTGAAAATTAAAACAATACGTGTGACACTAGTTTATTGCCTAACAGACCTTTAAAATCCCATGTAACGTGGTCTTGTGACCACTGACCATGGACAGCTGACCTCAACTATGCAGTTATGCAGTGAAGACTTCAAGAGACTGAGGCAATAAATTGTGTTTTAAACATCTCTCAGTGTTCCTATCTCTCTTAATATCCTGACAAATGCTCAGAATTTATTTTCAGCCAACAGTTAAAAAGTTTTTACCAGCTTCAACAGGACATCCTAAAAACTACACCCCTGGTGATAACTCATTGTTCCACATAGCAGTAATTCCTGTCTGTCCCTGTCCAGCTATTACATTTTTCCTTAATTTTTTATTAAAAATAACTTGAGCCAACAGCTGATTTTTGCTTTAGGCATCAAACCTGCCATTGTTTCTCTCCCCTTTGTGACTCTATCATAGAATCACAGAGTAGTTAGGGTTGGAAAAGACCAACCTGAGGTCACCTCTGCGTTCACCACTAAACCATGTCTCCAAATGCCACATCCGCAAGCCTTCTGAACCCTTCCAGGGATGGTGACTCCACCACTGCCCTGAGCAGCCAGTTCCAGGGCCTCACAACCCATTCAATGAGGAAACTTTTCCTAATAGCTATTCTAAACTTCTCCTGATGCACATTAAGGCCATTTCTTATCATCCTATTTCTTCATCCCTGGAAGAAGAGGCTCACCTGGCTGCACCCTCCTATCAGGGAGTTGTGGAGAGAGAGAAGGTCACCCTGAACCTCCTTTTCTCCAGGCTGAGCCTCCCCAGTTGCTCCTGCTCAGATCTGTGCTCCAGACCCTTCCCAGCTCCACTGCCCTTCTCAAGACAAACTTGTACACTCTGGAACTGGAGCTGACCAGATAAACTGCACATAAAAGTGCAGTTTCCATAAAACTGCACTTTTATGTGCAGTTTTATGGAAACTGTGGATGTGTATGTGCATCGCATTTATGAAGCATTTATGAAGCGATGCACATACACATGAAATCACCAGCACCAGGCAGATGGTTTTCACAGAATTCTTGCCACTGTGTTCAGACACCAGGCCCCATTACCTGATGAATACTCCACGTCTCTGACTATGGGTGTCAATTCCTGGCTGAACTGGAAGGAGCATGAGCCAGAACAGTTTGCAAGGACATCATTCACCATCACCACCACCTGGAGACAGAGCAGAGGGTCACCTTAAAGCTGGTAAGGGAACAGAGGTGTTTTCTAGAGCCCACAACTGACTGATAGATGCTGGTAGCCACCCTGAGCTACTGAGAGCACTCAGTGCTAGAACAGGGCACAAACAGAAAGCTCTTTGCCTTGCTGCAGTCCCACTGCAAATTTAATTGCAGATTTAAAAAGCAAATTGCTAGGGCTCATCCAAGGCACAGCTTTGCATGCTGCATCTCCAGTCTATCTCCCACCATCCTGGGACCCACACCTCCTCAAAATCCTGTTCTCCCAGTCACCCATTGAAGACTGTTCTTGTCTTCCCTCAGTTATTCCACATTGCTGTGGGAATAAATTATGTTTAAAGTGCCCTGGAAGACTAATTAAAATGAAACCCACAATGCACCTTCTCAACATTCAGCCCTCAATTTTATTTTTTGTCCCTTGTTGTTCATGCTGAAGGAAAAAAACTGGGCTGTGACCTTAATTATCTAAAAGACATATCAAGAAATATCACTCCTGAGACCTTGATATCTTTGAAGAGTCAACAGGCAAAGGATAGGACATAAAAGAACTTTTCTTATCTCTCTTCATGTGTTAAGGGTGCGTCAGGAGAGTACACCAATGTCTGCAAAAAGCAAACCATCTGTCCCAAAGAAATGCAAGGAGCACAGAGTTGCTTGGACAGAGACACAATAATTAGAGGGGCACTTTTACACTGCCAGAATAAAGCTTCAAAAACTACCAGAAAATCTGTTTGCTGCTGCTGGTCTTGTTTCGCTTGGGCTATTTGAGGGTTTGTGCAGCAGGGATGGAAAAGATGTCTGAGGTGCCTGAGTCACTGGAGGAAGAGCCATTCTTATGGCTGGGAACCAGTCTGATGAAAAAGGCAGGATGGCTTGGCCCCAGATGTTGCACAGCTGCATCACATCCAGCATCACCTTGTTATGGTCAGAGTGCCTGTGAGTCTGCTGGAAACAAAGCCAGAAATAGCCAAAGTTCTGCAACAGCTGAGAGCAGAGCTGGAAACACATTTGTCCATCCAGCAGACTGGAATGATTCCTCCTTCATCCTGAAGTTCTCCTATCTCTCTCTTCCCTCTTGGGGAATTGAGATCCAGAGAGGTTCAGGACTTGCCTAACTCACAGATGAGTATCTCAGCCATCAACCCATTTGCTTTGTCCATCACTGTAACAAGAGTGTTGCAGGTGAATTCTGTAATTCCCAGTTTGGTGTCCAGCACCACAGGACCCACCAAGGATGGTAGTTCAGAGATTTTGACTCCTTGGTCACTGCTTCCAAAAAAACAGATGTCGTCTTCCATCACCCATGATCACCGTTCTCCCTGCCTGCAATAGTTCTTGGAGGAAAGTTCTGCTCCACATACCACGCAGCAGAATATGAGAAATTTATTGCACAAAACATTAGATTCCTGAAAGGATGTATTGGCAGAACAAGGTACCCAAATACCTGTGAGACTCCTGGAGCTACACAACCCTGCTGAATCAGTGAAAAGTGTGAGAGCACATCAACTCACCTGTGTTTGGTTATGGAGGGTGGCAAGCATGTCCCCAAATATTGGTCCAATAAACACACCCCCATCATAAACCACACGAGTAGCAACAGCTGGCTTCAGGCCAGTGAGGTTTTCAGCAGAGACCTAGCAAAGATCAAGGAATTTAAGTTTCTCATCCTTTTCTGTACTGTGATTTTAAATTAAAACAGGATCTTTACAAGCAAATAACTCCTGGAAACTTCTCACCCTTCTTCCATGAATCATATCTCCACCTCTAAATCTTCATTACTCAAGGTCTCACAATACCTCCCTGCTCCCACCTTCTCCTTGCAGGCAAAGAGATGACAAAGAAATTCAGGAGTCAAGTTTAAAAATAAACTTCTAATACCCAATAATATAATTTGGATTTAGGCATAGGAAGATCTTCTCAAAGACATGACTTGAGGGGAAACAAGGGCCTGTGCAAGAGCTGAAGATGTAGCTCAAACTTCCAGGACAATATCTTGAACACTGGATTTTTTAAAAAATATCACACTTCTGGGAGCTGAATATGCAAAGAAATAATGTTTCCTTTTGAGGTAGGAAGCATCTCAGTCTGAGTCCTTACTCAAAAGGACTCTTCTGCTTGAAGCAAAACTAACATGATAAATCTTGGGATGGGAGAGTGTAAGACCTGAGACTCATGACAACCAGATATGAAACCAGACAAAACAGTTCTCAGAAAAATACCTTCTTGGTAAAAATAAATGATGCCACAAATCTATGATGAGCTTCAGTTACTGTACTGAAACCTTAATGTAGATAAAATTAATGAAGATTTCATTTTAGCATATCAGCCCCTTTTCTGTGCAGAAATTACACTCAAGTCTCCTGGTTTTGAATCACAGACTAGATATAATTTCTTCTCTTACAACTGTTCTATTTTTAATTGTTTAATCTGGAATTTACTTAAGGTGTTGTTCCAAACAGGAAGATTGCCTAAATATCTATGGTGCCTTCCTAAAAACAACCATTGTGAGAGTGAATCAACCAAAACCAAAGACATCAAATGGGGATCAAAGTGGGGATTAGTAAAATAAGTTACTGTACACTGATAACATTGGGCAAGTCCCCAGCTGTTTTATTCCAAGTCAGTGTCCAGACACTTTCATAGCACGAGCTGGAGTCTCTGGTCACGGTGAAGTCACTGGTGTTGAAGAAGGGAGCTGTGAAATTATCCACATTGTCCTGCAAAAGCCTGCGGAGCTGGTGGGCAGAGGTGTGCACTGAAACACCTGCAAAAGACGTTAGAGAGCAGTGGATATCTCCATTTCCAGGAGAGCACATCTGCCTGCTCCTAGGAAAGGAAGGGGTTTCGTTATTAGTGCAAGGCTGTCATGGCTCAAACCTCTACAGCTGCCAAAAGAGTGAAATTTAAAACACACAAAAAAAAAATTATCAAAGAATTATAGAATAGAATCATAGAAGGATTTGGGCTGGAGAGGACCTTGAAAGGTCATTGAATCCCAGCAATGAGCTCTAGACCAGATTGCTCAGAGCTCTATCCAACTTGACCTCAAATGTTTCCAGGGATAGGGAATCCACCACCTCCCTGGGCAAACACTGCCACTGTTTCCCCAACCTCACCATAATAAATTTTTTCCTTATGTCTAATCAGAAATCATCCACACTATTAATCAACAACCAACCTGGCCTTGAGCACACCCAAGGGTGAGGCAACAAAACTTCTCTGGCAATTAATTCTTCCCTTGTCTTCCTGCTCAGGAAGTCCAGGCCCTGACCTGCATCTTCCCTTACCTGGTATCACTGTGTTGGCCAAGTGGATATGGAAGGTTCCTCCAAGAGGTGGGGATGACTTCTGTAGCCTCTGGATGCTGAGGCTGACTCTCACATCCTCCGTGGAAACATTCAGGTGTCCATATTCCTTAGAGCCGTCCCGAAGCACTGCACCTCTGTGGGACAGAGAGGAAAGTCACTGTTGGACACAAGAGACTCCAAATATTCCAGAAGGCAAATAGCATAAAGAAGGCTTTATTTCCTAATTCTTACTACCTTTTATAAGGTGTTTTAATACAGACTTAACATGATTGGTGAACAGGAATGACACCTCTCTAATTCCACTGGTCAAACCCGAGAAACACAAAGGCACCAGCTGTACAGAATTGTTTTGAGAAAGAACAGTTGTTTACCAAGATTGTTTTGAGAAGAAAACCTTCCCGAGGAATTCTCCCTTGGGAAAATTCAGCAACTAATAACAGGCTAAAATTTTAGACTTAGAAATATCAGGCTCACAGAGGGGATCACAGGAAGGAATCAGCAGTGGAGACCCACACTCCTGACACCCCCATGTCCACTAACAGCTGAGGGACACCAATGGGGACAACACACCTGAAGGATTTAAGTGGGAGATGCCCCTCAAACAAAACTCAATATTCCCAACTTGTAACTCCTTATCACTCTCTAAAACTCCCTGAAATGTGGTTGCAGTCAGGTGGGGATTGGTCTCTCTCCAGGCAGCAACTGACAGAACGAGAAGACACAGTCTCAAGCTGTACCAAGGGAAATTTAGGTTGGGTATTAGGAAAAGGTTTTTAAGGACAGGGTGATAAACTACTGGAATGATCTGCCCAGGGAGGTGGTGGAGTCACCATGCATGGATGTGTTTAAAAAAAGATTGGATGTGGCACTCAGTGCCATGGTTTAGTTGAGGTGTTAGGGCATGGGTTGGACTCGATGATCTTAGTCTTTTCCAGCCTTGTGATTCTGTGAATTCTGCAGGCAACGCACACAGCAGAAAATTCTGGAAAATTACCTTTTTAAATTCATGATAGAAGAAATAATTTTTACACCAGTGAGTGCTGTACTCCAGTACTGGTGTTTCTGAAGAACTATCTCAGTGCAGCCTGCATAGCATCTGCAACAGCAAAGCAAAAATATTCCCTGCTTCACACTGTAATCTCCTTGAACCCATAAAAATCTCAAGTGCCCTGAATTACAGAGAGATTTCATATTGTACAGTCATTTAGGCTGGAAAAGAGCCCTAAGATCGAGCCCAGTTGTTAACCCAGAATTACTAGGTCCATCATTAAACCATGGCCCCAGACACCATATCCATATTGGAGCAATTCACCCTAAATCCAATTTCTAAAAGTTAAAATGCCTTTTCTCCTTCACCACTGCAATTCTCATGTTTCAAAGGAAAAGGAGCCTCTCTGTGGTACAACGATGCCATCGTGTGTTAAGTGTCTGGATAACAGGTGCCTCCTGCAGAGTAGATTTCCACAAAACAAAACCAAAAAGGATCACTGAGCCCTTTGTACAGCTGGTACAAGATTTCAGCCAATATTCCTATTCTGACAGGAGTAGGAGTTGTATTGGATTAAATCACAGCCCGTGTTCAGCAAAGAGAAAAAGCCAGGTTTATTTTGAAGACGTCCAAAGGCAGTGCTCAGCCCACCCATTTTTAAAGCTTGTCCTGACTTCTGCTTTTCTCTGATACCTTCTTCTGTGACATGGAAAAGCCCACCTGTACCAAGCACCTTTTTTATCCTGGTGAGAGGTATTGTGATCAAACAGCCTCTTAATCCTTTTTTTTAATTAGCTAAACAGGTGGAGATTCTTAAATCTTCCTCTCCTAGGCACTTTCCTCAGCTCCATAGTGATGCTCATGGCATTTTTTTCCCATTTTTTCCTAAATTTATTCAAAAAATACAGCCATAACTTATTTGCAGCATTCTGATGTCAACCTTCAGGGTCCACACAGGAGTAAAAATTTTCCCTCTTCTTATTAGTTACACCTCTGGTTATGCATCTCAACCACCACAAACATCCTCCCATATTCTCATTCCTGCCTTTACCCTTGGTGGCTTATGTTAAGATACTACACTTGACTCAGCTGGATACAATCCAACTTTTACAGGAGTTATTTTCTGCCAGTACAAACCTTTAATGTTACAGTCTCTGATCTAATTATAGCACATGGCTCCGATTCCTCTGCCATTGTTGGGAGGAACTGAAACCTCATCTCAGCAAACAAGGACACCCAAGGTGGACTTCCAGTGCCTAATGTGGGAATTGGTGTCATTAACAGTGTTTTGGAGACACCTCTGGATGACCTTCATCCACTGCTCCAGAAGGGCTTAGATTTCCTTCCAATCCCACATCACACCTTGGTGAACCACGGATACCTGACACCCCAAGTTATCTCAAACAACATTCCTAAGCACCTCTTGTTTTCAGCAGCTGAGCCCAGCTGACAACCAGCTCCAGGTACACTGGGGGAACTGTAGGAGGTGTTACAGGGTACTGAGATGAGCTACCTGCTGTCCCTACCTCGGAGAGAGAAGGGGCAGACTGGCACCACAGCCAGACACCGTCCAGGACACGTTGTAGCTGGGAGGAGACCCCACCACAGACACTGCTTCAATTATCCTCCCTCCAGGCTGGGGAGGTTTGGGGTCTCTCTGAAAAACTGAAAGAAAAAATACAAACATTCATGAGAGCAAGAAGAAGTGACCATGCCCAGGGTATTGTCATTTCATAGCTGGAAACATATGCTTGGGTTGGGTTTTTTTTGTTTTAAGTTATATTTCATAAAATCATTAAGGTTGTAAAAGGCCTCCAAGCTCACAGAGTCCAACTATTCCGCAGCACTGCCCAGTCCACCACTAACCCATGTCCCCAGGTGCCACATCTACACATTTTTTAACCTTTCCAGGGATGGTGATTTCACCACAGTCTGTTCCCTTTGTAGAACCACACTTTCAAATAAACCAAGAACATTGATATTTTGGCAATTCCTTCTCGACTGATGTCACACAAAAAATAGATATAAATTCAAGAAAAAACAATAGGTTTTGTGCCTGTTGTGAAAGTTCCCTTTGAAAAAGTTTCATCCAGCTTAATTGCTATAGATTAAATAGAATATCCTGGGGAGGTGGGGGAACCCAAAAAAGATGCCTTTACCAATCACGGCTCTGTCAGAAATTATGAGTTCATCAAGATAAAATGATCCAGGTGTTTCTTTTTGCAGCACTGGGCTCTGCAAGTCTATCTGATGCACAGATACTGGGGAATTGACTGGGAGGTCCTGAAGAAGCACAGAGAGATTCACACACCTCTTCCAGAGGTTGGTGCAGGTAAATGTCCAGCTGAAAGATACAAGGTTGGGACAAAAAAAACCAAATCTGAGGTGATTGTGAAGATTCCAGGTAATATACTGTTTTAGGTATTAATGGTATTTAGCACAAGCCACATGCTCAGTGGTTTGTGATTACTCACCGTGTCCTTGTTGGGTTCCACAGAGTGAGAAATAAGGATTTAGATCTCTGTTTATGCTTATGTTTTCCCCTCTGAATCACTAGAGTGGGATATGGGAATGACTACACCTGCTTTATTTTTGGCAAAATACCACAACAGCCTCAGTGACCTCAATGGGGGTCAATCTAGAATGCAACCCCTCAGTTCTCTACAAGTTCTTCAGACACTCCTGATTTTTTAAATTCTGCCTGCCCTAAGCTTATGTCTGCTACCAAATGTTTTCTACTCATGGAATTTTAAGTGAATAAAAAAAAATCAAAGGCTACATCAATTTTCAAAGCTTTCAAAGGGTGGAGTAAAAAAAAAAGCAATTCTCTCTCTTACTGCAGAAAATCGACTGGGAAAGAAACTGGGGAATTTATGTTCTCAAAAATTTTCAAGTATAACTGTGTGTCACTGAGGTGTTATAGTGCACGTAGCAAGAAACATGGAAATTTACTCATTAAATCCTCCAAAAAGCATGGAAACACATTCCAGCAATGCCTCTGTAGGGACAGAGCTTTTGTCAGATTAGTTCAACTGACAAATTACTCCTATATAAATAGGAACTTTAGTTTTCCTGTTGCACCTTCATACTATGGAAAATGTGATCTCTGCTAACTGTAATTGTCTGGATACCTTTTAGAGTCAGTTTCATTGAAGTCCCATTGGCAGGTGAGGTTTCTCCTCACTGGACATGAAGAGACATTGGTGTAGGACACTGAGAGATGAAGGATGTTGCTCATATGGCCTTTATGTGCAAAACACACCTGCAAAAACAGGGGAAAGATTTTTCACAAATTACAACACAGGTAATTTTTATATAATGCACATGGAAGATAAAGGAAAATATTCTATTTCATTTCTGGTTTAACACTGGGTTGTTTCACCTGGAGAAGAAAAGACTCTGGGGAGACCTTAAAGGCTCTTCTAGTGCTTAAAGGGGCTCCAAGAGAGCTGGAGAAGGAATAAGAGCTGTAGAAGGAAGTTTTGGCACCCAGGAGTGCCACAATACGGCATCAAACTGACCCCTGGGTCTTCCCTAAAATTTTGGGTTTGTTCCCATCAAAAGTAGAAGATGAGCAGAGAAGTGATCAATAATGGACCACCAAACAATAAAGGATTTTTTCGTTTTGTCAAGAAATGTTTAACCTCGTTCCTTCCACCTTTCTCCAACACCATCCCACTTTTTTTCCTTTCCCAAAGCAAGGGTTGAATCCCCAGGAACAGTTAACAGCCAGATATGCTAAAAAATACCTACATCTCAGAGATCCAAAACCACTCTCAAACCAAATAAAAGTGGCTCTGCTCTGCTAAGACACAATGCTTGGTAGATCTGGGGGAACTGTATGCTGACCAGATGACTTTATGTTGCTTTTTAGGTTCTGAGCATTCAGTGCCCAGTGCAAGCTGCTCGTTAAGAGCAGCCACTCACATGTGTGTATTTAGTAAGGTCATATCTTGGTAGTGTTGATGAGGAAGTTTTCACCAGCTGGCTTGGTCTGTGGATGCTGAACCTCCCACAGAAAGGCTCTGTTCCACTGACAATTTGTCCTGTGGTGATGATGTTCTTCAAATCTGACAGATATTTAAAAAAAAAAAGAGAGAGAGAGAGGAAATTAGGGGTTTCAAAGAGATTCAGAAGACACCATTACAGTTAAGATTTGTGAAAATACAACAAGTGGGTACCCAGAAATTGTCAAACAGTCCTGCTCTATGAATTTTCCTGCCAGAGTTCAAGAAGTGTTTGTACAACACTCTCAGGCACAGACTCCTGGGGTTGTCCTGTACAGGCCCAGGAGTTGGATTTGATGATCCAAAGTGGGTCTCTTCCAACTCTGGATATTCTATCACTATAATCATTATACTGATCATGTTGTTTTTAATGCATGCACACAACAAATAGATGATGAACATGAATATGTACTTATACCCGTTAAAAGTGCAAATTTACTACAGTGAAAGTTTAAAGAACATTTATGTCACAAAAGCAGATCAATTCTCACAATAAATACTGCTATTTCTTTTGCCACAATAAATACTAAATTTGCCACAGAAGTTCTCTACCTTCTTTCTCAAAACCACAGTGAAAAAGGATTTTAGCAGAAGTTGGCTCAGTTTCACATCCTACTGAAAGAAGTTCTTCTATTGCTGCTTGCACCTTTAAAAGAAATTAAGAAAGTGAAAAGCAGTCAGTTACAATCATCAGCAGAGGCTTCAACATACACATAATCACTTCATTTTTCATCAGCCAGGGATCACTGGCACAGCAGCTCTGAACAAGCAGGAAGCCAAATGTTAAAAGAATAAAAATGTTAAATAATAATATGACACAATTTATCTCAACAGAGTGGAAACTTTAAAGTCTGACAGCTTTCAGGGCTGTGAGACATCCTCAGTCAAATGGCTGTCGTGGAGCCATCCGTTAGGATCACTTTAATGTTGACAAATTGTCACATCAAGAGACTATGGGCTGTAAAAGAAGCTAGAACCATACAACATATGCATCTGGCCTTAGAAAAGGAGTCCAAGGGTCTACATCAATGAAACTCAAAAATATCTGGACATTGTGATAAGTTTAGAATACACCTGGGAGTCAACACTCAAGAAAAAAATTCCCTTTTTCAGTTTAAAAAAAAATCACCTCTACATCACATAAACTTTATCTCAGCTTCTGGGCCAAATCTTAACTTCTGTAAAGCACCAGAGCTCCACCAATTCCACCCCAGCAGAGGACCCTGTGTCTGTGTGTAATGGCACCTACCTGGTGAGCTGTAGCATTTGTGGGGATCATTCTCAGTGTGTTGTTCCAGGAGATACTGAAATAACCTGTGCCAGACACAGTTAACATCTGGTAAAAAAAGAGAAGCAAATCAAGAAATGAATACAGATGCAAACTGCCTGAGACACACACCCTTCAAACCTGGCATCTTCTGCTGAGGAGGATTTACAGCCAGCACTTTGCCTTTTTAAGCCTTTGAGAACCAGGGATCCCTTCCAAGAGTCACTTCAGCTACTTTTAAATGACCCTTGTCCTACAAGGAACAGGATTCTTACATTAACAGGAGAACAAGGGATACAGACTAGTGCAGCTGCAAATGGTCCTTAAAGCTCCTGACCTGCAGGAGTTTAACCATTAAGAAAAAACTTCCCTCATTCCTCAGTATTTACACAAATCCACTAATGTATGTAAAAATCAGACAACTTCAGCTCACAATGCTCTTCTCATCAGCTGTCTCAGGAGGTTGAAAACATACACTTGATGTATGAAGATGAAAACATACATTTTTTCACATTTAGCACCTACAAGGTAGTTGCAGACAGCACTGACCTGCATTTCTGGAAGGTGCAAGGCACGAGCCCAAATTTCGTGCCTCTCAGTGTAGTAGTTGTTCACCACACGGGGGTCCAGCCACGTGTTGTGGATCTGGACTCCAACTCTCATCCCCTTGCTGGGTGTCTTTGCATGATGCAGTGCTTCCAGATAGTACCTTGAACCAGCAGTTAGCTCAAATTTCTGGGATTTTGGCTGCCAAAGTTCACTCCAGTTCTTCACCCAGTTCTCAGACCACTCTGAATTGCCAGCAGGGAGAGAAGCAATTCTCACCTGTGTGCAGAACAACCAAATCACAGAATGGTTTGGGCTGGAAGGGACATCAAAATAATTTCATTCCACCCCCTGCCATGGGCAGGGACACTTTCCACTATCTCAGGTAGGTCCCAGCCCTGTCCATCCTCGCCTTGGACACTTCCAGGGATCCAGGGGCAGCCACAGTCTGAGCAACCTGTGACAGGGACTCACCACTCTCTCAGGGAAGAATTTCTTCCTAATATCAAATATAAACCTACTCTTTTTCAGTTTGAAGCCATTAAACCAATTTAGTGACATTTTTCCAGCCCCAAATAACATTTAGTCCAATGCCACAGCTCCAAAAATAAAAAACCAACATATTTGTGTTTATAACTGATAGCCATGGGTTGATGGTTCACAAATTCCTTCATATTATATATGGAAAAGCCACAATTTCAAAGAACTTTGGTTTAAGGTTCAATACCATAAAGAAGATAATTCCTATGGCTTACCCTAGCACTAACATTTCCCCAAATAACTTTTCATGGATTGCTTCAGTTCAGACAGAAATGTGCTGAACTAACAACAACAAAAAAATTCTTCTGGAAAAGACAATCAATTACTCTGGTTGCAAGAGTGATTTTTTTTTTTTTATGAGCTATATAATGGACAGGGCTGATGTAAAACGTCCAAAATAATCACACAGATTTGACTCTGCAATAGATTCATAAGAAACAATAAACCAATCCACACTGGGAAATTCCTGCTTGTCATCACCTTCATTAAAACCCTTTTCATCCTCATTTTTAATTTCATCTCCTTTTTCTCTACTAAGAATAATACCTTCTGGTTTGGATCTTGGGACAAACTTAAGTAGAGAGATGCCTGACCATCTGCCTGAATCCAGAAGGTGTAATTGTTGGTCTGAGGAGCCACAAAAAATCCACGGAGCCTGGAGCTGATCAAATATAGAACATCCATAATGTTCAAAAGAGTTACAGCAAAAAAGAACCCCAAAACAACAAACCATCCCTACACCCCACCTTCACATGTACACTGAGTAACAAGAAAACATCTTTAAACCATTTTAACAAAACAAACATTGCTATTCTAAAGCTGAAGTAACCTCAAAATGACCCAATTTCACATTAAATGTCAATTATGCTTTACAAAAGTTTCAAAAAGGAAAGAAAAAACAGCCCCATGAAACTCGGTATGATTTTGTTGGTGGCCACTTCAGTGCATTTCTTCTCAAGCAAACTCTTAGCCCTGAACCTGCAGAAAAAGCCAAAACCACGCTCAGAACCAAACAACAAAGACAAGTGGTAGAAAAATGTAACAATTCATGCACACTGGGATTTTTCAAGGTCATATCTGAAGAGGCAATGGGAACCAACACAATTCAGGAATTTATTTATTTGTTTGTATTAACTCCACCTTTGCTGCCAACATCAGCTGAGAACCTGCTCCTCCACACCTGGCCAGAGCTCCAGCCCAAAATAGCCTCAAACTGGCACTCCTTCTGCTTCCAGAGCAATTTTTTTGGTGGTATTTCAGCATATCTAGGCCAGGGAGAGCAAAAATACTGAGGGAAGGCAAAAAGAAGGAAAAAATAAAGCACTTCACTGCATATTTTAAGCTTCAAAAGGACCTTGGAGCAAAGGGTTTGCTTTGATTTATAGGAGCTGTGCAGTGAGGCTCTGCTATAAAGAGCTGTCAGGTGTTTTTGCTACACCTTACACTGCTAAAGGTGATTGCCATGGCTTCGTCTCTTTTTAAGATCACTGAGTACCTGAAGGACTTCTTTGCCCCAGACAGAAACCTTACTGGGGAGCTGGCATTAGGTACAAACTGCCATCTGTATCCAGGACCTGCTTCTGTCAGATCAGAGGCATCATCCCAGACTTCAAAGAGAAGCCCTCTGTTTCCTAGAAAGTTAAAAGTATTCTCAGCAGCAGCCAGCAGAAATCCCAGAGCACATGCTGGAATCAGTGCTGTAGGAGGCAGGCCAGAGAGAAAATTTTAATAATAAATTGGTTCTGTTTGTGGGGTATTTTGCAGTCTAAGGTAGAACACAGATCTCGCCATAGGGAATTTGTTTTACCTTGAAATTTTCCACCAGAAGTAACAAAACTCTGAAGAGATAAGAACATCCAACCTGCTCACATGACTGCTCTTGCAGAAAAAGGCAATGAAATGACCCATAGTCAAAGTGAAGCCTCATTTTATGCACTAAAGTCTCCTATTGCAATGTCCACTCCAGGAGTGTCCCCAGAAGCCTCTGCAGTAACTCCAGTTCAGCCATCCTTCCTCTACATATTATCCACACCTTTTCCCCCTCATTTTCCACAGCCATGCACAGCAGCCAGACCTTCCTCCCACCATCTCCTGTCTACACATGGTGGGCTGAGCTCTCCACCTTGGTTTTCCTGGCTAAGGAATCACAGAATGGTTTGGAAGGGACCATTCAAGTTTATCCAGCAGAGATATCTCCAACCAGAGCAGGTTGCTCAGAGCTGCCCCCAAACTGGCCTTGAATGTTTCCAGGGATGGAGCATCCACCACCTGTCTGGGCAAACTGTGCGATGGCCTCACCCCCCTCACTGTAAAAAAACACCTTCCTTAGAAATAATTCAAATAAACCCCCTTTAAATTTAAAACCATCACCCCCTGTCCTATTACTAATAAAAGTCCCTAGTAAAAGTTTATCCCCGTGTTTCTGAAAGGCTCCTTTAGGCACTGGAAGGGGCTCCCAGGTCTCCCTGGAGTCTTCTTTTCTCCAGGCTGGATAACCCCAGCTCTCTCATCAGTCTTTCCACATAGCAGAGGTGCTCTAACCCTTGGATTATTTGCAGCCCCCTTCCCCGCCACCCCAAAAGAAACTGAGTTGATGTCAAAGCAGTGTTTAGGAAAGCTCCATTTCTTGATTGCATTCATCACCAAAGGGTTTCTGCCCTGCATTTCTGTGTGTTTACTTATCTGGAGCTTCAGGAACCTCACCTGGCTGGGGGGCACCAAGTCTCCTGCCCTCCCCAACAGGCTCAGTGGTGCATCTGATTTCCCGGGGAGACACGTGCTTGACTTTACAGGGAACACCTGCCAGCAGGGAAAGGAGACAAATGTGCTGTGGGAGACTTGAAAACACAGCTGAGCTGCAGTATAAACACATCTGAGTCACGGAGTGGTTTGGGTAGGAAGGGACCTTACAAACACATGTTTGTACTTCCAAGCACCTTTCTATGGACAGGGTCACCTTCCTCTAGACCAGGTTGCTCTGTTGGACCTTCTTTGGGTACTGGAAAGTGCTCCAAGGTCTCCTTGGAGCCTTTTTTTCTCCAGTCTGAGCAGCCCCATCTCTCTCAGCCTTTCCTTGTAGTATAAGTGTTCTATCTCTCTGAACATTTTTGCATCCTTCCTCTGGATTCATTCCATCAGGTCCATGATTTTCCTGTGCTGATGTGGTACTCTGGGTGGGGTCTCACCAGAGCAGAGAGGCAGAAATACCTCCCATCCACCTATTTCCCAAAAGGGATTAGCATTTTGCCACAAGCCTGGGCTGGTAGTACCAGCAAACAGAGCAGTTCGTGCCCACAATGAGAATAACTGGATCTTCCTGGAGGTGAGCCCTACAATTCCCACATTGGTATCCCTGAACATCTCTTGGGTTTTGCAGTCAGGGCCAAACTGTATTTAAAAAAAAAAAAAAAAAAAAAAAAAAAAAAAAAAAAAAAAAAAAAAAAAAAAAAAAAAAAAANAAAATCACATGTTTCTGCTCTTACCTGCAGCAGTGACCTGCACTGGCTCCTCAAAGAAATCCCCGGTGACAGTGAGATCAGTGCCCCCTGCCAGGCTGCCTCCAGCTGGGAACACGGAGAATATCTCTGCAGGGGAAGGAAAAGAGGGATCAAGCACAAGCCTCGCAGAGGTTAATCCCAGCCCCATTTCTGGGGAAGCCAGCAGTGCACTTGCACTGCTTCCAGCCAGAGCAGGCTCCTGTGAATGAAACCAGCTTCTCACTGATCCCCTTTTTTGGCAGCCTCTGGGATGACACCAGGAGTGAACGGCGTGGATAACTCAGCCACATGACAGGGGGAACACTGCAATGCTTGGGATGTTACTTAGCAGTGGCTGCATCTGTCATGTTCAGATTGCAAACTGCTCTATTCTGTGCCACTGAGGGAAAACCTCTGGGGAAAAATAAAAAAGCAGAATTAAAACTGTTTTAATCCTGTTGACCTTTTCTGAGTCATGTCTCAATTTAGTCCTTAGGTTTAAATGTTACCACTCTTTCCAATCACCCCTTAGACTTCAGGGACAAATGGAAGGAGATGAATGAGTGTTCACATCATGACCATGAAATCCTTTCAGGATTTTATGTGTTACAGGGGTGCCATTCCACAGGAAAACTATTTTTCTTTTTGATGACAATTACCCACTCTGCACTCATGTTGGAGTTTAACCACCAACTTTTATAGCTTTTATAAAGTTCTACTTTAATAGCCTGAAAAAAAAAAAAAAAAGAGACTAATCAGAAAAAGATGAGGGATTTTGGTCTATACCTGCATCTTTTTTGTTAATTCATCTGGTATTTAATTTTTCAGTATTGACTACTGACTAGCACAGTACTGTCTACTGGACTGATCGTGCTTTGCCCACAGCCAGCTTCATGCATGGTTATTTCATTTTACTCTGCTTTAAATTGTAAATAAAGACATAAAATTAACCTTCTCAACAAAGAGCTGTCTACAATACAGTTTGAAACATCACATGCAGGTTATTTTTAATGTATCTTAAATATTTTTTTAACTAATGGTGCAGCACCCTGCCATTCACCATTTATCCAGAACTCAATTCTTGGAGTAGCTGAACATCACCTGCTCCCTGTAGCCAGTGTGGGAGCACTCATCCTGAGGTCTGCATTTTCAAAATTTCAGCCTCACCAAACATAGAGTGATTTAAGGGAGAAAAGTTTCTCTATGAGCAACACCTCGACTCCGTAACTGATCTGACAGGACGAGAAACAACACATATAAATCTGGTTGTCTCGTCACTTTTGACCTGCAGTTTTTTGCTTGGTCAAGCCCATCCCAGGGGAGTGGAACACCAAAATGAGGATGGAACAGGATTACATCCCTGGGAAAAGCAGCAGTGAGAGGTTTTTTCTTAGATCACACTGGGACTGATGGAAGACAGCACCAGTGAGGCGGATCAGTGAATACCTGGATGAGTCTGATACAGGAAAAGCTCTTGCTTGGCACTGATGAGCCAAGCACCTTTGTGCACTGCTGACCTGCAAGAGAGAAAATGCCTGACAGCCTGGGCCACGTAAATAAAAGCAAACCTTCATTTGGCAGGGCTGAATACTCAATCTCCACAGGAACAGTGGAACGTTTCTGCAAGCTCCAACAACTCCGTTCACCAGCACATTGGGGCATTGATTCATGAGACCCCATTACATGGCTGAAACACTTTATTAGAAGTACTAGCACATTGTAAAGTATGTTTTGACACGGTCAGAACCTGTTTTCACCTCCTTTTATGGTTAAATTCTTTCCCATTTGGATGAATAGTTAAAAGCAACGTGAAAGGGTTTAATTCAGCTAGATTTAACAGATCACAGAACAGTTTGTGTGGGAAGGGATGTTAAAGATCATCCAGTTCCACCCCCTGCCATGGGCAGGGGCACCTTACACTATCCCAGGTTGTTCCCAGCCCTGTCCAACCTGGCCTTGGACACTTCCAGGGGTCCAGGAGCAGCCACAGGTTCTCTGGGCAAACTGTGCCAGGGCCTCACATAGAAGGATTTCTCCCTAATATTCAATCTGAATCCATCCTCCTTCAGCCATTCCCCCTTGTCCAAGGTAAGATATCTTATGTCTTGGGCACCAAAGGTAAAGTATAAAACACCAACATGGAAATGCTTTGGGAGAAAAATTCTCCCTTTTCTTTCCAATCAGACAACCATCTTCTCAAGATAACAAACCCTAATTTCTAAGCAATGAAATGCATGATTCAGGAAAAGCATCGTTCACTCATCCTGGACTCAAATGCAGCTGTATCCCCATGGACAACCAGAGGAGAAAAGAGAAATTATTCATTTACTCACTTTCCTTTGTTAAACACCGAGAAGCTGACGTTGTGAGACCCTGAGGGAGAGCAAAGTGATAATGTTTTAAGAAAGAAGTATGGAGTAAATCCTACCAAATCTTGTCCTGGTTCTTTGAGCCTCATTCTCCCTTCCTTACACTTTCCTTACAACAGTGAGGAAAGTCTATTTCACATATTTAACTCACAATATCTTTCCCAAACAGGAAGGCTGGACCTCAAAGTCACCACAAGAAATTAGAAACTTCTTCAGAGGGCTTGGAAATGAGGAAAAATAAAGGGATCCACCCTGCTACTGGAGAGACTGTGAACAGAAGGGAACACCCAATTTATTCCTCTAATAAAGCACTAAAGGGAAGGTCCATCACAGACAAGAAGGATTAAAGTAGGAAAAGGAACAAGGACCCCAATTCACCCTGTTGGCTGTCAGCAATGTCCACATCATGTCCTGGTTTCCCTTCCTGCTCCCCCAGGCCGTGCAGGGGACACAAACCACAGCAGGGGCTGTGCTGAAGGCTGGCAAGCCTGGATCTGAAGCTGCTTTCATGGACTCAGCCTTGAGCCACATTCCAACTTTGGGGACAGAGCAAAAACTCATGACAGACACCCTCCTCCCTCCATCCTCTGGAGTTGCAGGAATGACAGAAACCCATGGTTTTCAGCCCTTTTCACCAACCTATGTGGTTCCCTTCCACCCGGCACTGCAGAGTCCCCAATCCATCCTTCACCTGGAGAGGGTAACTGTGGAGAGACAAAGGACTTCACTGAGCCTTGGGAGCAAAAAATAATCAAAATCTGGTGGAATCAACCAACCAATAGAAGACAGGGGCTTATACACGCAAGACAATCATGGTTTTCTTGTCTTTAGAAACATGGGAGTGAAGCAGGTGAGATGGGAGAGGAACAACCCATCTTCCCACTGATGATCAAGAGCTCAGCAGCTTAGGAGGATGTCTCCCAGCAGCAGGGCTCCAGCTTGGCTCCTTTATGCTTATTTCTAGAAGCTGGTGCTCTTGGTGGCCTTCAGAACCCCTCCTTTAAATAAAAAACTGAGCAGGGACAAATGCAGGCACAAGGGGAAGAGTGAATAGGACAAAAATATTTTCCCTCTACTTGCTCCTCTGCAGGCTCCTAAACTGTGAGAATGAGCAGGTAGCAATTAAAACAGATGTGCTGGCACTACATCAACCCTCTGGAGTCATGGAATGACACAATTCCCATCATTAGCTCACATTTACATTTAAGTAGTTGAAGCTGCAGAAAACCAGCAACCCTCACCCACCCCATCACAGACAAGAACTCCCCAGGGCCTGTCACCACTTTAAGATAAAGCAGAAGAGTTTCTCCAAAAGCCACAATTTATTTTTTTTTGCGCACAAGCTGTGTTGAACCCTTGCACCAACACAAACCAAAGCAAACAAGAACTGACGTGCTTCCAGCTCTCCTGTCAGCAAAAGAGCAGAGACTGATCCATCCATCTCCTGATGTAAGAACAGCTGGCCTGGGGAGGGGGGGAAAAAAAAATTTAAAAAAAAAAAATCAGGAAAGATAAGATGTGATGCAGATGAAAACCTGATCCTGTTAAAATCAGCAGCCAATATTTTCCCAAGGGACAGGAATTTCCCCTCACTTGTATCTAACATTTATTAACCTTCTAGAAAATGGGACAAGCCCTAATCTCTCATCTCTGCACCTGCAAACTGCATTCCCCAAACACTGTGGGAACTGCAGTGCTGTGAGAGTGCAGCAGGAGTCTCTTGGGGGCTTCTCATGCCAGCTCTGAATGATCCAATCCCTCCTCCCTGAGGGCAAGGCTGAACTCCGGGAGGGCAATACCCACCCACACCTTCCAAACCAGCAGGCAGCATCAACTACAGCAAGTACCATCAAGATGCAGCTCAGACATTTCTTTATTTCATTGAGGAAAAATACTACAAAAAACTTCCAGCAGAAATCACACAAGTTCCTAATAAAAAATTTAAATATCTGTTCCTTAAGGATCAATATGGGACAACTTCCACTGGAGAGGAGGAAGAAGGTGGGAGAAATAAATTCAGAGTAATTAGCATAATAAGTAAAGGCTAGCAATGATTCCTCGAGAATTAACAGGCAATTAAAGGAAATAGATAATTAAAACCTGTAACACAAACATTTTGTGATGACCTATCCCTCACAGTGCAGTTTTCTATGGCCCATGTTTCAGAATGCACTTTTATGAGGTTTTTCTAAAACACCTTGCTTTTATTAGTACAGGTGGCTGATATTGAGAACTTTTCCTTTTACAGAAGTTTTAAAAAAATCAGCTCTGCCAAATGTTTGTTCAGCATCACTGGACCTGTGCATCCCATACAAAGCATGGAAAAAGGTGCAGAACACACTTGAAAGTATAAAAACCCTTCCTTTTTTTTTTTT
>VYXD01002444.1:21263-60299 GCA_013397195.1 Hylia prasina
CTGAGTCCCCACCTGGTACCTATTTCCTAACACACCAAAAATGGGCAAATTATTCATGTGAAGCTACAAAGGGAACCTGTCTGGTATGCTGGATTTGGAGGCCATTTCCTTTTGGTGAGGTTGAGCTGTAAATGAGTAATCTGGCAGCAGAGCACTGCAGGCACATCCAGCCTGCTCTCAGACAGAGCAGCCTTTCTTCCCTCTGATCAAAGGTTCCAGGGGCAGGTGAAACAATAATTGATACCAAACAAAGGATGCTGATGTGCACAGTGTAGGCATGGCACGGCAGGAATCTGCACTGGACTTGCCTTCATGCCAGCAAGGAGTTCAATCACTTAGCAAGGGACATTTCCAATCAGTTCGAGAAGTCATTATAAAAATCTCATTGTTAAATATCTGCTGCTGCAATTAAAAATTTTAACTATCAAGAATACGTGCCTTTCCTGGCTCCTGAAATGACCTTTAAACTGTTAGCAGAGTAACTGTGGATTAATAGTTTGTCTTTAAAATACTTACTTCACCTTAGTTCTTCACTGCCATTGGCACAGAAATCATAATTAACATTTGATAATAATCCATACATATGGAAATACATATGACACACAACAGGACAATGTTGATGCTCATTTTGTATTAAGTTGTGTTTAAAGGGGCTGCTGTCCTAAAATAAGGGGGTTTTAAACATACCTGTTTCTCTCTGTTGCATGTAACAACAGAAGCAACATTAAAAAAAAAATCAAACGTCTCAGAACAAGAAAACAAATATAGAGTGTTTAAAACAGTGAACAACAAAGCCCTTTGTCTCCAAATAGTTCTCTTTAGTCTTCTGGTTCACCAGAGCATCTGCTTCAAAGTAATAGATTTTTTTTTCCTAAGAAAAACAGTGCAAATGGAAAGGGGGAAATTTATTTAACTTTTCGACTCTGACATTATTTTAATTAGTTAAATTTTAATTTGCTAGCCAAAATAAAATCTACAGCAGCCAGCTGCAATTACAGTACAATTCACACTGAGCTGTGATTGACTGTGCTGCCAGTAAACAAACCAACCAGCTTAATGGACCAGTTGCAATTAGATTAACAAAGTTTGCTGGAGCCCAACTCATGAGCTGCAATAAACCACAAAGGAAGTAAATGGCAATTCTGGGCCAACTGGTTGCAATTTATTGCTGTTGAGGAGGCTGATGGAAGAAATGCCAATTTACAGGGACTGCAGCAGATAGCTGAGTGTTCATAATTACCCATCAATATAATCCACGTCGAAGTCCAGGGTCTCATATCTCCCAGCAATTGTCTTCCCATTAATCTTTATTAAATTTCCTGTTTAAGAGGAAATGGAAATTGAAGAGAGTCTTTTAAAAGCAGAGAACTTGTTTGCAGATTTTCTGAGCTGAACAAAAGGAATTAGGGGTCTTTATGAATTTTGCAGGGGTTCCTGCACTGAATGTATTCTCAGCTTCTACCATGGCTCAAGATGATTTTGTACTTAATTCACTTTTCTCAAAGTACGTGTTTTTATTTCCCACCAAAAAAACCCAAAATCATTCCAAATTTTTTGCAGATCTGTATTTGCACAGAGCTGACAATTTTCCTCAATTCTTTTGTTAACTGAACCCCACTTTCTAACCCAATTCCACTGTAGAACCTCATGAAACTACCAAAATTACAAAATCTGTACACCAGACAGGGTGAAGGTCTAAAGAAGGACCTTGGCATATCTGTGGCCAGATTATTCTCCTGCTCTTCTCTCACACTGGGAGGTGAAATATCCATCCAGCTAACACACAGAAACCTCCATACTGACACTCTAAAGCAAGGCACAAGAATCTAGAGCTGAACTATCCCTGAAAACAATTGAAATTTGGAAATTTGGGATTGATTTAGATTGAGGTGCATCTGTGTGATATAATCATCCATGTGGCTGAACTCTTGAGAGACCAAAATCTTTTGATTAATCTTGACTTTGAGGAACAAATTTTAAATTTTCTCTAAAGAAACCTGGAAATACATAAATAACAGAAATAGGGGGGAAAATCTGCATATTCCAGTTAATTTTTCAGACCAAAATCAGTGAATGGCTTCTCATGTAACTGTAAATCTGATCTAAAACCCCAACAAGCAAAAGGTCTGTATGGCATAAGAGATTAAAGAAAGGTCCCATACCTGGGGTGCCAGATGATGGATTAATTTGGTAAACCACAGGTGTCTGCTCAGCTGAGAACTGCAAAGAGAAATTTGCAGTGAAATGTCAGCTGTTTCTGCAGCCCCACCTGAGGGTGCATTGCTCACAACCCAGCCAGCAGCTGCATTTCAGAAACTCACACTCCACATCTGATCTTTGAGGCAGAGTCCTGCTCTGGGAGGGGAGTAAGGACAATTATTCCCTTCTTACCCCCTCTCCATTCAGGGTCTGGATTAGTGATATTTTTACGTCTTCTTTTGTGCCCAAATTGCCCACCCTGGCCTGATCCAATGTCAGAAGACACAGTTTAATACACTATCAAATTTCTAAGTCATGTTTTAATGGAAGTTAAAACCTGCATTTTATCTTGAATGGTGACACCATTTTTTCTTCCCAATAGTATATCCTTTAGAACAATTTCATCATCATAGATGTGAAACACTTCAGCCACTCTCTGGCAAGTTTGTTGGGTACCTTAAGGCAGTGAGCAAAGACTTTGTCTTGGCCCATCTTACAGCAACACAACAGGGATTTTTTGGGGAAAGGACTACCTTTGCCTCTGAAGAAAAAAACCTTGAAAATCATCAAGTCCAATGATTAATCCAACACTGCTAAATCCAGTAAAACATACCCCCAAATGCCACACCTGCATGGCTTTTCAATCCCCCCAGGGCTGGTGACTCCATCACTTCCCTGGTGTTGGACAATAGTTTGGGGAAGAAATTTTCCCTAATATCCAATCTAAACCTCCCCTGGTGCAACCTGAGGCAATTTTCTCATCTTGTAACCTGGGAGAAGAGGCCAACCCCCACCTGGCTGCATTGTCCTGTCAAGGAGTTGTGGAGAGTGAGAAGGTCCCCCCTGAGCCTCCTTTTCTCCAGGCTGAGCCCCTCATCAGATTTGTGCTCCAGACCCTTCCCCATCCTTTTTGGACATGCTCATCCTCCCCACCCCCTTTATGAACCCCCTCATGTCCTCACTGGCACTTACAGATGCTGCTCACAGCCCAATAAATATCATAAAAAATTAATTTGTTGCATTAATTCAAAGACACCATTGCATATGTCCTGTCTTTTCCTAAGCTTTCCTCAAAGCCCATTCCCTTTCAGAGCTCAGCCTTTGCCTTCCCTCCTACTCCCGCTCATGTTAACAATCAGTGAGCAGCCACAAACTCCCTCCAGCACTTCTGGGGAGCAAAGGCAGCATCACACCATACCCCAGGCTGGAGAAGATGTGGAGAAAGAAGCCAAAAGCAGCGTGGAATTTGGGCCACTGGCTGACACAGTGACACTTGTGAGCTGCTCAGACTTGTTGCTGCCTGCAGCAGCTTTTTTAATCTAATGCAGAGGCAAAATTAATTTTTAATACCAGCAGCTCCCAGGGCCCAGCCCCAAAACAAAGAGACACACTGTGGTTTATTTAGCTTGGAATGTGCCTCATTAACAGCATCCCCTGGTGATTTTTCATCAGCTCTCTAAGCTAGCTGAACCACCCAATGACTCTGCAGCTTTAATGTGCAATTAACAGAAAAGGCTGGGTTTTTTCTCAAAGTTAGCACGGAGGTGGGATGTGACTTCCAAACACGCCAGGCCTCATCCCAAAGCACACAGTCATGGTTAAGGATTCTGCTCTGCAAGAGATCACAGAATCCCAGAATGGTTTGGGTTGGAAGGGACTTTAAAGACCATCTCATTCCACACCCCTGCCCTGGGCAGGGACATCTTCCACCATCCCAGGTTGCTCCAAACGCTGTCGAACCTAGCCTGGAACACTTGCAGGGATGGGGCAGCCTGTGCCAGGACCTCACATTAAAGAGTTTTTTCAAACATCCAATCTAAACCTACTCTCTTTCAGTTCGAAGCCATTCCCCTTGGTTCTGTCTCTAACGTGCCTCTGCAAAAACCCTCTCCCCATCTGTTTTTTAGCTTAGGGTTGGAATTGAATGGTCTTAGAGGTCCCTTCCAATCCAAACCATTCCATGATTCCATCCATTTCAACATATTTCCTGTGACATAATGTTGAAGCTTCACTCCCTTCAATACCCTGAATTCTTTATCCTCACTTCTGCACTTGCTTGGTGATTACCTTGAAAGAATAGTTCTCTTTCTCCGCCTCAGTCAGGTTGTTAATCACCTGTCCTTTAAAGATCACCTCCACGTAGTACAAAGCCTCCTGGGATGAAGACCTAGGTGGAAGAAAATGTGTAATATTATATTATTTTTATACAAATTGTGCTTAGGAAATGCTAAGTCCTTTACAGAGTCTCCACTCACAGCAAGTCCACTGAGACTTCCATAGAGCAAAGCAGTTTTACACTGTCAGCCCAAACTTCAAACGCATTAAGCCAAACTTTAAAGTAACAATTTAAAAGAAATGTGGAAGCACGGCAAGAAATCACAGTTAAGAGCAGAAGGTGACAGGACTGCATCAGAACTCTACACAAATTACTGCTAATGCAAAACACAAACATTCTCATTAGACATGCCCAGAAAATAATTGTTATTCATTAGCAATAAAATGACCCAGGGCTGCCTGGATCTGCAGGGCATCTTGATCCTGATCCATAAATTAATGCTGCATCCTTGATTCA
Source organism: Hylia prasina (assembly GCA_013397195.1). Taxonomy (NCBI): domain Eukaryota; kingdom Metazoa; phylum Chordata; class Aves; order Passeriformes; family Sylviidae; genus Hylia; species Hylia prasina. The sequence continues at coordinate 26,035 of VYXD01002444.1, forward strand.
TGCAGTTTTCCAGCACAGCACCCAGCAGAATTAACTCCCAGCCAAATCATAGCAACAAAATATGGAAGAGTCCCATCAGGTCCCTCTTCAGACACCCCAGTCTTCCAGTTCAACAACCTGTGTTAAAGTTATGACAGGATAGAAAACAGGCAGCTTAACCTGCCCAGCTGGTGCTTGGAACATTATTTATTTCCTATTCTATTCATAACCTCTATCACCTTGGACAGGTCAAGGACACCAAAAGCTGGTAGTGTCTCCAAGATTTTCTTGAGAATTTTGTATCTGAGAGCTAGATGTCTACAAACCTCTGGAGGTCTGAGTCTGGACTGCCCAAGAAGCCTCTCTGTGACCCTCATGGCCTTGTGCTTCATGAAGGTGAAACAAGAATAAAACAACCCAGCTTAGGAGGCTCTCAGTGAGGCCACAGTAGCAGCTGTAGGAATTCTTTCAACTCCCAAACTGCCTGTGCAGACACTGAAGGAAAATGAGGATCCTGTTTGGCAAAGGGCAAGGCCTCACCCACAGTGTAGCTGTGGCTCATACCTTGTTCTGCACCTTACAGTGGGAAAGTCCAAATACAGAGGAGAGACATCACATGGCAGCCTGGGCAGGTCTGGATTCACCAGGGACACCTCCAGCTGGGATGCACTGGCTGGAGAGACAGATTCTACCTGGAGGGATGTTAATCCTAAGCAAGAAAGTCAATCAGAAGAGGTCTGTGAGGACAGGATCACCCCCAGCTGTACAACAAACATTTTTGGAGGTACAACCCAGCTTCTCTAGGAATAATGCTTAGAGCCCTTGACCAGGCTTTTTAAAACCATGTTCATGTAATTTCATGTTGTGGTGGTTTAACCCCAGCTGTCAACTCTGCTCCACACAGCCACTCACTCACTTTCCCCCCAAGGGGATGGGGGAGAGAATTGGAAGGGTAAAAACCACATCCCCAAGTGCATTTCCACACATTTTTTAAATCCCCCTAGTGACTCTACCATTGCCCTGAGCAGCCTGTGCCAGCTAATGACCTTGCAGGAGGTTCAGAAACTAACTCTCTTCTCAATGAAAAAAAATTTATCACTGTGGAAAATCAGACATAGCTTTGTACAGTTGGTTTTGGGCCCAAATGGACATGACATATAATTTTCTGTGGTTTTTACTCAGATCTCATGTTTATCATAAGAGTTTTAAAAGCTCCAGCATCACAGGACATATGAAGGGGATGGATTTTTAGCTTTTCTCCAATAAAAGGGCAGGAGCAGGGAAGAAATTTCTAGCCCTACATCTGCAAAAATAAAGTAAACATTTTGACTTCTGTGGCCTAGAAATCAACCTTCAGCAATATCTTATAAAGTGATCATTTCAAGCTGATTTCATGCCATAAGCATCACAGCCTATGGCTCTGTTGGGTAGGGTTTGTCACTCCAACCACAAACCTGAGAAAGGAGCTGATTATCTGTTATTTTTCCATCCCTGGAAGTGCCCAAGGCCAGGTTGGACAGGGCTTGGAGCAACCTGGGACAGTGGAAGGTGTCCCTGCCCATGGCAGGGAGTGTAATGAGATGATTTAAAACATCCCTTTCAATCCAACCTTTCTATGCTTCCATTTCAACACATACTTCATAAGAATTTAAAGCTCACCATCCAGAGTGATGGTAATCCATGTTCCTCCAGCAATGCTGCCCTCATGGGGTTTGATGAGTGTTCCTGAGGCTGTTCCTGCAAAAACAAACCAGCTCCATCAGGCTGAAGGGAAATGCAAATATCTAAAACACCTTATTCAGCATGGTCTGAGAGCTGTCTTCCTGTTATCCTTTATTTAATTTCTCCTTCTCAGGCAGCCAAATTAATCATGTTGCCCATCCTTTTTCTCCCCTACCTCTCTCCCCCATTTACAGCTCCCCTCAGGGAGGTGTTGATGCCTTCAGGGCTTGGTGAAGGGCTTGAGCCTCCTGTCATCCTCAAGAATTAAAGATGATAAACCTCATGTTTATTGCTTCATCTCTCAAAGAAGTGTGTTTGCTGACTTCTGTGCAACCTACCAAAATTAAGGCTGCCTACAAAACATATCCTTTTCTGGCTCCAAGACAGCCTGTCCAGGTATTTCCTTCTGAAGTCCTTAGGAAAGACATACAGGCCTGGAAAAGAGCTCCTGCTTCATGGTATTAAGTCACCTGTAACCTGCTATGCCATGCCTTTCACAAAGGCACCAAATTCCTTAGATAACTTAGGATTTATTTTGGGTACCCTCATTCTCTGAAGCTGAGACATGAACCAGCATTTGGCTTCTTTTTATGCAGCCTTTGACCAGAATTTTCCAGAACTCATTTTACAGTGATGTTGTTTTCTGATTAACATTTTAGGAGATTTCCAACTTTTTAGCTGTGTTTGGATGCAATCTGATCAAACATCAGTATTGGTCACTGAAGCCAAATATTGGACACTTTTGCATCATGAACCCTTCATATCAGCATGCAAAGAGTGACATGTTTGTCATGAAGTGAACCAAAAACAATAGGTACGATATGAACTCAGGCAGAACACAGAGAATTAAAAATTAATCCATAAATCTCCTCTATGGCTATGGAAATAATACCATGGAGAACCAACAATAAGAGTGGACAATGTCCAATGTGCCACAGTCAATATCCCATAGTTTTCAACACCTTTTACAGGTCCTTTTCCACATCTCACAGGCATTCTGTATCCAATCCCCTCTGGATGTTACAGGTGTGGTTGGAGACAACACCTCTCCATCACTCACCTGCCAAGAACACCAGCCCAGCACTCATCAGGAATGTTCTCCAGAGGTTCATCTTGAACACTGGATGAGGAATTCACAGGAGTCTGGCTCCAGGACATTCACTGTAACTTCAAAACAAACCCCATCTGTACTCCTTATTCTCACTGCACACCTGTGGGAGCAACAGCTGTGAACTCTTCTAATAATATAAGAATATAAACATTTGGGTAACACTGCAAAGTGCACGGCTCAGAGCCCAGCACCCTGGTGCAAGGGAATGCTGCATTTCAAAGCAGGTGCAGAAAATACAATTTGGATTTAATTTTATTATTCTTTTTAGGGCTTTTCCTGGCTTTTCTTACCTTATTCAATTTGTTCTTCCTCAATCCCTCTGACTAGTGAAGAGCAGGGGCTCTGTTACCAGCACAAGAGCTCCATCCCTTTGGCACCAGCTCTGCCACAGGTTTCAGGCTGGGGTTGTGTCAGTCACTCTGCCCAGGGCTGAAACCCACCAGACAAGCTTCCCAAAAGGCTCAAATCCCGTCACAGACAGCTCAGAGCTGTCCATTGAGGGTGCTTAATTATTAACCTCAGCTACTTGCTGCTATTAACTGTTTCGTTCCAAGACTTTAATCACCATAACAAAAATAACTTGGGATTGTTCTCCCATTGGTATATGGTTAGGTTCTGCAATAGGAGGACCATTAATCCATTTTATCCTCTTTTTTTCCCTCCTACAACGTGATAGCAAAACTGTTTCTTTGCTGATTGCTGATACTCAATCTGGAACTGACTTTCACAGCAAGTGGACTGCAATGCTCCCTTACATATTATTAATTCAATTTTTCCATGGTATTTCCAACAGCATCTGCTGGGAATCCTGCCCAAAGAATGTTTAGATCCCTTATCACTTCTCAAATAGCTTTAACCCTGCAGGTCTTTTTCCCTGTGGAAAGGGGGCAGTGAACTTCCACAGTGTTATCATTCATGCCCTGGAGAGCCTTGGCTGCTGGGGAGATGCAATCCAGCCTCCCTCAGACACTGAACAGCATCTCTACTCCACCTCTGCCCTCCTCTGTTTGAAGCCCAGATGGATTTTGGTGCAGTCCCTCAATGGGTTGCTGAGCCCCTGCCCTGGTGTGGAAACCTTCATGGAAGTTTCCACTGAAATTTGCAGGAAGTTCCCAGACCCCACAGCATAACTGAGGTTTAATGAGTTACCACACGCCCAACAGCAGCAGAATGTGCTCATGCTCTCACCTCAGCCCCAAAGGGAGGTGAAACAGGCTCGCTCAGGCTCCTCCTCAGCCTCAGTGGCACAATGTCATGGGCAATCAACCCTCAGGGGAGCTCTGGAGCCCTGCCCAGCAGTGGAACCAGTTGTGCTTGGTTTATTCTTAGGCCAAGCCCCAGTGTCTCAGCCACATACAGCCAATGATTACAGGAACCCCGTGTGAGTTAACCCCATCAGTGACCTACACTCTGTATACTTATTAGCAGAATTACACTGGAAATGTGGTCAGAAGGAAGAGTAAACTTGAGGCAATTCTCGAGCAAAAAAGTTTTGCTAAAGAAGAGGCTGTTCAAGGATTACACAGCAGACAGAAGCAGGTGCTGGTAACAGGGTCCACTCACAGCCCTGACTGAAGGGATGGACCAGGTGCAAGGTCCCTTCAGAAAACCCCCTCAGAAGCAAGAGGAGACAGGGCAGGGTGCTCAGCTACAACACAAAATGATCCAGCTAAAAGGCAGGACCAGAGCAGGTATTTCTACAACACAGGTCAGGAAGGGAGCGGAGAGCCACAGATGAGGTTAAATCAGGCTCCTGAACCACGGCCAGGCTGGGGAGGGTGGTCCCAGGTGAGGCTGATCAGGGCCATTATGGCTTATTGCTGCCCTCAGTGTTGCTTCCCACACACTCTGTCCCTCAAACTCTCTAGATCACAGTCAGCAAAAACTATTACTATTAGTATCCACAGCACTTTGTGACCCAATCCTAAGGAAACGTTTTACCCAGGAAAAACTCAACCAAATGTCCAAGGTTTGTAGCTCAGAAGGATTTGGCTGGGATGAGGAGTTTATTCTTTGCAGAAAGTCACATATTAAGTAAAAAAATGCATAGGGATTCCTCCCCATGAAGGAACTGAAATGTGAATAGAAAGAGGGAAAGGGCAAGTCCAGAGGAAGCCACCAAGATGATTGGAGGGATGGAACAACTCTCCTGCAAGAAAAACTGAGGTTATTTGGATTGTTCAGCTTTGAAAAGGGAAATTTTTGGGATGGCTTAATTGCATCCATCCAGTACCTGCAGGCAGTCTACAAGAAAGATGGAGAGAAACAATTTACAAGGGCCTGGAGGAACAGGACAAAGTTTTAAACTACCAGAGGGCAGGGTTAGGTTATCATAAAGAAGATTTCTGTGTGAGGGTGGTGAGGCCCTGGCACAGGTTGTCAAGAGAAGCTGTGGCTGCCCCATCCCTGGCAGTGTTCTAGGCCAGGTTGGACAAGGCTTGGAGCAACCTGGGATAATGGAAAGTGTCCCTACCCATGTCAGGGGGATGAAACTGGAGGGGCTTTAATGTCCTTTCCATCCCAAACCATTCTATGATTCTGTAATTCTACGAAAAATATTGTCCTTAATAACCAGAAACCCAGGCTGGAATTCAGATCAGGGGAGGAATGGCCTCCACACAGGAGCCTTGCTATAGGACATGTAAATACTGTCACCACAGGCTGATGCCCGTTTTTAGGGATGTTACCCACTAAAGAGGAAATCAGCACATTTTCATGAGCATGTTTATATACATGTGCAAGCCACTTTTTTCCTGCCAAAGGACAGTTCTGCTCAAAAATTTCACCCCTACTTTTGTTTGTTTGGAGTTACTCATTTAAGGGTTTAAATTTTGAGTAAATAAATGGGAAAAGCCCTATGGACAGACTCAGCATCAGGAATATGAGAAATACTCGTGCAGTGCAACCAGAGAGGAGGCAGAGCCAAGCAGGAGGGGTGAGCAGTGGCTTTTTGTCACTAGATGGAAGCATGGAGCCACCAAAGACCCGTCTGATGCTTGAAACACGACCCACAGAGGGCCAGACTGCCGCTGCCCTGCCTGACACAGGTCCAGGAGCGTTTGGTGTTAATTCCCTGTGCTTGAGGAAAAGCCCAGGTTCAAGCAGACAGGGCAGGAAAAGGAGATGTGGGATCTTTTCTCAGCTCCTGCGCTCAGCAGGGCATGGTTTGGGCTAAACAGCTTCATTGTCAGGTCACTTTTGTGTCGGACAGGGATGACACTGCCCGTGAGGCCTTTCTCAGAGGCAGCAGCATGGAAAGGCTCCGTTTCCCCAGGACTTGGAGCATTTCTGGGATGGAAGAGCCTTGTAGGAGCCAAATGAGGAGTCCCTTCATGCTCCCCCCGTCTGTCTCTCAGCAGCCACCTCACAAGGGGAAGGTGGCAGTTGTTGGACACCACATGGCACCTCCCAGCAGAACAGCTGAGGGGAGGATCATGTGGGATAAGGAGAGGTTTAACGATTTTGTCTGCCACCACTGCAATCCCCTCCTCCCTCCCAGCCCTGCTGATGTATCTGCCACCCCACGTCAAGGGCAGCAGCCTTCCCTGCCTCCTGCTTGCCAGAGTCAGGCCTTGGCATGAGGAAATGACATGGGAATGCTGCCTGTGCTCACAGTCCCTGCACCCACCCCTGTAAAGAGAGCAAAATGCATCCCAGGGGAAAGCCAGACTAATGGAGCTCATTCTTGGAGCATCAAATGATGGAATCATAAAATCACAGAATGGTTTGGGTTGGAAGGGACTGAAAACCTAATCTATTCCAGCTCCCTGTCCTGGGCAGGGGTGTCAGTCCCTAGATCAGGTTTCTCACAGACTGATGCCACTTTGTGGCAAGCAGCATTGTGTTTCTCTTGGATTTATCTTTGGATACGCAGCTTCCCCTCCAATGCAGGGTGTGTATGGTGGACACACAGTAAAGAAAAACAGCTTGAAACTGCTTGAACTTACTGACTGTGTCTGGACACAGGGCTGTGATCCCTGATTTCCAGACGCAGGGAAAGATCTTTGCTTTCCAGCTTGGCATTCTCATAGGATCACGGAATGGTTCAGGTTGGACGGGACCTTAAAGCTCATCCCATTCCCCCCCCCTGCCATGGGCAGGGACAACTTCCACTATCCCAGATTGCTCCCAGCCCCATCCAGCCTGGCCTTGGACACTGCCAGGGATCCAGGGGCAGCCACAGCTTCTCTGGGCACCCTGTGCCAGGGCCTCACCACCCTCAGAGGGAAGAATTCCCTCCTAATATCTAATTTAAATCTACCATCTTTCAGTGTGAAATCATTATCCCTGTCCTGGAAGTCTGGGTTACCAGTAGTCTGGAAGTCTTCCACTGGCTGTGCTGCTCCATGCTGAGTTCTTACAGCTGCTCTTTCTTTCTATTAATACTTCACTTTTCCTGTATTGACACCAACTTCCTAGCAACCAAGGTCACAGAGAAGGTGTTAAGAAGCTGGGCTGATTAATAATAAGTCCTGGGGTTTGATGTCTTTTTTTCTTGAGAGGCTTGTTAGACACCAGCAGGCAGGGTGCTGAGCTGGGATTTCCAAGGGAACCTAGGGGATTTGGAAAACCTTCTCTGATCAAATTTCCCTTTGAATCCCAGTCTTCCTCCTGCTGGCCCTCAGAATCCATCTGGGTGAGGCTACTGTCCATGGGAAGGTGAGCTGAGACAGGGCAGTGGTGCTGAGCAGGGATCTGAGTACAAGAAAGCCAATACAGCTTATTCATGATCATTCCCAAATCAGGAAAAGAAAGAGCTCTTGGTAGGCCGAGAATCACAGAATGATTTGGGTTGAAAGAGATTCTAAAGATAACCTGGACCCAGTGCCCTGCAATGGGCAGGGACAACTTCCACTATCCCAGGTTACTCCAAGCCCTATCCAGCCTGACCTTGAACACTTCCAGGGACAGGGAATTGACAGTGTCTCCTGGTAGGAACAGCATCCAGGCTTCTTTTCCCTTTTTTACTGTTCTTTTACAAAGGAAAAGCATTTTCTTGCTTGCAAATTTTAACATTCACATTATTAACTTTTTTTTGAGATTTATAAACCTTTTATTACCACTACTTCTACTGACATTTGCAGCCTGTAAATGAACTGCCTGACTTGCCTGGCCCATTTTTCTACCTGATTTTTAAGAGATTCAACTCCTTCCTTTGAGAGGAAAAACTCTGGTGCTTCCAGGAGCCTCCCACATCTTTACAGGGTCACTTTTCAGCAGGATAAAACTCTGTTGAGCTTGTTCCCATAGCTACTCTTGCTCCATTTTAAACAGGCACTGAACTTCTTTAAATACTAAATTTATTGCCAGTGCAGCTGCTTTAATGACAGGTTTGAGGCTTCTTTGGTTTCAAGGTTGGGTGTGTTTGTGCTCCTGTCTCCCGTGGGTCCCAGAGGGGATGTGGGGTCCCCCCAGCCCCCTGCCCGTGGCAGATGCTGGAGCCTGGGGATGCACAAGGCAACTGGGCAAGGAGAAACCAGCATCTTGCAGGGGATTTGTCTTCTCCCAGCCACATAGGGGATGCTCTCCTGCTCCCCTGGGGTCTGCAGAGCACATGAGATTGCCAGGGAAAACCAAGGTCAAGGCTGGCTCCCAGACCCATTGTACAGTCATTAAGAGTGGAAAATACATCTAAGATCTTCAAGTCCAACCTTTGATCAAATATTCCCGTGCCCACACAGCCATGTCATAAAGGGCCACATCTATTCATTCTCTGAACACTTCCAGGGATGGTGACTCCACCACTTCCCTGGGCAGCCTGTTCCAATGCTCAGCCGCCCTTTCAGCAAAGAAATTTTCCCTGATATCCAGCCTGGCACCACTTAAGATCATTTCTCCTGGGAGAAAAAACCAAACCCAAACTGGCCACACTCTCCTTTCAGGTGTATAGAGCAACAAGGTCCCTCTGAGCCACCTTTTCCCCAGACTAAACACCCCCAGCACCTGCTAGGTACACAAATCCTCCTAAGTCGAAAACACAGTCACAAAGGGAAAAAAAGCAAGCTGAAATAAAGCGCTAGCTGCTTCTGCACTGTGAAAAACATCCTGGGGTTGAGGTTCTCCCCAGAGATTTTCCTATGCTGGCTGCTCACAGACACATCTCATCCACCCCTCCCATCGGTGTGATGGATCATCACTTCTCCAATCTCTGTGTTACAGGACTTTTTGTCATGCAAAAAGCACCCAAAAAAAGGCTACAGCTGTGTTGTGCTGGGCTCTCTGGAGCTGCACAGTACCAGGGAGCGTCCAACCCTCAAGCAGCTTTCAGTTTAAATAGGGGCAAAGAGACACAACCCCACGTGTCGGTGGGAAAAGATGCCTGCTGCAGGTTTTGACCACAGCCCCACAGCAAACCTGCACAGGTTGGACCCCGGATAATAAAATCAAGAGGTGTCATTTGGGCAGAAAAATCTCTGGGGGAAGTCTCGGCAGGCAGGCGCTGCTGCAGAGTGAACCTCGGCATTTGCTTAAACAAACAGCTGGTGGAGGATTGGGTTTCGGAATCGAGCTGCAACCCAGCACCTACTGAGCTTCATCCATCATTAGTCTTTCATTAGGGAACTTGTTCTTGGCCTGCTCCCCAGTTCTCAGAGAAGTGATTCAGGCGAGTGCCAGCCCCGCTGTGTCCTGCAGCCTCTCTCCTTCCGCCTCTGCAGCAAATGCCCACTTTCTTCTCATTTAAAAACGGAATTCCTTCCCTTCGGTGAGTTTCCACTGTGAATGCTGCCACTGCCCCATCCCCTCCATCCATCCCTGCTCCCCATGCCTAAGCAGGAGGAACAGCTGGGACAGCTGACCCTGGTGAATGAAAGGAGAGCACAGTTTGGCTCCCCTCACCCCTTTCTCACAGCCTGTCCCCGCTGTCAGCGATCCCCCAGCCCCCGGGGACGGGGGATTTGTGAGCATTAGTCACATGAAAGGAAGGACCCCGCAGCAGGCTGCTCCCGGGCTTTGCTTCACCTCCAGCAGAGGGGATGGCTTGCCACTGTATTCCTCGGGGCTGGGATCAAATGGCACCTTTTTTTCTTTTTTCTTTTTTTTTTTTTCTTGTTTGGTTTTTTTTTTGTTTTGTTTTTGGTTGTTGTTGTTGTTGTTGTTTTTTCCCCACCAATTGGGTTCTATGTAAGACGTGGCACAGCCCAGGAAAAAAAAAAAAAAAAAAAAAAAAAAAAAAAAAAAAAAAAAAAAAAAAAAAAAAAGAACAACTTACAAAAATCCCAGCTGTGCAGGGAGATGTGTAAAGCCAGGCACTGGATACAAGATCTTTTTCCATTTTCATCAAACCCCTGGGGTGGGGTTTGGTCTCATTGGCTTGGTGTGGAGCTCCACAGCCTGTCACCACACACAGAGGGTTCCAGCAGAGCATTAATGGCCTCTCTCTGTCCAAACTCTGTCAGTCTGGTGTCACACACAGCAGACCCCCAGGTGGACCCTGCTGAGGTGGACTAACATTTAGGTACTGCCCAGTGAGTTATATCCCAGGGGTATTATCTTCTCAGGAGTAAAAACCACAAACACATGGAAGTCACACGGATGAACCTCAAATCTGTCCCTCCAGGAGAAAACAATCAGAGAATCACAGAATGGTTTGGCTTGGAAGGGATCTTAAAGATCACATAGTTCCAAACCCCTTGTCACAGGCAGTACAAGTTTGAGATAAATACGGTGACTTTATATCACTTTCCTCCTCAGTGAAAGTGTCAGGGTTGTTGGGAGCCCCTGATAGGATGATCATTGCCCAGCACATCCTCTATTTATTTTAAGTGCTGTGAGTCTTAATTTGTTTTCTTACTCAAAACAACATCTTTCACACTTCCCTCTCTTTCTGCTTACCTTCGTGTCCGGAATCCAGCAAGAAGTTGCTTCCCACCCAGTCTTAAAAAACCACTTGAGTTGAACCACAGCAAGATTTTTTCACCCCAGTTTTCAGTACTGCCAGAGATCTGAAAAACTGGTTATTCATACAGCTGTAATTGAGATAACCTTGTGCTTGCTGCTGCTGCACAGACCCATTGACCCAGCAACAAAGAGAAAAACAGAAGTAGAGAGCAAAAGAGCTCATAGGTGGGATGAGGAAGGAAGCCTTGATCAGAGCCTGCTCAATGCATTTTAGGTCTAAATGCTTTAATTGACAACGGGTTTGCACGCACTAAATGCAAATTGAATGACTATTCAACCCCCAAACCCGAGATGATTCCCTTATTTAAGGGCAAGGAGTCCTGTTCAGTCCAGCCAGATGCATTTCATAGCCATTTCCAGCACCGTGTGCACAGGGGGGAGGGCCATCAAAAATAAAAGTGCCAGTGTTCCAAATGTCAGCCCTGCACCCACCTGTTCCTCTTTGAGCCCAAACGTGGCCACCTCTGACCCCGCTGTGGGTCTGAGGCACTTGGGATCCTGCACCTCCCACCCTCCGATCCCCCATTCCCCACGGCAGCTGTGTAAACCTCAAGGGCAACAGCTGGGGACAAGAAATGATGCCTCCAGCTCCTGGGTGGAGGGACAGCAAAGGGCATCCTGAAGGGGCTCCAAATCAGTGACCTGGCACTGGGGACTCTATTTAAAGTCACACAAAGTTTGACACTGCCCCCATTTGAACCCCCTGCCCATAAATCCAGCTCAATTAGTGCTCAAGAGTTCTCACTGTGAGGTGTTAATTTGGTAATTGCCTGCCCTGACAGAATGCAGGATGGGATTTGGGGTTCAGGGTCTGCTCAGCCCCATGACCCCAAGGGCCTCCTGAGGAACTCTGGCCACTTGCTGCTTGTAGTCACAAGGATGGGGAGGGAGGAGAGGAAAATGATTAAGAAACTCTTCTCATCAGTGCTGGATGAAGCCTTGAAGTCACCTGGAAACTGAAGGAAGGATTTTTCCTTCCTCTGGCAGGCAGGGACAATAAGTTTCACATCCTGAGTTCAGAAAGGCAAATCTGCACGGGGTGATGCATCCAGAGTGTGGCTGTGCCTGTGTGCAGGCTGTTTTCCAAAAGCCTGACATGGAATTGGACCTTGAGGAGATCCTCCTTAAGCTGTTTAATTGTGAGGATGAGATTGAAACATTACCCTAAGGCATCCCTTTTTTTATCCTGTCTAAATACGCGTCAGAAATCAACAATCATTCCTCAGGAATTTTCTCCTGCCTTGAAGGCAGGTGGAACTGTCAAAGAATCGTAGAATGGTTGAAGTTGGAAGTGACCTTAAAGTTCATCTGCTCCCAATCCCCCTGCCATGGAAATACACCCCTGTACAGAGGAGAAGGCAGGAATCCACTGTTCCTATTCCAGAATCAATAAATTAGGATAGTCACAAGTTGTCCAGCTCAGGAGATCAGTGGCACAGTGGCTTTCTGTCATTGTCTTTTCAGGCCACAGACACAATAAAACAAAAGTATCAGGGCAGCCTCCTTGGTGCTCCTAACCTTCATCAGGTAAGAGGAGCAGAGAAGCAAAGCCCACTGCCTTCGCAGGATCTTACCTGACCCACCTTTACTACTGGATGGCCTCAGAAAAATATCTCCCCTCTTCACAGTTTTCAGAAAGTGGAACTCCATAACTGACACTGGATGTCCTGAAAAGATGGATCTACCTGGAACAGAGGTTCACCTGCCAGCTCTGTTCTGTGCTTACAGGGGGCTCTGGGAAATTCACTTATCACTAATGATAACAGCAGGAGTAATGAGAGATCAGTGACATATTGGATCCTCAGTGAATTTGCAAAGGTTATAAATAAATAAATTCAATATAGAAATAAACTCAACAACAGCCATTTCAGAGAATGAAAAGGTTCAGGAGATTTTTTACAAAATTTTCTGAAAACTGGGTGCAAACCAGGCTAAATCTCAGTCTTTTTCTTGAGATTTTTGTGTCCTCCCACCCTTGCTGTCCCCCAGTTATGGTGCAAGGGATTGTTGGAGTGAAAGTCCAGGGATTGGTCTGATGATAGCTGTTGGCTTTCTCTGTATCAGTCCGAGGCTGAAGAGGTTGACAACCTGACCTTCCCATCACCTAACCCAGAAAATACACCCAAAATCCAGCACGGACTCCAAGACTGGGTGTCTCCCAAGGGAAGAGCAATGAATTTCCACAACCAGGACATAAATATTCCAGGTTCAAACAACCTTTTCGTTCCAGAGTCTACACCAACTTCCCTCCTCCCTTCCCCATCTCCAGCTCTCCCAGGCCATGAGCAGGCACCAAAACCCCCTCCCACCCCCATCCAAACCCCTCCAGCTCANCAGGACTCCCAGAACTGGCAGCTCTGGACATCTGCTCTTTTCCACCCCCACAAATATGCAAGCAGGTGTGAGGCACCACCACTTGCCTTGTCCCTGGCCACTTTCACCCAGCGCTGGGAATGAAGGCACAGCCAGAGGGGCAGATGATCTGTTCCCCCCCATCCTCTCTGTGTCCCTCCAGGGAATGTATAGACACAAAAATCACTCCTCACTTGAACTGAACAATCTGGAAAAGATGAAACTTAAGTGTCTGCATATAATTCCTCTCTATCTCACTCTAACAGGGACTTCATATCAATGGTGACAAAATCCAAATCATTCCACCTCCTGCCATGAACAGCAACACCTTCCACTATCCCAGGTTGCTCCAAGTTCTGTCCAACCTGGTCTTGGACAGTTCCAGGGATCGAGGAGCAGCCACAGCTTCTCTGGGCAAGGAAATACCCAAAGAATATAGAAATAGAGAGAGTACAGAAATTCCTTCCTATAGTGACTTTATAGTTATCCAGCATATCCATCATTTTATGGATGACAATCAGCACAGAGCTCTGTACAGGGCTGGGTTTATCTACACCCCAATGAAATTGAAAGTAATTAATAAAAATAAACTAAAAATGAATCAAATGTAGTTTCTGCAGTTTATGCAGCTTATGCCCTACAGGTTATAACTGGGATTAAAAGAAAATAATAATTCAGCACATTCAACATTTTTGTTGTTCTTGTTCTTTTTAAGACAAGTAGAATAAATAAAATAAAATAAAATAAAATAAAATAAAATAAAATAAAATAAAATAAAATAAAATAAAATAAAAAAAAAAATAAATAACCGGCTATCCATTCTGCACTGAAATTTTCAGCCACAAATGTGTTCCATGGGCCAAGGTTGTGGGTTTTGCTGAGGCACAACCTCCTTTCTTTCCTTAAGGAACGGGGTGATACCTTTTAGGAAATGCAGCATTCATCTCATGACTGCATGGGATCATGTGAGGTTCCTGAGGCAAACTGCTGCTCCCAATATCCTTACAAGGTGTACCAGTAGCTCCAAATAGAAAAGGTCCATTTTTCACAGCTGCCACATGCCCAGTTTGTTCCCAGCTGCCATCCCCACATCCTTGTGAAACCTGGCACTGCCCACAAGCACCAGCACATTCCAGTGACACCAAACCCCTCTGTCAGCCTCAGTTTCCCTGGGACACTTCCAGGGATGGAGCAGCTACAGCTTCTCTGAGCAAGCTGTGCCACAGCCTCATCACCCTCACAGCCAAGAATTAATGGGATATATGAGTGCCCCAGAGGGTCTCTTAGGTCCTCATCCTACCCTGGGAGAGGGCAACACTCTCAAAATGTTGTTTATGGTTGGGGAACTGAGGCATGGGATGATGTGCCCAAGACCTTGGAAGAAGTTTATGGCACAGCAAGTATTTTTTTTTTTAAAGTCACACTTTCTCCTGCATCTGAAATAGTAAATTCAGTGTGACTGACACAGCTGGCTGTGAAGCCAGATGGCCCACAGTGGTACTATTGGAGCCTTTCAGCCTCCAAAACAGGATTGCTGCTTGTTGGGATGTGCCTTATCCTATGCAAACTGAACTCTGTTTAAAAAAGGATGGGAGGGAGAAATCATCTCAGCCAAAACCATGCTGAGGATGTTCCTGCAGTGAGGACGGTGGAGTTCCTGAACACAGCAGCATTGCCTGGGCCTGTTTCATTTTCTTTTGGTCACTGCTCTCTCAAATGATCCTATTACAGCCCATCTTTCACCACAGATCCTGCTCCCTGCCTTTTGTCCCTATCCTAATAATTCTTTTAAGGTGAGCATTCAAACCTCTGGAAGTGATTGCAGGGTTGTATGGTCACTCTGATTTTAACACAAAAATATTTCCCTTCCAAAGAGATGCTGAGAATGTTTCAAAAATATTTTTCCCCTATGAAGCAAGATTACACTAAGCATTGAGATTTTGACAGAAGATGGAGGGGAAATGGTAGATAATTTTGGTTTATGTCTCGTAGGAGTCTGGAAAGGAGTAGAATGACAGGTTTGTTTGCAATTTGCTTCTTTAACTCTGAGAAAGCTGAAGATGTTTTCAAATTCCAACATAAGCGGGAAGAAAAAGGACAAGTGTTCAAGGCCAGGTTGGATGGGGTTTGGATCAGCCAGGTCTAGTGGAAGGTGTCCCTGCCCATGGGTGGAACCAGATGATCTTTAAGGTCCATTCCAACCCAAACTGCTCTAGAACTCTGTGATTCTGTGATTAATATTATTTGCCAGTCAAAGATTCTCTGCAAACTTCTACCCACACCAATGGGTTCATTTCCAGTCTCATAGGGACACTATTTTTTAAAAAAAATCTCTGATGGAGAAGAGGTGAAAAGGCACATTTTTAACATCACCAGGGCTGGGAGGATCCTGGCTGTGCTGACTGTGGCTCATGGAGCTGGCTGGGCTCAGCCCCTGTTGTCTGACCCCTGCACTTCCCAAAGCCCAGCTCCTCTGACCACTTCTAAGCAAAGAGCCCATCAGGATTTGGGACCAGCTCCAAATCCAGCTCCCTCCTCCTGCAGCCCTCTGGCCATTAAAAAACAAAACTGCTGTACCTGAAATAATTGGCTTTATTCTGGAGATCTTTTGGTGGGATTTTTTTTTTCTTTTTTTTCCCCCCGACAGGACTGAGTTACAGCATCGGAAAAAAGGGATAAAATGCCGAAATGCGCGGACAGCTGAAGCGGTGTCACTCAACCCGCCGCTGTCAGCGGGGTGATTGAGGTGGACAGGAGGGACAGGGAAGGGCCACGGGCTGTAAAGGACACGGGCAGGTGTGGGGACAGGGCCACGGGGCGGGCTGGCCCCGGGGCTGGGCGATACAAAAGGGACGGTGACAGCCGGGCAGGGCAGGGACCGGGCGGGGACGGCAGCGGCATCCTCGGGGCACAGCCAGGGAGGGAAGAGCCCCAGGGAAGGGAGGCTGGAAACTGCTCTGCCCTGAGCAGGAGGAGACGGGAATGGTGATGGAAAACCTTTAGCCGTAGAGCCGGAAAGGGAGTTGAGAGGATGCTGAGGCGAGGTGGGGGGAAATGAGCCCAAGGTGCTAAAAAACTGAGGGGAGAGAGGGGAATTTAACGTGGTTATTACTAGGGGAAAGGGGGGAAAAGAGGCATTGGTGTAGAGGGGCAGGGGAGAGGGGGAAATGTCCAAATCCCCAAACACACATAACACAGAGTAGGATCAGCTGCTTCAAGAGACTTTTTGGGCAGCCCCACACATGGGCTGCTTGCTGGAGAGCGTTTCTGACCACCCCAGCTCCTGCTTCCTTGGGGAAACCTTGAAAAGGATGAACCCCACCCCTCACTGGAGATGCCAGCCCAGATAACACCCCTGGGGCGCCACAAAGACACAAAGGACCAAGGAGAGGAGGATGAAGGGACCAACTGCTCCTTTGCTGAAGGTAATATCTCCAATTTCCTTTCTTTCTAATGCAGTGCCTCCTGTGTGTGAGATTTATGCCCAAGCCTGGAATGCACAGGCAACAGCCAGTGCCTCACATCCAGGGCTGTGGGAAGCATCCTAAGGAACTCTGGGCAGGGCAAAAGATGCCATGGATGGAAAAGGGAAAGGAGGTGAGGTGGTATCCTCATGGTTCAAACTGGGCCCCAAACTCATTAGCAGATTCCCAGGGATCAGAGCACTCTGCCTGGATGTAATCTATGGCACTGGAGCATCCTTTCAAAGTGGGTGTGTTCAGGCTCTTAACTGTGGCCAGACCAACCCCAGGGATGTGTTTGATTTTCAGGAGCATCCTCAAACCCGGGGTGTGTTCTCAAGGACAGCAGGGAGTGTTTGGAGCTCTGTTGGCCAGGACTCTCCTCTCACAAGTCAACCCTTCAGGGACCCAGGGGGTCCAGGCACTGCTGGGGAGGGGCTGGAGGGTTGGGATGGGGGATAATTTCATCCCTGAGAAGCTCTGTAATCTCAGATTGCTCCCAAGGAGCCTCCTTTTGACAGCAAAGGGTGCTCAGGGGATGAACACCTTCCAGGGAAAGTGACCTTCTGATTTTAATTCTCAGCTGGAAATAACTTGTTACCAGCAGGTTCCCACTAGTGCCTCCCTGTCACCATGTCCAGCTGTTAAATTATGTTATCCCCACACTGTTTTTGATTTATTAAATGCTCCAGAATCATTATTGGACAATGAGGTGGTTTCCCCATTTCACCAAGGGAAAACCAGGAGTACAGACGCCCATAGGTCCAAATCCATCCCCGTGACCCTCAGACCCTCCAGTGAGGAGTTTAAATGATGAGCACAGACACCCCTGGCTCCTTCTGGAGTCAACAGAGAGAGGCAGCCCGCTCTGGACATGCTCCTGGGCCCTGCCTGTGGGTCCTTGCTCTCCATGGGTGGCTGTTCCTAGTTTTTCCAGCCTGTTAGAATTACTGTTTAATTTAACTGGGAATCAATGACTGAAGCTGTCGAAGCCCAGTGTGGGTTTATCCTCCTCTTGTCTCAGCTCATTCCCTCATTTCCCTGTTCTTGGATCATAAGTAGAGGAACTAACGAAAAAAACCCAAAAAAAACAAACCACACCACCAAACAAACAAAAAAAACCCCAAACAAATGAAGGAAAAGGGCACTGTCCTCTTTCCAAAGGCTGTACAAGAGGCCTCCTGGCCTCCACGAACCCCAGCCTGGGGAAGGGTTTGTGACATGAGGAGACCCAAAAATCCCCAGATAAGCAGTCTTAGGTGCAGTAAGAAGACAATAATGATTCCTCTCTTTTTCAAGCCAGCAGCAAAAATCCTACTGGGCTTCTTGAGGGAGAGTTACTGTAAATTGCAGTGTTAAATTAATTTGCGTTCAAGATATGGGGGAAAAGGGAAAACCAGGGAGCAAGGGGGGCCATTCTGAATATGTATGGGCATTTCTACAGGCACTCCAGTTTGTCCAGGCAAATTATTGCACCTCTGTGCCTCAGTTTCCCCACCCAAAATCTGGAAATGCTGGTGGGCTTAGGTCAAGAGCAGTTACTCTTCTTTGCTGCAAAGAACCAGACTTGTTAAATAAAACACAATGGGGCTAAACCAGCCTGAAGGTCTCAGTTTAAAAACACCAGATAAAACAGAAAATATAACTTAGAGAACTTCATTATTAATATCTTTTTATAGTGAAACAAAAATGTTAGGAAGTCTAACAAGGAGATGAGCAGGATGGGCAGGCACCTTACAAGGACTGCTGGTGATTCTGACTCAGCCTTTCTAAATAGCCTTGGGCAACTCACTTATCTTCTCCTTCATCCCTTCCTTTTTTTAAGGAATTAAATGTCATCACACTGGGACTGGGTGATGTTTCAGAGGTGCTCACTGAGGCCTTATTCCCACTGAGGCAGAGAGCTCATCATCACCATTTATGGAGCAAACTCAATAAACTTTGAGACACTCCCATGAAACCCCACCAGAATTGAAAAAAAAAGAAAAAAAANAAAAAAAAAAAAAAAAAAAAAAAAAAAAAAAAAAAAAAAAAAAAAAAAAAAAAAAAAAAAAAAAAAAAGAGGGTCTTGCAACTTCTCCAAAACCCAAGGGCCTAAATAAAGTCTCTGGTTAGATACAGGCAATATTTTGCAGACAGATGCAAATTTGATTTCTTGAGTTTTAAGCTTCCTGGAGGCTGTGGTTAAGACAGGGTTAAGATGAAACTGCCTCAAAAATCTCCTGAGATAACTATTTTGGCTCACAAGGCTAAAATGTTAATCTGACTGGCTTGCCCATAGAAAAGTTTCAAAAGAAAAAGCTCTACATGAGTTTTTTGCCTCATGTGAGGTGCCTTTTGGTGCAGACGGGGACAATGAGGTGGTTAATTCCAAACATGCAATGGTTTGGGCCCAAATATTTCCTTTGGAGAAGGTCAGAGCATTAGGAATTGACTTTAAATCAATGGGATCACTCCTATTTATCCCCTCCCTCCCTTGCACTGCTGTCACATCCATGTACCTCTCTGTGCAAGTGGGTGTAGACAGGAAAACCAAAGGCTGAGCAGCCTTCCTCCTCCCAGTAACAACTGCTCCCAGGAAAACATTCATCCTGCAGTCCAGGGTGGAAAAAGAGACTTGACACAGAGCCCAGACAAGTGACTGCCCGAATGCCAGGGGTATCAGAAAGTCCATTTTGGGAGTATCACCTCCCACCTCAGCCCAGGACAAACCCTCCCAGTCACAGGGACCCTTGGGGGACAGCTGCCCCATTCTTTCCTCCTTCTCTTCCTCGCTCCAGGCAGGGACAGATGTGGCTCTGGATCTGCCTCAGATGATTGGGTTACTCCAAGGGGCTCCAAAGGGCGTGGAGTGTTGGCTCCTAGTTTGCATATCTGCTGTTCACAAGGGATATAATATTCCAGGGTGAGCAAAAAGAGAGATGCTGGCTGTAAATGGATGCATTTATATCCTATTGACTTCCTTCTTTTCCTTCCTGGCTTTTATGGCCATTCCTGCCAATCTTGTGTACTCAGGTATCTGTGCCAGTCAGCTCCTTAATTTCTAACTATTTAGCTGTAATTTCTTCATTCTGCCTGTTTTGGGTTTTATAAATCTTGGAACAATGTGGTCTGAAAATCCAGCCTGTGTGAGTCTTTACTACAACAGTCCCAGCTGATTCCAGCCAATGTATTTAATACAGATCTTGCTACAATTAGGTTTTAACACCATCAATAAATTCCCATCTATACCAACCTTAGATTTTAAAACCCTGGTCCAAAAATTGGACCAGAATAATGTACATAAGTAAGGAGTATTTACCTACCTACATGCTTGAGATCAAGGATCTTTCATGTAACTGAGTCTGTTTCCTCATTAATCACTGTGAACTCATTTCTGATCCGAGAATTTCCACGGTACTTTGATACAGGCCTATGAGAAATTTAAGAAAATGCTACCAGTAAGCAGCTATAATGGCATTAAACTGAGGGCTAACAAGGCTAAGAAGAAATATATCTTCATTCATTATTGTTGATAGCTCATGTAAACAGATTTATGCACTCAAAAGTCTGGTAATCCACAGCCTGTGTCAAGGCTCTCCTGAAAGCTCTGGAAGTTTTAGCCTGATGTCAGCAAGGCTCATCTTCCTCACCTCCTCTGAGTCAAAGGCCTTTATCTAACTGGGAAATAAATATTATATTAAATTCTTAATCTCAAATTAAAATGTAATTGAACTCTCCTATAACATTGATCTGACCTACATTAAAAAAAAAAAAAAAAGGAGGNTGTTCTGCTGTGGATATTTTTAACACCTCTGTTGTGCTTGGTGTAAAAGCCTTTCAGACACCACTCCTGATTCTGGGAACATTTAAACAATATAATTCCCTGGATCACTGCATGACTTATCTCTTTCTGTAGAATTTGCATTCATTTGTTTGATCAGATACTGAGGTTATTGAAATAATGACAGTGTGAAATTTCCTGCCATGAATTTCTCTAGAAATCAGAAAAAAAAGTCGTCATCCGGCTTTAAGACAAACAAACAACTTCCCCCAAAAGCCATTCATCCCTTCACTGCAGTCAACAGGGGTTTTTGTACAAGCAAAATTACTTAGAGCAGCATGTACAATATCAGAATCATGAAGCTTTTCAGTGAAAATAAATTTGAGCCAATTGTACATTCTTCAGTTTGTAAATCCATTGCCCCAGCTGAGTATTAGGACAGGCAATGCCATGGGATGGATTTCCACCCTAAACCCTTTTGCAGACATCCTTATATCAGGTAACCTGACACAGGTTTGAACAGCTGACAGGGAGAAATTACAGGGGCAGAGAAACTGAGGTGGTTGTGTGTGAGATGTGAAAAATCAACAACGTCAGACACTGGGGGACATTGCAAAATTGGTATTTCCTGAAGTAGCATTGTGCAGAGGAACACCTCTGTAACAGGGGAGGATGGAGAGCCCTGTAAGAATGGAGAGAGACTCTGATTCAACTTCTCCACCATGATAAAATGCCTGGAGAGTGACAGCAAAGCTGGGGAGGGAGGGGGAAGCATGATCCAGGGAGAGCTGGAGCCTCTGAGGAGTGTGTGCAGTGCTGCTCTGTGCTCTGGAGCCTGTGCTGGGCCAGCAGACTCTCACTAGGGCCTGCCTTCAAAGAGGATTCATGTTTCCTTCAAAGCTTGGGGTTATTCCCACACTGATTTTAGTGCTTCTCATCACCATTGGTCTTTTGGATCTTTAGGAAGAGGAGTCATGAGACAAAGGCTTATTTTCTTTTCCTGTCCTATATACTTGTGTGGACTGGTTGTGTATTAGAAGCTTGGGTATCCCCTCCCCTTTTCCATCCTCAGAGAAGCTTCCACTTAGAAATAAATCATCTTTGTGAATCTGCTCCATGAACACATTGGTTCCATCCAGTTGTTTCCCAAACACGGCCATGACTCCCTTTGAGCATCCCTGAGGATGCCACCCCTACTGAGGACGAGAGTGTACAACAACAAATCAAGGATTAGTACAGGGGGGACACCAGGATACTTTGCTTTTCACTTCTGATGATCATTTCTGTCATTAAATGCAGAAATCCATCCATATGTCCTGCCCTCCCTGCCACTACAGGCTCCTCTCAAAGGTGCACCAGGGCAGTTGGAAGACAGGAAATTCCAATTAGATATCACCAAACAGGTTTTTCACCAGCAGCTCAGTCAAACTCCAGGAAACAGGCCCCAAAAAACTGAGGGAATTCCATCCTTGGGGGGGATTCAAACTCAACCAGACCTGGTGCTGAGCAACCTGATCTAAGCTGTTCCTGCTCTGAGCCCTCCAGATCCTTCTGACCCAAACCGCTGTGTGTGTCACCCTTGGACCTAAATCAGCCAGGCCCGGTTCTGGTGAGCTGCTGCCTGGTTCTGAAGGCACTGCCTGCATGGCCAGGCAGCTCTCCAGGGCAGAGACCACATCCCTGTGTGTGTATGAGCAACTCCTCTGCTCAGGCAGGCCCTCCAGGTCCTGCCTCAATACAAATAATAATGATAAAGTGAAAGGAAATAACACAATCTATCACCTCTCACTCAAGTGCCTTTTTTTTTAAAGCAAACTTTAGTTTTTGAGGATTTCAGGACTGTCAAAACAAGTCCAGGACCTTTTCCAATATGCATTTCCATGAGATTCCAGCCTTCAGCACTGTGCAGAGGCACACACAGGAATGTTTGCTGACACACAGGCACTGGAAACATCAGAACCACCTGAAAATATCTCTCCAAAACATCCCCAAATGCTCCAGGGCACCAGGGAAGTTGCAAGGGTTGTGCTGTCACTGCTTTTCCAAGGAGGAAGGAGACTGTTGGCTCTGAAACACATCTGAGGAGCAGCATCACCCCTTCAGGGGCAGAGGATGGAGAGCTGTCCTGCTGGCCAGAAGGCACAATCCAGACTTCTCTTTTGAGATGACATGCTTCTTTATATCCCCATATGGATTAGGCTGCTATGGAATGTAAGGAAGTGTGTGGTCTCAGGGAGACATCACCCGTGTCTTCTGCTCACAGTGACTGCAAGAACTCCAAAGATTTCCTCTAATCTCATTTTACTCAAATTTGACTTTATCAAATAGAGCCAGGGAGTTTATATTCACTCTACAGTGCCCATAGCACCCACAGAGGGCACACAGGGATCTGAACATTTAAAAAGGTTGTAAATTCCTGAATCCATGCAGATTGGATGACTAGGATAAATTCCGTACATCTTTCACAAGAAAAAGCCTGGAGCAAGTAGACTGTGGGTTTCACCTAATCCAAATAATATTCACACCATAAAAAACACTGAAAGTGGTTTTTTTTTTGAAAAGCACTACATGCCAAAGAGTATCAATAATTCATAGAATCATAGAATGGTCTGGAGACCTCAAAGCTCATCTACTTCCAACACCTTCCTCTATCCCAGGTTGCTCCAAGCCCCATTCAGCCTGGCCTTGGACACTTCCAGGGATCCAGGGGCAGCCGCAGCTTCTCTGGGCACCTGTGCCAGGGCCTCACAGCCTCACAGCAAAGACTTTCTTCCCAATATCTGATCTAAATCTACCCTATTTCATGTTGCCATCCATTCTCAGATGGTGGAAAACGCCTTGGATTAAGTGACACAAAGGAAGAATTAAAAAGCACTGGGTAGGATTGACTTGTGAGGAGCAAAACTGAGTATGATGCAGATGTCACAAAATTCTCCTCTTTACTCCCAGTCATTCATAACAAGATCTTCTTTAATGGGATTAAGATGAATGCTACAGACACAGGAATTGCAGTAGTGGATCACTGAAGGTGAATTCATTGCACTGCCTCAGTACAGTAACAGGATAGGCTGCAGGAAGTCACCTCCTAATTAATATCACATCTGGAGCTAAGCAGGCACACAGCCCTGTCAAAAACAGTAGGATTTTTTCCCCAAATCTGTATTATCATAACTCAGGACAGTCCTGCCATTCACAAATGTCCCTTCCTCCTCTGAGCCCTGTTTGATATTTTGTTCTAATAACATTGTCTAGCAATGAGCTCAGTGTATTTTTTTTTTTTTTTACAAACAGTGGACAAGTTGCCTTTAACCCCTCTAGGACAGCCTGGAGATATCCTGGAAGTCCCCAGGATATCCTCAAGATCCTGTTACATGGAGCTGAAGAGTTCAAAACATTTCTCATACATTACTTTCTTCCACTATAGGAAAAAATATTCAAAACTCAAGGCAGTTTTCAGTCAGTTAATTTTCAATTAGTTAATTAAATTTAATTTATTTAAAGCAAGAATTTAGGAATTTTTTTGGAGCAACTGTTCTTATCATTAAGGCTTAGGTCTGAAAGGTTTTCAGACCTTCACTTCCCACGGGAAATTTTAGGAATTTTACCCCAAAATACCCTTAAAGAAAATGATCTAGTTAGAAGCTTAAAAACCACATGTATGTTTCAGTGATTAATGTTCACAACTTAATCATCTTCAAACTCCTGACTGGGAATGGCCCCTGACCAGTTCTAATAGCAAAGCTGAGCTCAGGAGCAGTTAGGGTCAGTCCCAGTTGACAGAGGTCAAAACTGTGCCAGCAACTGTGCTAAACACAGCAGAAACCACTGAGTTCCTGTGCCTGCACCTCAGCCCTATAAAATGCACCAATATAGACCCTGAAACCAATGACATTTACGTTCCTGAGCCACCAAGATGCTTTGCAAAATTTCAGTCTGAATCAAAGCCAGGGCTGCTGCGTCTGACCCAGGCCCTGCGGTCTCCCAGAAGTAATTCAGGAAAGCGCTTGTCAAACCATTGTTTCATCCTGTCCTCCTTGTACAGAACCAGCTCCGAGGTTATGGTAATTCAGAAGAGAAATTGAGCAGAGAAATATTATCCTTTTTTTCCTCCTGGCCTGCATCTAAGGAAGAATGGCCAGCAGGCCAAGGGAGGGGATTCTGCCCCTCTGCCTGCTCAGGTGAGACCTCACCTGCAGAGCTGCCTCCAGCCCTGGAATGCGGAATCAGAAGGATGTTGAGCTGCTGGAGAGAGTCCAGAGGAGGCCATAGAGACATTTCAAGGGCTGGAGCCCCTCTGCTCTGGAGCCAGGCTGGGAGAGCTGGGGGTGTTCACCTGGACAAGAGAAGGATCCAGGGAGAGCTCAGAGCCCCTTCCAATTCCTAAAGGGGCTCCAGGAGAGCTGGAGAGAGACTTGGGACAAGGGATGGAGGGACAGGACACAGGGAATGGCTTCCCACTGCCAGAGGGCAGGGATGGGATATTTGGAAGGAATTGCTCCCTGTGAGGGTGGAGGGGCCTTGGCACAGGTTTCCCAGAGAAGCTGTGGCTGCCCCTGGATCCCTGGAAGTGACCAAAGCCAGGTTGGACGGGGCATGGAGCAGCCTGGGGTAGTGGAAGGTGTCCCTGCCCATGGCAGGGGGTTGGAATTGAATGGTCTTTAATGTCCCTTCCAACTCAAACCATTCCATGGTTCCAATCACAAAAACCAGGCAAGACAAAAAGGCACCAGATGGGATGAGCAGGCAGGAATGTGAATCCTGACCCGTGTTCCCTCCCTGACTTTGCTGATCAACCCACTGTCCATGTCTCAAAGTCAACACTCCCTTTCTGCACCTGGTGGTCTCTTCACCTCTACAGTGATGAAAACCTGCTGCAGTCTGTGGTGCTGAGGACTTTATTTAGTTGCCAAAAAGGATGTCCCCAGTGCCCTTGGGGACAGTCTGAGAATGGCTTTCTTTAGCTCTGTGCTGTGCCACACCTGCACGTCACACATGGCTGTCCCAGACAACCTGTGGCTCCTTGGATGGTGCCAGATGTTCATGTGTTGGCAAATAAAGCCAAACTCCTGGCTGGCCAGCTGAGCCTGTCCCTAGCCTTGACTGACTGCATAAATTTGGGGTTTAACCCTGGAGTGGAATCCCATCCCTTATTTACTTTCTGCAGCTGTTCCCAGCCTGTTCTGCCGGAGCCTGGGATCTGCAGTGGCTGTTCCTGCACAGCACAGGCCAGGATTGAGTTACAGGAACACACACACTGGCAAGGACACAGGAGAAGAAATAACCTGGACACAGGAGAAGAAATAACCTAGACACAGGGCTAAGGTTTGGGAAAACCTACAGCCTGTCTGGGGGGTCAAGGCCACTGTCTTAACTCTGTTTTTCCCTTCATCCTCTGGTTGTGCATCCACACCCAGACAATGAAAGAAGGTAAAAAACCTTAATTCTTCCAAAATGTTGTCAAGTTTGCAACATTCTAGCGCTGGCGGGGCAGAGTATGAAGTGAATTTTTTAACTGGAACCTTGCAGGATGTGTTTCTTTGGCAGTAAGGTAGACATTTCCATAGGGAATATTAAATTTAAGTTGTTGATGCTTCCCTTGTTAATGAATATCCCAATGAACAAACAGAGAGTGTGAAGCAAGCACAGGAGTCCGGAAGTTATTCAAATTAATATTCCTCTCAACACTGAGCAGTGACAAGACAAAAAGGAATAAAAAAAAAAAGGAAGAGAAAAAGGGGGAAAACCCCCTCCTAATCAAAATATTTTTCACAGAAAAATGTATCGAGTCACTTGGACTTGATGATCTTAGAGGCCTTTTCCAACCTTAATGATCCAACGACCTTAAGTCCCCGAAAAACCACATGCACATGGAAAGGGGCCTATGCACAGGGTTGGAAAAATGTTGCTTTTGTCCTGTTTGGAAGCTACTCCATGCCCTGCTGCTCGTGGTCTCTGGCAGCTGTCTCCTTGCTGAGGCTCCAGGTACAGCTGGAGGGCTCAGGGTGGCTCTGAAAAGTAATGCCTGACTGACAACTGGCAGGTGACTTCCCTTCAATGGACAAAGGAGGGGTCTTTCCTCCCTCCCACTTTTCCTTTTTTTTGTTATTTTTAAAAAAAAAAATGAAGAAGAAAAAGAAAAAGAGGGAAAATAGGAAGAGAAGTGGGAAGGAAAGAGCTGCATGAAGGTGCCCCCATGCAGGGCAGCTGGAACGAGATGATCTTTAAGGTCCCTCCCAACACAAACCATTCCACGCTTCTATGGAGAATGGTGAGGTCTCCTAAGGTGGTGCCATAAGTGCTGCCCCACCTTCCTGTCCCTCTGAGCAGAGGTCAGTCCCCGTGTGCCCTGTCTCACATGTCCCATTCCCGTTGCAGGTCGGGAGCAGCGGAGCCGAGCGCGTGCTGCGGTCCGGAGCTATGCTCTGCTCTGGCTGGTCAAACGGAACCAAGCCCGTCTTCCTCGGAGGTTTGGTCCCCTTCAACCAGCTACAGCAGTGTGGAAAACACCAAGCCAGGAAGGTTTGCCTCCCTCTGCCTCAGCTCAGCCCCACCAGCCCTTCCTCCTGGATGGATCTGCTACCGCTCCCAGCGTCTCCAGAGGTGCGCCTGGGATGAGGCACCTGGAAAGGTTTGGGATAGGCTTAGGTTTTCATAAGCATCACTGCAAGCAGGGCTACTCCAGCGTTTTCTTCATCCCTGGAAGTGTTCCAGGCCAGGTTGGATGGGGCTTTAAGTAGCCTGGTCTAGTGGAAGGTGTCCCTGCCCATGGCAGGAGGGTTGGAACGAGACGAGCTTTAAGGTCCCTTCCAACCCAAACCATTCCATGATTACCAGAGGCTCAAAATATCACATACGGAGCAGTTGGCCCCAAAACATTCAGCAGATTTCTAAGTCAATGTGGATCTGTAGAGCCACAACCACCTTTATTTCCTCTCCCTATCAAACTTGCATTCACACCCTGCCTTTTGCTGAGCACTGCCAGTCCAAGTAATCTGTGATTAAATTATTAAAAAAAAAATCATAAAGAATATGGGCAACATGTTCTTGAAAACCCTCTGTGTCTAAGTGTCTTTCTTACTTACTTAATGCAAAAGGAAGCTATAAATAACCATAATCTGCACAGGAATGGTTTTTGACATCAGTTATCCCATATCCACTCGGCCACAACACACACACCAGATCACAATCTCCATGAGAGGTATCTTCTGAATCTTCCACCCACATTGCATTGCAGCTAATGAAGAAAAACAGCCAAACAACTTGAAAATGGCTTTGATGACCTGTTCTCTGAGCCAGACAATGAATTCAGATGTCTAACTTAAAACTTTCAGCTCAACAGGTTGTT
The DNA here is from genome assembly GCA_013397195.1 of Hylia prasina. Classification (NCBI taxonomy): domain Eukaryota; kingdom Metazoa; phylum Chordata; class Aves; order Passeriformes; family Sylviidae; genus Hylia; species Hylia prasina. The sequence goes on from VYXD01002444.1 coordinate 53,667, forward strand.
CCCCATCTTCACCTCACCAAAAAAAATTGCAAAGGTGTTAATAAATAAATGAACAAATGTATATCAGAATGAGTTCTTTATGTGCATCATCCATGATGCTGTTATTTTTTGCTGGATGGATGGGGAGGAAAAAGCATGGATGCAGCAGAATGAGGAGTGGCATCAGTCTGTTCCAAAGCATTTTAGATCTCTGTTAAGGACAGAAAGTGCAGATCTTCCCAGATGGAACAGAGCACAGCTTCATTTTTTTTCAGCAATGTCATTTGGAAAACCCAGACACATAAAAGGCTCCTGAGTCTAGAAGGTTTAATAAATTCAGGTCAAAAGACAAACTGTTCCAAGGGTGGTGAGAACCTGGCGCAGGTTTTCCAGAGAAGCTGTGGCTGTCCTGTCCCTGGAAGTGTCCAAGGCCAGTTGGACAGGGCTTGATGAAGGTGGGATAGTGGAAGGTGTCCCTGCCCATTGGAATGAGATGGGCTTTAAGGTCCCTTCCAATCCAAACCATTGCATTATTCTGTTCCCTTTCACTCCAGATACACAATTAATTCATCCTGGGCAAGGAATGTGTCATCTCTGACATTCCATGGATCTTAACCACCATGGCCCATTTCACAGTCCTAAATCCCTGGGGGGTTCTGAGCATTTGATGCAAACTGTTCTCAGTTTTACCTGGGAATGAGTCAAAAGGGGTTTTTTAACACCTCATATCTCACTGCATGTCCCCTCCACACAACCTGGGCTTGCTCAGCACCACATCCATGCAAAGGACACCTGCAGAGCACAGCACTGGGCTGTGGATCCCCAGAGCCTCCCAACAGTGGGCAGAGCAAGCCCAAAAATAAAAAGAAAACCCTGGAGAACCAGAACATAATTGGAAATAGTCCCACAACTTAAAAAGTAAAAGAGACTTCAACTAACTGTCCTGCCAAGTACCCCAGAGAAATCTTGTCAAAAATGTGAGTGGAGGAAAAAGTACCTGTGTCTGTTTCCTCAATACCATGAGGAAAATCAAATGTGCAAAACAAGACAGAAATTAAAATTTAGCTTCTTGATGTGATGTTCCCTCTTGGTAAGCATCCTTTGCATTAGGGTGTCTTGGCAAAGGATATCCTTCCCATCTTCTGTTCCTCATGCATTTCAGCAATTCTCAAACCCAGATATTCCAGCCAGAGAATTCTTACACTGCCATAAATGAGAAATAATATAAAACACCAACAACCATTAAAAGGAAAGGTCTTTTGAATACTCAAAGCTCATAATTATGTTTGATGATGATCTGGAATGAACCATCTTGCACCAAAAAGGACCAAAAATCCAGTTTCTTTATCTGTTCAATTATCTTATTAAAAGAACAAAAAATGTTTTGTTTTCTGGTGAATTTATGAACCATTCTGGTCCACCAAGAACGTTTTGGAAAGCAAGAAATAGCACAGAATGTTGAAATTACCATGGTTCAGCTCTCTCTGCCATGGAATGAGCACAGCAGGACGATCTCACTCCTTCCTCTGCCAAGCTCTGTAAGACAAAAGCATCCATAGTATTTAGTCCTGGCACAGCAGGAATGAAGGGCAGTGTAGACAGCAGTATTTTCATATGCCACACTCAGTGATTGTCTATCATCTTCTCTCATTTCCCTTCAACACTGCTAACGTGATTTTTTACAATGATTAATTGAAAAAAACCACAATCATCCATTGAATTTTATTAGCAAAACTATTAGAGAAAATAGATAAACTATTAGAGATAACCAGGATCAAAAATTACTAAACTTGGGGAAGAAATAATTCTTAGAAATGGCCAAGTTCCTCTGTCTTCAGAAAGTACAAAAATTGATCCAGTTTCTGTCTACTTGAGATCTAAAGTCCTAATCATTTTGGAAACAGTCTTCAGTAATTCTGCACTGAGCAAAGCCCCTGCTCACAGTAAATAAAAACAAGGGTGCAAACCCAATCTACCCTCAGAACATTCTGCAGAGTATTTATGGGTGTGATATAAAGTGCAATTTGGGCATTAATTGCCACAACTGTCAGTTTTCAGGAAGCACTGCATCCATCCCAGAAGCCATTTTCCCTCATATGAAATAAATATATATGCCTGTATATTTACCTTGAAAAGATTCAAAATGGAAGAATTCCATAAACTTGATATAATCCACTTCATTATTTCAGTCTTTCAAAAACTGACCCTGACCACACAAAATACTTCGGGCATCATTATCAAGGAGGATCTCTGGTGATTGCTGAGCACCCTAAGAGCAACACTGTCCTCCCCTCTCTCTTCATAATTATTTCCAGAGAGCACCAAGACCCTCCTCTTGACCCACTACCATTTATCTGCTCTCCCACTGGCTATATCCAGGTTCTCTTAAGGTATGGGACCATTTAATGCAGTTTAAAACCTCATTTGCTCTCCCTTAAGGAACAAAGGTGTCCTGCAAACATGCAGAAAGCCTCTGCCAATCTTCCCTTTGCTGCAAAGAAAGAAAATAGGACAGACAAGCAATCACCCCGATTAACATCCTGATTAGCATTCACCCCATCACCTGATTATCTTTGCCTGATGCAACTTTATATGGTAAAGCCCTGCTTGGATCCTTTGCAAACCAACTTCAGGCTGGGATGATGAGACATTTGGGTACTTTGCCTTCTGTGTTTATCATAGAAGCTGCTTATCAGCCATCACAATTGCTGTGCAGCACAGAAGGCCTGTGACATCTGGCATCTCCCTGACTGATGCCGTGCCAAGGGAACCAACCTGGGCATCAGGGGAGGCAGCAGAGGTGAGGGCATGGGGGGTATGTCTCTGAAGGGAAGGCATGAAGGTTTTTACAGCCTTTGGAAGCTGTAGGTGTAGGGAGCAGCTAGGGGATTTCTCTGTGGCAGGAGTGTAGGCACATTTCATTTCAGCATTCACAGTAAGAAAAATATAAAGGGAAATGTGGAAAAAACAGAGAGTAAATTCAGCTGCTATAATGGAAGAGCTTCTAGCAATTCCTTAACTAATTAAAGGGAAAACAGTTTGATTGTAGTTGCACATGTCAGTGCTGTACATTTATACAATCTTCCCACTGCTCAGCACGGGGTGGCATCCACAGGTAATGTGAAGAGCAATCAGAATATCAACCTCTCATCAGCCATAACTTTTCTATCCTTCAAAAGCTCATTGCTCTGACCCCATTTGTTTTGTTCCCACTAATCACAGAGTCACTCAGACTGGTCTGAGTTGGAAAAGACCTTTAAAGATCATCTTGTTCCACCCTCTGCCATGGGCAGGGACAACTTCCACTGTCCCAGGCTACTCCAACCTGGCCTTGGACACTGCTAGGGATCCAGGGGCAGCCACAGCATCTCTGGGCACCCTGTGCCACCCTCACAGGGAACAATTCATTCCTCATATCCTTCCTCATATCCCATCTAAACCTGCCCTCTGCCAGTTTAAAATCATTTACCCTTGTCCCATCACTATCTACCCATGTAAAAAGCTGCTCTCTCTTTTTTCAATCCCCCCTTAAGCACTCAAAGGCCACAATAATTCAGAATTGCACACTGGTTGAAACAAAGGACCACAATTCCTTTTCTAGCCCAGCTGGGCTCAGCACAGCCAGGTCAGCCAGAAGAAAAAGCATCAGGGATGGTCCATTCTGCCTGGAACACTCCTATTCACTTTGCCCTTGTATCCATGGCACCAGCACAGAAGGATCAGGTCTGGTTAAGAGGCATCTTTTAAGTTAAAATGGGACATGGAGTTTTTGTCACCCACCCGTGGTCCCCATCCCACCTTCACAAGGCCACATCAGCAGTGCTTATTCTCTGAAATCCCTCCCTGGGATAGTTCTGGAAACTTCATTGCACTGTGGTCAGAACTTGCATATGGTTGGAAAAGTGATGAATTTCCATTACTTATTTTTAAAAAATTAAAATAAAATTAAATTAAATTAAAAAAAAATAAAAAAAACCCACCAAAAAGTCAAACAGAACCACAGTGAGGTGAAAGGGCTCGAAATTCAAGATCCTACTGGTGCTTTTACAACTCTCACCTAAACCATTCTGAGTCACTTATTCTGTAAAACTTTGGGATTCTGACACCTTCTTGCACACAAAATGTTGTGACCAGGAGTGATTGCTCTGCAAGAAAAAAACAGAAAAATAGGAACTTCCCTTCTTAAAAAGAAATGGTTCTGGAAACATCCAGGATCAGGTTGGATGGGGCTGTGAACAAGATGATGTAGTGGAAGATGCTGCTCATTGCAGGGTGTTGGGTTAGAGATGACATTTAAAGATTCTTTCCCACCCAAACAACACTATGATTCTATGATTTTTTTGATTCCACAATGAATGACCAAGATTTTCAGATTTTACCTGGGAGCAGGAAAATGGCTACAGTAAAAATGAGTTTATTTCTGCAAGGCTGCCCTATCAGACCTGCCTGGGAACTTCGAGTTAAGCTCTGTGATACAGGAATATACTGGAGAGAAAGCAAGATTTCTGAATTTAATTTAGTTTGAAAGTGGTGGGTGGTGGAACACAAAGTAAGGGTGGGATTTTGGGCAAATAGCACTGACCTCTCAATGCTCCAGGAATGCCCCTCTCCTAAAATGTCAGTTTGTATTTTCTCCAAGCTGATTTTCCAGCTACTGAGCATCTATTAGATCTTAGTAATGCAAAGGACATTTCAACCACTGGCAGCAACCACAGCTGATGTGTGACTGTGATCTCCATTAGATGTGCTCAGAAAATTTAGGCATGAAGTAGGAGATGATAATTTCTACTGCAGCAGCTGGGGAGGAAAAATACAGGTGTTTAACAGAGGGAAAACATGACTTTAGCTCATCTGCTGTGTCTCCTGTGTAAGAACCAGGGGGTGGGAGATTGGTGCAGTGACTTCATGGAATCATGGAATGGTTTGGGTTGGAAGAGACCTTAAGACTCATCCAGTTCCACCCCCCTGCCATGGGCAGGGACACCTTCCACTATGCCAGGTTGCTCCAAGCCCCATCCAACCTGGCCTTGGACACTTCCAGGGATCCAGGGGCAGCCGCAGGTGCTCTGGGAAACCTCTGCCAGGGCCTCACCACCCTCACAGGGAGCAATTCCTTCCCAATATCCCATCTATCCCTGCCCTCTGGCAGTGGGAAGCCATTCCCTGTGTCCTGTCCCTCCACCCCTTGTCCCAAGTCTCTCTCCAGCTCTTCTGGAGCCCCTTTAGGAATTGGAAGGGGCTCTGAGGTCTCTCCAGAGCCTTCTCTTCTCCAGGCTTGTGGTGGAAGGATCTTTACTGAACATCAAGTGCTCGCCAAGCCACTCTATCACTCCCTATTCCCAGCTGGACAGGGGAGAGAAAATAAGATGGGAAACAACTCCTAGGTTGACATAAGGCAGTTTACAAAAGTTTGTGAAAGCAAAGAGAAGGAAAATAATTTTATTCAATACTTCTCATTGGTGAGTGATGTCTGGCCACTCCCTGGGAAGCAGGGCTTCAGCACACAGAGCAGTTCCTCTGGAAGGCAAACATTGTAAATAAAAGATGCACCATCTTCCTCCTTTTCTTGGCTTTTATCTGAGCTGGTATGGAATTTCCCTTTGGATAATTTGGGGCAGCTGTCCTGGTTGTGTCCNGTGGTGGAAGGATCTTTACTGAACATCAAGTGCTCGCCAAGCCACTCTATCACTCCCTATTCCCAGCTGGACAGGGGAGAGAAAATAAGACGGGAAACAACTCCTAGGTTGACATAAGGCAGTTTACAAAAGTTTGTGAAAGCAAAGAGAAGAAAAATAATTTTATTCAATACTTCTCATGGGTGAGTGATGTCTGGCCACTCCCTGGGAAGCAGGGCTTCAGCACACAGAGCAGTTCCTCTGGAAGGCAAACATTGTAAATAAAAGATGCACCATCTTCCTCCTTTTCTTGGCTTTTATCTGAGCTGGTATGGAATTTCCCTTTGGATAATTTGGGGCAGCTGTCCTGGTTGTGTCCCCTCCCAGGATCTTGGCCACTGCCAGCCCCTGGATGAGGGTAATGGAGGGACAGAGCTGATGCTGCTCCAGCCCTGCCTGGCAGCAGCCAAAACTCTGGGGTGTTCCCAATGCCTTTCCAGGTCCCGATGCAAAGCCCAGCACTGGGAGAGCTGCTGTGGGAAAATGAGCTGCAGCTCAGCCAGACCCAACCCAGGGCTGAACACTCCCCAGCTCTGCCAGCCTGGCTCCAGAGCAGAGGTGCTCCAGCCCTCCAGAATTGTCCTGGCCTTTCCCTGGATTTGACCACTTTAAAAGGTGTCTCTGAGTGTGTCCAACCCAACCCTCCACTCACAGCAAAATTCAATTAAAGTAAAATTAAACATCACTGTTTAATCAGAGCACTCAGAGCTTTGCTCCATCAAATTCTGAGTTTCTCACAGATCACCACAGAACTCAGGCTTAGTCTAACCCTAGAAATTACCTCCACAAGGCTGAGTGGGTCATGCAGTACTTGTATGTAGAAGGGAGAGTGCTGCTGTATTTACAGGAATTTATAATATGTACTCAAAAGGAAGAAAATACATTCTGTCCAGAAAGAAAAAGAAAAAAAAAGTGAATGTGCTCCTACTTGTAAATAAAAAACAATCTTATTTGACAGAGGTACCATAAACTTAACTGA